>OZ014464.1:7869700-8091248 GCA_963966035.1 Acleris laterana
AAAAAAAGGAGTGTAATGTTTTCAGGGTTCATGTATATACGTATCTACGATTATTTATTCCACAATAACTTCTAAACGTCTGAGCAGATTTGAATGTGTGTGGTATCGTTAGAATCCTTTCACCATCCCGAGTGACATAGGACACCTAAACTGTTAAAATCGAGCCGTTTCTCATGTTCCTTTCTTTTGACAGGTTAGTGAACGAGAAATTCCATGAACTAATGAAGGATGACTTGGTGCATTCGAAAAGGAAAGTGTTGGCTGGCATCGTGATGACCATTCACGACAAATTGGAAGGGGCTAAGGTATGTCCAACGCGCAGACCCTCTAATAGCGGCAGACCTTTATAACGTTATTAATAATATCGTTATCATAACGTTATATTTCGTTAGTGCTCAAAATTCCGTTTAAATATATCGATATTTTTTCATAACGTTATGCTACACCGTAACTGAAATCCTAATAACGTTATACTTAAATAACGTTATAACAAAATAATAACGTTATGCAACTTATGAACTACGCGCTGTTGCCGCTCCTCAGGTAGGCATTTTGCGTAACTGGCCGACTGGCGCGTGCATCGGCGCTGGATTCATGCATTGCGCGACGTTGCCAGATATAACCATTTTCTTGTCGTCTTTTCTGCCTACCGTCCAGGGGTGTTATTCTCTCAACAAATTGTCTGTAAGTAGGTATGAATATTTGGATACAAGCCTCGTCGCCGCGTTGGGTATTTTATAAGGGCTAAGAAGTTGGGGTTTTTTAGGGTTCCGTAGTCAAACTAGGAACCCTTATAGTTTCGCCATGTCCGTCCGTCCGTCCGTCCTTCCGTCCGTCCGTCCGTCCGTCCCCAGTCTAGCTCAGAGACTCATAGTACTAGAAAGCTGTAATTTGGCATGAATGTACATATTAGTCACGCCAACAAAGTGGTAAAATAAAATTTTAAAAAATATTTTTTTTTATTGCACTCCCTACACGTAACGTGGGGATGCCTTTTTTTTTTCTTGCTTACCCCATAGTGTGGGGTGTCGTTGGATAGGTCTTTCAAAAATATTGCGGGTTTGTGTAGACAATTTTTCGATTAAGGGATCCGTTTATGAAATATTAAGCTTTAAAGCGCTATTATATGACTATACAATGTTTCTCAAACGACACGGATGGATAAATAACTACGGTCTGGGTGTAATATTCCATGATATAACTAAATTAATACTATATACAAAAGATTACCAAAGAAGTCCGGAAATAACAAATAAAGATATTAATCCCACTAAGTTTTTTCGTGACTAGTGATAATGATCCTGAAAACCTAAACACTGAATATTTTAATAAGAAGAGTTATATTCCCTACAATAAACAGATATGTGTCCTACACCAAAACATAGCTGGATTAAGTAATAAAGCCGATCAACTTGCAATATGTTTGGATGAACTATTTCACGAGCAGTTTGGTATGGATGTCCTCTGTATTACCGAGCATAACATGTCAGCTGCTTGCCGAGACACTGTGACAATACAAAACTACCAGATAGCCGCATCGTTTACCAGGAATAAAAAAAGGGGCGGAGCATGCATATTAGTGAAAAATGGTCACCAGTACAAAGAAGTTAAGAAAGTGGCTAAACTATCTATAAGCGGTGTTTTTGAATGTTGTGCGATAGAATTAACTAAGTATAAGTTAATAATTGTGTGCATATATAGGGTTCCAAGATTAGATAAATTTTATTTAAGTCTGTTTTTTGAAAAACTTGATGAAGTCTTACACGTTTCAGGTAAAAAACCCAAGTTTAGTATTGTCATTTACGGGGATTTTAATATCAATACCTTAATAAATAATAATCTAACTCAAGAATTTGTAAATACTCTTAGTAACTATAACCTTAAATTACAAATTAAGGAAGTCACAAGAAGTAGTAGCGGTACGTGTTTAGATAACATTGCACATAACATATCTAAAAAATGTGAAACAAAGGTAGTCGAATTAGCATTATCTGACCACGCCGCTCAATTATTAAAGATACCAACAGAGACATCTGGTATGGTTGATGTTAAAAAGATAACAAAACGAGACTTTTGTGTAGAACACATCAAAAAGTTCAGGGATTGTATGGAAAGTTTAAGTTTTAATAATATTTTGTTAATGGACGATCCTGTTGATGCATTTATTCAGTTCTATGACGAATTTAAATTGTTTTACAATTTGTGCTTTCCATTTCAAGAAATAACTATAAAATCATATAAAAAGTCAACCTGGATTACTAAAGGGGTAAAAAAATGCAGTAAAGTAAAAAGAAAGCTGCTTTGGCAATATCGAATGAAACCCACGTTAGTAAACTGTCAATATTTAAAAAAATATTCAAATATGTTTAAAAAGATTACAAAATTGACACAACGAATACAGAATATGAAAGCTATTCGAGCTGCTGACAATAAATCAAAAATGGCATGGCAGGTAATAAACCAATCCAAATTTAATAAACCTAAAGAGTATATTCAGAAAATAAAAGTTAACGATACTATAATCACTGATCCAACTAATATTGCACAAGCATTTAATGATTTATTTATAGATAGAATAAAATGCCATTCTGATGTAGGTAAACATAAGATGCAAATTGATCCACAGCCAACGTCTATGTTCATGTCTCCGTGTTCGCCCATGGACGTGTATAATATAATAAAAAAAATTAAGAATAAAAATAGTGTTGGTTATGACGACATATCTACAAAAATTGTTAAGAGTGTGGCAGACTGTATATCGACATGTTTAAGTCACATTATAAATTTGTGCATATTGGAAGGTATTTTCCCAGATAGCTTAAAAGTAGGTGTTGTAAACCCTTTGTTTAAAAAAGACGATAAAGAAAATATGAATTGTTATAGACCAATTACCGTAATTTCTGTATTTGCGAAAATATTTGAAAAGTTTCTACATAAAGAAGTCTATAATTATTTGGAAAAAAAGAACATACTATCATGTGAACAGCAAGGTTTTAGAAAAGATAGATCAACTAACATGGCGATACACAATCTACTAAAAGTTGTTACTAAATGCATAGATTTAAGAAAGCCTGTCTGTTCTATTTATATGGATATGACACAAGCTTTTGACCACGTGGATCACCAAATACTTCTCGATAAACTTAATGCATATGGTATACGTGGCAACATACTGAAATTAATAAAATCATATCTTAGTAATAGACAACAAGTTGTGAAAATAGTAAGGGTGGATCCAAAAACAAAACAAGAAATTTCATACATGTCAAAGTATAGAGTCATTCAATATGGAGTGCCTCAAGGTACAATATTGGGACCATTATTGTTTATCATTTACATCAATGATTTGCCAAATAACATAGAATACCCAATGACACTTTTTGCAGACGATTGTACAATAACAGTAAAATGTGATAATGTAAACACATACACAAAAAATATAAATGACGCGTTAAATAATACCATAAAATGGCTAATAAACAATAACCTTAAAGTAAACATTTCTAAAACCAAATTAATGCATTTTAGTCAAAGACAGTACAATACGGAAAATATATCCGTCTGCTACTTAAATTCAGTAATAGATGAAGTAGAAACTATAAATTTTTTAGGAATTAATATTGATAAGACTCTTACATGGAAAGCGCACATCGATAAATTATGTAATAAATTGTCGAGTTCGTCATATGCGCTTTATAAACTAAGACAAGTCGTAAATGTAGAAACAGTATTGTCAGCTTACCATGCTATGGTCGCTTCCAACTTAAGATATGGGATAATATTCTGGGGAAATTCAGTTGACAGAGGAAAAATATTCATATGTCAAAAAAGATGTATCAGGGCAATGTTCGGACTACGTCCAATTGTTAGCTGTAAATATTATTTCGTGAAATATAAACTTTTGACATTTCCCTCAATTTATATCTTCGAATTAGCCTTGTTTGTAAAAAGCCATCCAGATCTATTCCAACGCAAAGAAAATCCCATGTGCCATAACTTACGACGCCGAGACTCTAACGTACTACATGCACAACGGGCCAACACAGCATTGTTTAGGAAAAGTTTCTTTGGAATGTCTTCCAACATTTTTAATAAAATACCTAAACACATTAGAGATAGTAGTATTAATTTATTTAAGAAAAAAATGTTCCTATTACTAGTCAACAAATGTTATTATACCATGTTAAATGTTGTTATTGTTATTTTTTGCGGGCGGTAGGACCTTGTGCAGGGTCCGTCCGGATCGCTACCACCATCTTATCCATTAACCTACCGCCAAATAGCAGTGTTCGCATTGTTGTGTTCCGGTTTGGGGATAAGAGAGCCGGTGAAATGACTAGCATAGAGGCATTCCATCTCAGTCCTCAGGGTTGGCAACGCATTTGCAGTCTTAAGATTGCATTGCAGTCTTGTGAATGCGAATGTCTATGGGTCACAGTTTCCTCTTACCATCAGGTGGCCTGTGTGCTCGTTTGTCTACACTATGCCATAAAAAAAAAAAAAAAAAAAATTAGTGAGTTTATAAATGATGAAAGTATATAAATATGAACATAACTGTAACATAAATATAACGCAATAACACAATACAATGCAATATTGATTAACATTATAGGATATATTTTTGAATTGTGATTTAATTTTGATTTAATTTTATGACTTGTTAATTATTAAAAATAGTTCTTAGTATTTTCAAATTTTATAGAAAAAAATATATTTGTACACCATTGTATGGTAGGGCAAGACATGTACCTATTGTAACCTTGTAACATCCTTTTACTCTTGTTTTACAAATAAAGAAATTCTGATTCTGATTCTGATTCTGATATTTTTTGTTAGAGTCAAGTGTCCCCCCCACTACAGCCAAAACTACAAATACTAAAAATCTGAAAAAAATCTTCAACGAAAGCGCATATAACGAATTTTAAAGGAAAACTATCACGGCTAAGAAGACATGATTAGTTCCTGAGATACAGGCGACTAAAGTGTTTATACCTATCAAAATCGCCTATGATAACTGATAGAAAAATTGTTAACGGGGGGGGGGGGGGGGGGGCTGCACGCGCGGGGGGAGTCAAACAAGTAACAAATCGAGCGACAGCCGCGCTCATTAGCGCGAGCACCTAGATGCTGTTCGGACGTGCCCCGAAATGCTACCTACAAGTTTGCGATTTGCGGTCTGAAAGTTTACAAATAAACGATTAGATTATTGATTTGAGTCGAGTATCGTTTGGAAAACTTAAAATTCTATTTAGTGCAGTCATTGAAGCATTATTGGTCCGATTTTTTTTACTGTGAACCGAATTGCATACAATTTTGGAATTAGGTTCATCTTACCCTTAACTTCAAAAGTGAAAATGATGTGGTTGCCACCACTTCTCGGGGGTGTTTGTTTATTTCTTCAAAATAATCTCGGATATCGATAGAAGGCCTAATTTTAAGCAAAAAATTATCAATAAAGTTTTTCGAAAAATCCAACACTTTTCAAGTTATTGGCAATTGAAAATTCGCAATTTTTTCACGTTTTTCATCGGTTTTTTGCAAATATCTCCAAAAATATACGTTTTAACGAAAATTTTATAAGAAACAAAATTGTAGCAGGTAAAAAAATTAACAATCTGGTTTTTTATAAAGTATTCTAAGTGCAATATTAAGCTAGATATTAAAGATCAAAGCCGTTTTTATATTGTCTGAAATTTAATCGATGTTGTCAATGCCATCTAGCGGCGAGCAGATGCATTTTATGCATTCTAATAAAAAAGGGTTTTGTAGTGCTTGAAATAAGCTTTAAAATGAGCACTATTCAAAGTCTTTTGCACGTAAAATAAGTGAGCTGTATTGCAAATAAGAGGAGCATCTAATGTTAATCCTTAAAAATCAATGGGTTTCATAAGTGCCATTTCCACCAAAATTAAAATTAATCGTATTCCGCCTAGAATTAACTTTATTATGAAGAGTTTGATAGATTGTATCAGTTTGGCTGCTTCAGGACACATATTTTTCAAAAAAGTCACGATTATAAAAAATCTAAAAATTTCAAATTCTTAAAACACCCACCTTTTTTTCATAATATCTCAAAAATGACGACAGATACGTATAAAAGTGTAGAAATAAAAAATTTAGGTATTTTTCTGACAAACAATTTGGTTTTTTTGTTTTTTATGTTAAACAAAAAATGACGGAGATATGATTGTTTAAAAAAAAAAAAAAAAAAAATATAAAGAGCGCGTGGCAGCGCAATCACAGCCTCTCTTAAGCCCTTTAACCCTTCACCGTTTTAGAAAAAGATTTTTTACTATGTATTGCAATAAAGGATGTTGTAGCTCTTTTAATTATCTTTACAATGGTTTTTTAAAATTTGTGATAGCATGAAAATTGAAGGAGTTATGGTCCAAAAACTTATGTTACTAACTTATATACGTAAAATGGTAGCCGTAATCATATATATTTACTTTTTTAATATTGGGGTAGTTTTAAGGGTAGAAAAGCTTAAGAATATGATAATCATTTTCGATATTTAAATCTTTTTCATTTTATAAAAAAAATAAAAAAATATCAAGGGGTACTTTTTAAGGGTTGAATGGGGGTTAAAAATTTGATAATTATTATAGAGAATATAAAATATTACCTACTCTATATTTACATCTTTTTATGTCATACCAAAGTATTTTTTTGTGATTTTTTCAATTTAGGGGTTGTTTGCAAGGGTTGTAAGATTTTCAAGGGGTTGAAAATGATTTTAATATGAGGTAATTGTGTTAGAAAACACTTTACAATTTCACCACTTACTATTAGACATGTTTTCTAGCGATAAAATGGCTCAATTAAATTTTTTCCATTAAGGGGTTGTTTACACCCCTTAAAAATAATAGGCGGAGTTCAGATCATTTTCACTTTTGAAGTTAAGGGTAAGATGAGCCTAATTCCAAAATTTCATGCAAATCGGTTCACAGTAAAAAAATTCGGAGGTAAGACCGTATTTTTCGCTTCAATGACTGCACTAATTTACTGGCCCTTGTTTTTTTTTCAATTTCTATTAATTACTTTATAAAAGATTAAACTTTTATTGTAATTTGAAGTCGGTTTGAAGCAGTTTAGATACCTAACTACCTACATAGGTAGGTATACTGATCTCACACTTAAAAGCTTGGCTCTTGTTTGAGATATTATATACGAATTTATAAGAAAAAGAATCATTACTTAGTAGACTTAATTAGTTCCTGAGACCTACTAAAAATCATCTAAGACAGCGCCAAATAACTTTAAATACAAAATTGGTTCATACATGTTGATTTTTGAGATAGTTTTTTGTGTTTGTCGTTACGGCTTCGGAACCCTACACTGAGCATGGTCCGACATGCTCTTGCCCGGTTTTTATATTATTTAGGTAGTTTACTTAGCGGTCCCCCGACGTGTCGACGCTTGAATCAAAATATTAATACCTACTTATAATTAAACTTAAAATAGGGCCAAACTCCTTATTATTACTATTATTATTACAAACTATTTTGAGTCGGGGGTTTTTTAACTTTTTCAAATTAACAATATGACTTTAGCTCGCAACGTGTCTCTAAACACATGAAATGAATAATGGCAAATAAGTAATAAATAAAAAGAGGGGTGTTAGTTTATAACGGGCATCTTAGCTTCCAAACGGATGAACCGATTTGGATGCGGTTCTTTTTACTCACACTCACACTCACTCACACTCACACTCACACTCTTACTCACTCACACTCACACACTCACACTCACACTCACTCACACTCTCACTCACTCACACTCACACTCTCACTCACTCACACTCTCACTCACTCACACTCACACTCACTCACACACTCACACTAGCTCACACTCACACTCACTCACTCACTCACTCACTCACTCACTCACTCACTCACACTTACACGTCAAACTTATAACACCCCTCTTTTTTGCGTCGGGGGTTAAAAACAACGGACGGTCGGACGTGCATTTTCAATTTAGCAGCATGTTTTCTGCCGATGGATCGAACGTATAAGGCAGCTTAATTTAAAAACCACGCTGCTAAATTGAAAATGCACGCGCTAAAATATGTTATGTTCGCACTGACGGGACTACTTAAACTCGCCGCTTGGACATTCACTCGTCCGTCCGTCCGACCGTCGTTGTTCAGAGAATCACTACCCAGTACAGTTAAAACATCGGTATAAAGCAGGCAACGGCAACGGCAAGGCAAAACAATGTCATGCGCCATAAGCCGCAGCCGCACGAAGCGCGGGAGTGAGTGAAATTGAGTGTAAGAAAGAGATGGTCTATAACGTTATTATAGCGCTAACCGAAGTATCGTTATAAGTATAGCGTTTTGTTTGATAACGTTATAATGAATACCGCTACAAGTATGACGTCAAATAACGTTATAGTATAACGTTATTCGAGTAAAATAACGTTATGAACCATAACGTTACACGAAAATAACGGTTATTAAAGGTCTGAATAGCGGTATTATACGATAAATGGAAAACAAGGGCGCGGGAGGGGCCGCCCTAGGCGTACTTTTTCGAGTCAAATCGGAGAAATACTGGAAAAGAGCCGAATCTTAAGTACCCGAAACCGACGTGCCTGCATGACTCGATGAGAATGAGGGTTCTCTCTCAGTCATGGTCAGGTTAACTGGAAGAGATCCCTCAAAGGGATAAGTTCGCCATTCTACATGTTAATCTTAAGTTTATGTACGAAACTTGTATGTATACATACATACAATAGAGTCGAGTGCGGATCATTTTGACTTCTTTGGTTGCGTTGCTACTGCTGCTGACTGTACAAGCCTAGAGCTTAGTTTGGGACCAGGTCAATTGGTGAGACACTGACCCCTGATATTTAATTATATTTTTTTATTGGTATGTTTTCAGGTGATTGCGGTCACCACGGGGACTAAGTGCGTGTCCGGAGAACACATGTCGGTCCGCGGACGCGCCGTCAACGACTGTCACGCAGAGGTAATTCAATCCTCCAATTAATCACTAGCCATATTTTTAGAAGAATTAAGACTGAGTCGAGATCCGCTGTCGCGGAGCTCCTGTTTATGGTTTATTTCGCCCTCAGGGCCTTTGGCATAACTAACATAACCTACACTTACCTTCATCACGATGTAATTACATTTGGGTAAAAGTGCGACTGGGATAGAAATCGAACGAGGTAAAATGTGAAATGAAATATCGTTTCTCGGAAATGTGTAGGAAGAGAGGACAATAGAGAGATCTCTCTCCAGGCGGGTGTTATGCTTGGGGACCGAAGTCCATTGGGATGAAGTTGCAAGTGCTACATATATCAACTGACTGAAGAAACTTCGTTAGCGCGATGTAGACCACTTTAGTTCCGCTGTCTGACGCTGTGGCGCTGTTGGCGCTGGCGAGTTGGTGGTACATGTTTGCCGTTAGATGTCGCTATGTCGCCACAAATGATTTCGTGAAACTTATGTAATCTACTTTCATTGCAACAGGTCGCGGCTCGGCGCTGTCTACAAAGACATCTGTACGCGCAGCTTCTCATGTACGCGGCGGCAACAGGTACGTGGCTGATCCATAGTCATAGAAGTCTTCCTTGGCTGACACTGACACACGCTAACCTAGACTTGAAAGTTCGAGGGAATATTCCTTGGGTAACCTAACAATAAAATAATAGTAAATATCTGGATGTATCAACAAATTGAGCCAGCCTCAATCTAAGCTCTAGGCTTATACAGTCACGAGATTTAATTTGGTACCCACCCTAGCTCAAAAGTCAAACTGTCATTCTACAACAATAACGTTGAGTTTCCTATTGGTTATAGTACAAATTCTTTTTCGAGAGCGAATCCACTTAGCTTTGTACCTGACAGACAATACCCATTATCTGCATTGTTCAGTGTGGCCAAAACTGCCACTTAAAAATGAAAAGCATCATGAGTGCAAACAACTTTTACACTAAAGTATTCTTTAAGTCAAATGGTATAAGGATTATTGTTAAACAAAGACGCAAAGATGTCGGTCACTTTGTATTTAAAGTATCAAATTGTGGTCGTCGTTCTAAGCATCGATGCGAACTTCACTGTTAAAATAGTGCAACTTAAGACTGCGGCGAGCGTACGCATACTTTAGTCTATTAGAAAACACAATAATAGTAATAAGGGCGCCACTGGACGCTCGACGTTTGCTCGGTGCAGTCTTTAACAGTTTGTATATATCGTTTCAGACCCGACGGTGCCCATAGAGCACTCGGACCTGGAGCCGGTCCCGGGCGGCGGCTACCAGCTGAAGCCCGACCGGCAACTGCACCTGTACGTGAGCACCGCGCCCTGCGGGGACAGCCGCATCTTCAGCCCGCACGAGCAGCCGGGCCCGGCGCCCGACCGGCACCCCAACCGGTCAGTGACCCGTCACGCAGCTAGAGAGGATCCTGCCAGGGTCGACCGGCCGCCCGGTCGGAGAGATATTATTTTTCATCACACTTGCTCGTAAATAGTGTCCTAACATGCTAGAAAAATCGACCGTAAGTCCAAAATAATACCCGTGGGCCTTTTTTTACCATTACGCCTTATCGTGCGTAATAGCTTTTTTTTTAAATGTTATACGTGGACTCAAACTATCACAATACGTCAGGATCCCAATTCTTGTGCCATTCGATATGAAGTTTCGTTCGAGATGAAATGTCAGTTGCATAGGTACAATTTCCTAAAAATCTCGCATATAAACTATTGATCTCGACTGTCACTAGAATCGGACTCCAAACACGTTTGACATTATCTGTGGTAAGTCACAGACAATGATGTAGTCTGCCGCTAATAAGTAAAAAATATGATCTTTTGTCGGATTTTATTTCATTTCCTCGCAATTGTGATGAAAAACATTGTATGTTACACGGGTGGTAAAGGAAATACAAAGCTCGAGTCATTAAAGCCTCGTTTGTAATTATTTCTTTACCACCCTTAATACACAATGTACTGTATTAGCTCTTGTGAAAATTCATCAGTACATAGTATAAAACAAAGTCGCTTCCCGCTATCTGTCTGTCCCTATGTATGCTTAGATCTTTAAAACTACGCACCGGATTTTGATGCGGTTTTTTTAATAGATAGAGAGATTCAAGAGGAAAGTTCTTATGTATAATAAATTCTGTTCTATGTACGGGTGTTGCAGAAAACTCACATGAACTGAAGCGAAGCGAGGCGGGTCGCTAGTTGTTTTATATAATGCTAGGAAGTATTATAATTGTATAATATCATAACATAAGCATTATCTTAAAAAACGACTGACTGTTGAGTTTCTTGCGGCGTTTCTCAGAAGTAGTATCTTGTGATGCACTGGTAGATTTTCGACGTGTAAAAGTACCCGTGCGTACTTACTGAATGAACATCTTTTATCTTTTAAGATAAGTATTGTTTGATTGAGTTGACAATTTTTTTTTGTCGTCCAGGTTGGCGCGTGGTCAGCTCAGGACCAAGATAGAGTCCGGGGAAGGCACTATTCCTGTCAAGAACTGCACCAACGTCGTGCAGACTTGGGATGGAGTGATGCAGGTAACATTATGAGCTAGGCAACACCTTAAAATGCCATCGGTCGATAGTAGAAGGAATTGGTCGACATCGATCGATAGGATCTTCTACATTGATCGATGTCATCGATCGATGGTAGCATGAATAGTCGACGTAGTATTCATTCTACCATCGACCGATGGCATCGATTAGTATAGTAGAAACTATCGATCGACACATGTCACCCGCATCCGTTCTACCATCGATTAATGGTATCGATTGACAATCGATCGATTGGTGTAGTAGAAACTATCGATCGCCGTCGACCAATTCATTCTGAAATCGATTAGTGTTGTAGAAACTATCGATCGTCGATGACTATTAATTCTATCATCGACCGATGACATCGATTGGTGAAGTAGAAACTATCGATCGCTGTCGACCAATTCATTCTGACATCGATTAGTTTTGTAGAAACTATCGATCGACGATGACTATTAATTCTACCATCGACCGATGACATCGATTGGTGAAGTAGAAACTAACGATCGCTGTCGACCAATTCATTCTGACATCGATTAATGTAGTCGAAACTATCGATCGACGTCGACCAATTAATTCTGACATCGATTAGTGTTGTAGAAACTATCGATCGAGCTCGACCAATTTATTGTAAAATCGACCGATTGCATCGATTAATGTAGTCGAAACTATCGATCGACGTCGACCAATTCATTCTGACATCGATTAGTGTTGTAGAAACTATCGATCGACGATGACTATTAATTCTATCATCGACCGATGGCATCGATTAGTGTAGTAGAAACTATCGATAGATGTCGACCAATTCATTCTAACATCGATCGATGCATCGATTGGTGTAGTAGAAACTATCGATCGATGTCGACTATTTAATCTACCATCGATCGATTGGTATAGTATAATATAACGATCAACGTCGACCAATTCATTCTACCATCGAATCATGGAATCGATTATTGTAGTAGAGGCTATCGATCGACGTCGACCATTTCATTCTAGCATTGACCGACAGCATCGAGTAGTGAAGTAGAAACTATCGATTGACGTCGACCATTTCATTCTAGCATTGACCGACAGCATCGATTAATGTAGTCGAAACTATCGATCGACGTCGACCAATTCATTCAACCATCGACCGATGGCATCGACTAGTGTTTATAAAACTATCGATCGTCGTCGACCGATCTATTCTACTATCGATCTATCGTGTGCGCAGGGCGAGCGGCTGCTGACGATGTCGTGCTCGGACAAGGTGTGCCGCTGGTGCGTGGCGGGGCTGCAGGGCGCGCTGCTGGCGCGGCTGCTGCGGCCGGTGTACCTGCGCTCGCTCGTGCTCGGCTCGCTGCTGCACCCGCACCACCTCTACAGGTCAGACCCCTTACATATACAAGGTGTGCCGCTGGTGCGTGGCGGGGCTGCAGGGCGCGCTGCTGGCGCGGCTGCTGCGGCCGGTGTACCTGCGCTCGCTCGTGCTCGGCTCGCTGCTGCACCCGCACCACCTCTACAGGTCAGACCCCTTACATATACAAGGTGTGCCGCTGGTGCGTGGCGGGGCTGCAGGGCGCGCTGCTGGCGCGGCTGCTGCGGCCGGTGTACCTGCGCTCGCTCGTGCTCGGCTCGCTGCTGCACCCGCACCACCTCTACAGGTCAGACCCCTTACATATACAAGGTGTGCCGCTGGTGCGTGGCGGGGCTGCAGGGCGCGCTGCTGGCGCGGCTGCTGCGGCCGGTGTACCTGCGCTCGCTCGTGCTCGGCTCGCTGCTGCACCCGCACCACCTCTACAGGTCAGACCCCTTACATATACAAGGTGTGCCGCTGGTGCGTGGCGGGGCTGCAGGGCGCGCTGCTGGCGCGGCTGCTGCGGCCGGTGTACCTGCGCTCGCTCGTGCTCGGCTCGCTGCTGCACCCGCACCACCTCTACAGGTCAGACCCCTTACATATACAAGGTGTGCCGCTGGTGCGTGGCGGGGCTGCAGGGCGCGCTGCTGGCGCGGCTGCTGCGGCCGGTGTACCTGCGCTCGCTCGTGCTCGGCTCGCTGCTGCACCCGCACCACCTCTACAGGTCAGACCCCTTACATATACAAGGTGTGCCGCTGGTGCGTGGCGGGGCTGCAGGGCGCGCTGCTGGCGCGGCTGCTGCGGCCGGTGTACCTGCGCTCGCTCGTGCTCGGCTCGCTGCTGCACCCGCACCACCTCTACAGGTCAGACCCCTTACATATACAAGGTGTGCCGCTGGTGCGTGGCGGGGCTGCAGGGCGCGCTGCTGGCGCGGCTGCTGCGGCCGGTGTACCTGCGCTCGCTCGTGCTCGGCTCGCTGCTGCACCCGCACCACCTCTACAGGTCAGACCCCTTACATATACAAGGTGTGCCGCTGGTGCGTGGCGGGGCTGCAGGGCGCGCTGCTGGCGCGGCTGCTGCGGCCGGTGTACCTGCGCTCGCTCGTGCTCGGCTCGCTGCTGCACCCGCACCACCTCTACAGGTCAGACCCCTTACATATACAAGGTGTGCCGCTGGTGCGTGGCGGGGCTGCAGGGCGCGCTGCTGGCGCGGCTGCTGCGGCCGGTGTACCTGCGCTCGCTCGTGCTCGGCTCGCTGCTGCACCCGCACCACCTCTACAGGTCAGACCCCCTTACAGTACCACACAACTAGGGTTGCCACCTTTCTTATCAACATATATAGTATATGGTGAGTTATAGGACCAAAAAATATAGTACAAATAACAAAAATATAGAACATTTTTATTTATTTTTATAGACATATTTTTTGGTCGAACTAGCTTCTCTCAATAACATTTTATCGTTCAGAAACGTCTTTATAGACCAAAATGTATTTATGTTACCATATTTTAAGACTCTTATTTCGAAATTATATTGTTCTTAATAATAAAGTATTTTAGCGTACTTGGTCTTTCATATATTATAAAGTACGGACAGCCGAAATATAGTACAATACTATATATTATAGTACGGGTGGCAACCCTAAAACACAACTGATATGGCTTACCGATGTACCTGCGCAGATGACTATTTTTCGAAGCGCGGGAACCAATCAGCATGATCCACGCGTTGCGCGGTTGTATTCTGCGCTATTATTGGTTATTAGTGACGCCATGTTGACGCGCGCGTGTCATTCACTCAGCCGTCAAACGTGCGTGAGTGAGATGGAAAAAATAGATGCAATTTAATTTGCACCTTATGACTGATCGTGGGTTTTAATCGTGCTTTCGGAAATCTTCGGAATCGTTGTTCGCGAACGAAGATATTTTGTGGGTATCTCGTACAACAGATGAGTTTAGGACCAAATGTTTACTAGAAAATTTTTATCCTGAACAACAATCCTACCGATTCGTATAATAAAATAGCGAGGGTTTTTTATTTTTAGTTGGTTCGATTCCCGGGTGAGACAAGCAAAATTTAAAAAATCTTTAAATGCAGTTTTGTTTCTTTATAAAAATAAAGGAATGTTTCCATTCAGTAAAATGAGCTAACTAAAGGATTTAAGGTAGTTCCAGGCCGGTGACACTCCGCGCTATCGGTTACAAAATGTGCTGCCCCTTGCAAGGGGCGAATCAGTTGAGTGTCACGCGAGCCCTCGTCTCGACGCGCGCCGCCGTGCGCTGCCAAAGTTTTTGTTTGAATACGCACTTATACGAATATGGCTAATCGAAATCGCTTGTCGCTCAGTGCGTCTCTATCGTTACAGACTTGATTTATTTATTTTATTTATTTATTTATTTATTTATTTATTCAATTAGACACACCAATAGTTGTACAAACAAATACAAATACAAAAGGCCAGGAATGTACTATTTTTTCTCGTCATTTAAGTAAGAACTACATAAGAAAACTACAATTTTTATCATAAATTCAATTTGTTTTCTTACAACTGCCACGGACAAGTAATAGTACAAGTAATTGCCGGCCCTGGGAGGTGGGCGGAGTCAGTAAAGCTCATGACGGGCGAAATAACGCCTCCACTATCGATCGCAAAAATGTAACCAAGGTCACTTCCGTGCATGCACTTGTATTATTATCGTTCCCGCGTTCTGAATAGGTTTAAATTCGCATGTTTGCTGTCACAGAGAGTCGCTTCTGTACTTGTACTATTACTTATTCTGTGGTAGTTCTCCTCCAGGGCCCATAGATTTTTTCCACCCTGTATATACGAGGCTGATAAACGTGGGCGCTGGCAACGCATCTCCTGTCTTCAGATTTTTAGTCTCGTGAATTCAAATGTGATCCCACTTACCGTCACGAGGCCTGTGTGCTCGGTTTCATTTTATACGCGAAAAAAAGTTGTAAATAAAATTCATTGTGATCTAAATTAATATAATTAAATATTTGTTAAAGTTATTATTAAAACTAAGGTATTCTATAACACAATTGACCACAGGATTTTGTTAAAAAGGTGTTCTGACAAAAATCATGCGTAAAGAGGTTGGTCTTATTTTTTGCTGTTTTTTTTTATTCTATGTTATCAGTGTTTGCTATGTTCACTTTGGATTAATGGTTTTTTTTTTTAAAGTTTAGATCTAGCTGTGACTTAGAAAAGACCACGTTACGTTTTAGCTGTTTAGCCATTAGCCGGTTGTTCATTAATGGACAAAAAATAAATAAGTTGAGACAAAACCTGTTCAATCCTACCAAAGACTGACTAAATTTTTTCACTTCAATATACACTTGGGAGCAAAGAATTCGAGCCATTAAGTACTGAAGTTTCGTAGAAAGTGGCTCGATTTCTTTGATCCCAAGTGTATGTTAAATGAAGAAAAACCTCTATAAGCATGGTTTTTTAACAGACAACTTAAAAAAAAACATTTTTTTTAACATTAAGTATCTAAGTGCCGTTTTAGACTGTTTTCGAGTCAGATGCCCTCCTCAAGATACTAAAGTAAAGAAATAAAATAAAATGAATATCTATGGACAATCTTACACAGATTGAACTAAGCTCTAGGCTTTTACTGTGGGTACTAGGCAACGATAAACAAACTTATATAGAGAAATACATACTTAAATACATTCAAGACGAAAAATCCTCGTGCTCTGTTCAAATATTTTTCTTTCACCATCGCGATCTTTCTAGGCAGAGTCATTCTATCAACTAGGCAACTGCGTCTTCGTGTTATTATCTTGAGATAGGCATCGCTCTTAAGATTGATTGGCTGATTCGGCTTTAAGACATAAGTAACTAAATTATTCTATTGAATACGGCGCTTGACGTTTCGTCATCAAGAAGAAACTCCCCCGCAACCTGGAAAATAAATTAATGTTTCACTTTACACTTCATTGATGTAGGTACAGTTAAGTGTAAAAATATGGGAGAATGGATCTTCTCAAAAAAACGTCCCAATGCCCCTTATGCCAGGGTTCTCTCGATACATAATTTTGAACTTGACTATACTCATATTTGTACCTACATATTGCAGTCTTGAGATTGTCATCGTAAGATTGCGTTCTTGAGATTGCAAAAGCGAACATTCTACGATCAGATCGAGGACGTATTAAAAAAGGGCCAGGTCAGGAGACTCTAAACCGACACACGTGTATGAAGCGACTTATGAGTGTAGAGGAAGCGAGGGATGTTTTTCTGGATCGTAGCAAGTGGAAGTCTGCCTACCCCTACGGGAAAGAGGCGTGATTGTATGTATGTATGTGTAAAAATATTTTCGTGTCTACTTTCAAATTCAATAATACTCTAAAATATAGTTCCTCGCGTCGCTCGATAAATAAATAAAGTAGAATTTAGATTCAAATCTAAATTAGCGTTGTGTTATAGTTTTAATCAAAGCAAAGATATTGACCATTTCACGGGACTACTGATTTTTCTCGGAATAAAGGTTAGTCTGTGTTAATTCGGCCATCTCCATTCCAAATTGTATTCAAATCCGTTCAGCGTGAGGAATTTACAAGCACACACAAACTTATTATCAATATTAGTGTTTACTTATAACGGGTAAACTTTCTCAGTAATAATAATAAGTTAGTAATTCCTTAAACATCACCAATTCCATAAGAAATACCTTCTACTTTCCAGAAATGGTGAGTCTATCACCTTCCACCTTCAAGCCCAGTAACCTCTTCACAAACGCTCTCGCTTTAGAATCCGACCCCAACTCCAAATTATAAGTAGCCAGGGGAGAGATCGGGGGATTATGTCCTATATAGTTATTCCTCTCTTTCGTGGAGTGATTCAATTCTCCATTAGCGCTCTTCACTAAGGTATTGATCTCCCGCATGACAGTGAACACAGGTATGACGTTTCTTCGGTTCTTATTCAAGAATTCTAGAATCTTGAAGAAGAAATTATTGCTTTCGGCAGCTTCTGACTGTCTGAAAAAAGATAGGAAACGCTTCTGACGCTTGTGAACGTGCGATTTTGTCTCGTCGTTTATCTCGTGGGATGTTGGCTCTTTGTTTATGCCGTGGATTGTTGGATCTAATTTAGTATCCAACGTTTTTAAATCTAACTTTTCTTCGTCGCTGTTTTCTTTGTTTTTGTTGTTACTGTTTACGTTCAAAGTTGACTGAGACTCATATCCCTTCTTTGACCCTATTATTGTTTCTAAATCAACCTTTTTTGTCTCGATATCTACGAAATCCGAGGCTGTTTTCCTAGTTTTTATGTCAAGGAATATTGGATCTTTGTGTGCCTTGTCTTTCATGCCACGTAATACATCTCTTGTATTATCATGGTGATATGCGTCCTCTCTCTTTATCCCGTGATCTTTCGAATCTAATTCTACACGTTGAAATGTTGTTGTTAGTAACCGACTTGTCAGATGTGTCTTTTTGTATTTGCGATTGAGTTTTGTTCGTTTCTTTCCTCGTTTCGTTTTGACTGGGAGTAGATCGAATGTGTAGTACCCGTGTGTTTGCTTGGCTGTGTCACCTGGAAATAGATGCTTTTTATGTTAATGTTTCTAATGGCTGAATAGGTGGAGTTGCGTAAAAGTGGTTGTCGGACGAATATGGCCTGATGGAATATTCTGAAGCTCATTTACCTAAAGTTCGTTGAAAATTATTGATTTGTTTTTATTGTATACCGGACCTCTGGTAGTTAGGATTAGTTGAAGAGTTACACGTGAATTTAATACCACTATACCGAAAGTATCGGGTAACTACATTTCCAATTACTATTATGTCTGAGTTTGGGTTAATCAAACTATTAGTTAATCAAACTATTATGTCTGAGTTTGGGTTAATTAAATGTATTAATCAAGTTACTCGTAAAGAAATTGTAATGGATAGGGTTGTTAAATCTTGCATTGATCACATTTATATAAGAACATCCCTACCCACGGCACGTATCTACTCAGCTGTAATAGAACATAAAATGTCGGACCATTATTTCGTGTCGGCTGTGGTGCAATGGAACTACGCGCTGGCGCGCGATCCCGGCGGCAGCGCAGGCCGGCTTGGGAACGGCGCGTCGTCGGGCTCGCGCGGCAGTGGCGCCGTCGGCAACACAGGTGGCCCGGTTAGGAACCAAATGGCGCACGCAGAGCGGCGACGTGTCCTTGACAACCGCAAAGTCCGAGAATTGCTTTTGCAAACTGATTTTGTACACTTAATGTCTATAAATTGCCCAGTTAAATTGTATAACGCGTTAACGGAATTATTCATAGATATATATAATGAGTGCTATGTGTTTAAAACCATTCAATGTAATATTAGTAGAAATAATAAACCTTGGATTAATTATAACTTAAAGAAAATGATGATTGAGAGGGATAAACTCTTTGAAATTTGGTGTAATGAGCCAAAGAATATGCTTAAACGACTGAGATATACTAAATATAGGAATAAATGTACCAAAGCCATAAATAAAAGTAAGAATAAATATGACAAAACATGTATAATAGAGTGTAATAAAAATATAAAGAAAATATGGGAAAGGATACATATATTAATGGGGAAAGAGAAAAAAAGCTTGGATGACATGATACACTCAAATATGCAATGCATGGGTGATGCTGATGACTATTGTATATCTAATAAGTTCGCCTCTACTTTTACAAACGAAATCAAGGATATAAAACATGAATGTAATGATAAGTGGCTTGATCGGGATAACTATGTCAAAAAAATAGATATGTGTATGAGATGGCAACCCGTCAAGAGTCATCAAGTAAAAAATATAATCAAGAACATGAATGTAAATAAATCTCCGGGTAGCGATCTAGTACGCATGTCTGATATAAAATATGTCATAAATAAAATAAGTCCTGTATTTGCCAAGTTAGTCAACCTATCAGTTAAACACCATACATTTCCTAATAAATTAAAAGAAGCCATAATTCGTCCTATTTACAAAAAAGGCAACCGTAAATCTTTTTCTAACTATAGACCTATCGCGATATTATCTAGCATTGACAAAATTATGGAAAAATGTATAATTGACCAGCTTAGTACCTTTTTTAACAAACACGATGTCTTAAATCCCCGCCAACATGGTTTTCAAAAGGGAAAAAGTACCGCAACTTTATTGTCAAGGTTTACAGACGAAATTAATAGCTACCTTAATGTTAAAAAATTTGTGTTGGCTGTATTTTTTGACTTCAAAAAGGCGTTCGATACTCTAGAGTCGAGTACCTTATTGAAGGCTATGTACGAGTGTGGAGTGGGCGAGCCGTTGAACGAATGGTTCCGCGATTATCTCACTTCACGCTCGTTCAAAGTAAGAGTTGGGAGCACATATAGTCGTGAGTGTACAGTGGACTGCGGGGTGCCACAGGGCTCCGGTTGTGGTCCTGTCTGCTACCTGATGCACGTCAACAGCTTGTGTGGAGTGCTGCAGCACTGCTCAGCACACATGTTCGCTGATGACCTCTGTGCTATGCGTGCAGGTACGGACCTTGAAGAAACGTTCCGCCTTGTACAGCAAGACATTGACGCGGTGGTTAAGTGGTCTCACGACAATGGGATAGTTCTTAACGCTGACAAAACAAAGTTCTTGTTAATTCACTCCCCTTATCTACCGTTAAATAATATTCATCCGCACTTATATGCTCATACCTATCCTTGCTTCCATCAAAATAAGTGTAACTGCGCCTGTGAACCTATAGAAAAAGTTAAATGTATCACTTATCTCGGAATGAAAGTAGATGAACATTTTTCCTGGTCATGCCATGTCAACTTTATTTATGAAAAACTTAGAGTTTTGTTAGGTAAATTTTATCATTTAAGATTCAGAGTTCCTATTAGCACACTAAGATGTTTGTATATGTCGTTGGTGGACTCCATACTGAGTTATGCTCTCGACAGCTTTGGACTCACAACTAAGACCAAGATCGATAAATTAGAAGCCATACAAATTAGATTTTTAAAATTACTTGTTAACGAAAAAATTAAACTCAAATGTAAAGGTAACTATCGAAAACTCTTTAAAATCTGTAGAATATTACCGGTAAGCATGAAACATAAGTATCTACTTGCATCTAATAACCATGGCTGTCTCGTTCATAACTCAGCGTATTCCTCATTAAAACCCATTGATCATACCTATAACACCAAGGCTATGGCGACTGGTAAACTATTCGTCCCGAGGATAAATAATTACTATGGAGACAGAACTCTCAAAAAGCGTATCCCATACCTACTCAATAGTTTGCCTGAAGCTATTAGACGTGAAAAAAATAAGAATAAATTCAAGAGACTATTAAAAAAGCATTATTTAGATCTACTTATATAATATTATAAATGTATGTTTAGTATACTTCACAGATTTTTTTGGACTGCATAATACTGTTATTTAATTTTTATGTTAGTGAATGCCTATCTTAGAGACTGCCGTTCCCACAGTCAAACTGTTACTCCAGTTTTGTGGGGCAATGCCTAATTGTTAGTTTTTAAAAAATTGTACTTATTAAATAAATAAATAATAAATAATAGTTAAGGTAAAAGGTAGGGTAGCAATATCAATCTCTTTATGCACGTACGTCTGGTTCGGGTGCTTTTGATATGGCCTTTATTCAGTACATCGAGAATCTGATCACCATACGTCCGTCCAGGACGTCCCCTACCGACATCTTCCCTCACTCTCGCTCGCCATATCTCTGCCGTACGTGCATGAAGAGATTGATGAATGAAGAGGAAGCGAAAGTTATATGTTTAGACCGGTGCACCTGGCGTTCCATAGTCTCAGCCTACCCCATTGTAAAATGTATGTATGTAATAATATCTCTGAGCGCGTGAATATCGTTTTCATCTCTCCTGTTCGGAAAGTTTAATTTGAATGGGTAGATAGCCGGGTGGAAAATTGCGTTTTCACCCCTAGGGTGGAAAGTATATTTTTTTTAATAGTTACGATTGGCCACGGATTCTATGATAATTGAGCAACGTCATTATATTAAAATAAAAGCTTTTCATATATCTAAACTCAGCTATACGTTAAACGACGTATTTATTACGATCTACACTCGCGAGCAAAATAATTGCATCACTTTGCATTTTTCCATCTACACTCAATATCTTTGTAAACGGTATTATCTTTCTGAAATATTTAAATGTAATAAAGTCTCTTGAAATTTAAGCTTTCTAAAAAGTTAAGAAACTTGGAAATCGATGTAGTATTTTACAAATAACGGTAATTTTTCTGGTTCGTGACAGATTACTCCTTACCGAATGCACAAGTCGTGCTCCCTTAGACGGCTATAAAACAGGGTTAGAGGGGGGAGGGATTATCAGTCACTTATCAGAAGTCAACCGGTACACATCTCCGCATATTATCCCATCGAGAAGACCTGGAAAAACGGATACTACTGCTGTTCAAGTCGCCGTCATCATTCGCCTACTGCGAGAGGGCTGCAGTCAACGTTTAGTAGCTGAAGAGCTGAATTTGGTTCATTCTACAATTTGTAGAGTCTACCGGAGATTCAGACAGACTGGGGCCTTTACTTCAAGGCCAAGAACTGGCCGGTAAAGGTGCACTTAGGAGAGGGACGATCGGTTCATCGTGACAACAACTCTACGAGATCGTCAGCAGACAGCTGTTGCTGTCCAACAGCAGCTCGAAGAAGTAAGAGGAGTTGCAGTCAGCGAGTGGACAGTAAGGAGAAGACTGAAGACAGCCAACCTGACCCCAAAATGGTCTGCGACGGGGCCCAAATTGCTGCCTCGGCACCGAGAAGCACGTCGTCAGTTTGCTCAAAATCACCAAAACTGGACAATTGAGCAGTGGACCTCTGTCCTCTTCTCAGACGAGTGTGATGTACCTGAACGGCTGCGATAGAAGGAGACGAGTGTACAGAAGACCGAGAGAGCAATTTGCTCAATGTTGCATCTCCGAAAGAGTCGCCTACGGAGGAGGTTCCGTCGTGTTCTGGGGCGGCATTTCCTACGATGGGCGAACGGAGCTGGTTTTCGTGCCTGGTGGAGGCCGTGGCGGTGGTTTGAGCGCTGCCAGGTACATCACCGACATCCTGGAGGAGCTTGTCATCCCTTACGCGGGTATGTTTGATGAGGGGTTTATCCTGATGCAGGATAATGCCCCTTGTCATACCGCAAGGGCCACGACAGCCTACCTTCGTGAGGTGGGCATCGACACCATGGACTGGCCAGCGATGAGCCCGGACCTAAACCCCATTGACCACACGTGGGACTTTCTGAAAAGGAGGATTCGGCAGCGGAATCCTACCCCGTCTCATGTGGAGAAGCTGAAGCAAGTTTTGGCGGAGGAGTGGGAAGCCATCCCCCAAGATTACGTGAAAACCCTGATAAAATCAATGAAAAATCGATTAGATTGTGTGAGGAGGGCTAGGGGAGGGAATACCAAATACTGATGTATAATTATTTTTTTTGTAATAAATACCTTTAGTAAATACAATGCCTATCATTCTTAGTTTTCCTAATCCCTTTTTGAAGCGTTTTTTCACCATTTTCTGTATTCAGTGCTTATTTCAGGCTTAGGACTTGATATTACATTGAAATAACGTATTTTCTATTGCGTTACATTATCAGCTTTCATTTCGTACTACAATTTTTAAATTCGAGTAAAGATGTACAAAGATATTGAGTGTAGATGGAAAAATGCAAAGTGATGCAATTATTTTGCTCGCGAGTGTATAAGTACTCCCATATTAAAATTATTTTACGACTGATCTATTTTTTTCACAATTGCAGAAAATCAACATTTAAAATTATTCCTCTATTCTGCTGCCCGCCATAATGCCTTTGCCTGTATAGCGTGACACTTTTTTATCTCGTCACGGCATGTCCATCTAGAAAATACACATACTGCCAACATTAGAAAAGTTTAATCGAGTTGGTCACGACCAAGGAGCTTATACAACGTAGGAGGTTGAACGCCGAACATCCGTTTGAAACAAGAAATCAGACCTTTATTACGTCACGAATATATTCCATCTCTTTCCTCACAGTCGAAATGAAAAGTAGAGTGTCTAACTCGGGTTTGCGGGTGGTAGGACCTTGTGCAGGGTCCGTCCGGATCGCTACCACCATCTTATCCATTAACCTACCGCCAAACAGCAGTGTTCGCATTGTTGCGTTCCGGTTTGGGGACGAATGGGTGAAATGACTAGCATAGAGGCATTCCGTCTTAGTCCTCAGGGTTGGCAACGCATTTGCAGTCTTAGGATTGCATTGCAGTCTTGTGAATGCGAATGTCTATGGGTCACAGTGTCCACTTACCATCAGGTGGCCTGTGTGCTCGTTTGTCAACCCTGTGCCATAAAAAAAAATGTTTAGATCGGTGCACCTGGCGTTCCATAGTCTCTGCCTACCCCATCGTAAAATGTATGTAAGTAACAATATCTCTGAGCGCGTGAATATCGTTCCCCGTTGATTGTCTCCTTACGTGCGCTCGGCCCCGTGGCCCATGTGCGCCCGCTGCGTCCCCGCGCACGCGCCGCGCGCGTAGCTCGCCCACGTGTCGCACGCGCTCGCCACGAACCCCGCCGGCCGCAGAATGGACTCCGCGTAGAACATGTACGAGCGCCAGTGGCTGCAGAAGACTGGAGGCGGGAGGTACAAGCAGGGGTTATGTTAGGTTAGGTTAGGTTAGGTTAGGTTAGGCATGTGAATGAGAAGGAGTATACAATACGATATTTACTATGCAGAGAGTTACAATTTTACCACTGTGTATTGTTTTTATTCCGTAGATTAAAATGACATTTGCTAGTTTTTAACTCTTAAATAGGGATGAGATACAATCGGTAAAGCAATGGGTGGATAATTTGTGAAGTTTCAAAATAATACAACGCTTTAGGTAAAAATGCTAACATTTTTTTTTGTATGTTGGCACTGATTGTCCAATGTAGATTTTATTTGGTATTATTTTTCGACTTTTTTTTTTAACTTGCATAGTATTTTTTATTTTATCAATTATTAATAATTACACTACGGACCGAAATAAAGAACAGCACTGTTTCTTAAAAGCTGGCCACATTATTTTTACGTTTGACATTTGTAACCGTCAGTCCAAAAATATTTACGCGGTTTCGCGTGAAGAACGTCAGATGGAGATGGTTTACCCGCGCTCAAATATGTAACTTCTATCTCAAATATACCTACACGAATATAATAGCAATATCAAAAGAGTTTAATAACACTATCTTAAAAAATGCAGGCGGGTTTTTTAAGCTTACTTTTCATTTAGTTATTGTATACTCTTTCTATATTCTTCTGTAGACAGTTAGAGGTTAACGTAGAGGACTATATAAAAGCGGTATTGTTAATATTAAAAGTCGTAAGACATGATTCGTCAAGTCAGACAGCAAAGTTAGACTCCGTTCTTTAGCGTTAGGGGTGAAGCCGGACGAGGGTAATTTCGGGGATACGTACATTTATTTAACAGCAGCTGTTCAGGGATGACCACTTCCAGCTCGCACCCTGGCTGGGGGCTTATCCCGCCGTTGGGGAAAAAGTCGACATGACCCGTCGGTTGTTTCACGCCTGCAAAACATGTTGTTACTCAACCGAGTGGGGACATAAAAATGGCGGCAAATTCAAAATGGCGATGGTGCTTGTTAGGTCCTGGAATAGGACATCGGATAGTTTATATCCCGAAAAGACATCATTTTTCTACGGGAAATCAAATAAATCGTTAAAAGGTGTGAATTTGCGTACAAGGTGGCGCCACATTGTATGGACGAGTAAAAAAAATAAACCTTGTTCGATTTTACTTTTAAAGCGCTATATTTTGATTCAATTCAATAATTGATTGCATATCACATTACAATTCAAGGTGGAACAAACAAGAATAGGCATACATGTGACACCCTGCAAGGGCGCAGCAACACGAGTGGGCTAGCTAGTTACAAATACTTAAAATAATTTTCTCTTTATACTATATGTTATACCTGGATGAGCTGGCAAGGGAAGGGTCCAAGGACGCATACGTCGGACCAGAACCTTTTGTGGCACCCTCACCGGGCACCATAAAAGCAGCCCTGAACGATAACACCCTAGAAAACCACCAGAAGGAGTGGAAAACTACGGTAGGCTTAGGGCATGCAAAGCTCTTCATAGAAAGAGTTGACCAGAGCTGGACCAAAAAACTTTGGAAACTCAGCAGAAGACAACTCCGATTCGTTATCGGAGTGTTTACAGGGCACTTTGGGGTTAAACATCTCCTAGCAAAGATGGGCCTATATGACAACACAGATTGTAGAATGTGCGGCGAGGAGGTGGAAACAATGAAACACTTATTGTGTGAATGTGACGCACTCGCCGGAGTAAGAATGAAAATACTCGGTTGTAGCTACCCAGAACCGAACGATTTCAAGGCTCTGCCATTGCACTCCACTATCCGCTATTTAGAAGGGGTGGAGGCTGCATTGGATTAAGAGCTAAAAGAGGGTTAATTACACAAAAGATCCCATAGGGTCGAAGTGTATCCGTAAGGACCCCATCCAAAAGATAAGATAAGATATGTTATACCAATGATACGTTTAACAAATAACTAAGTCATAGGTATATTTCTTCCGAAAGGGTTATTCTTTTAGTGGGTTATAGTTCGAGATGTAAGTCTTTTAAAGG
This sequence comes from Acleris laterana, assembly GCA_963966035.1. Lineage (NCBI taxonomy): Eukaryota > Metazoa > Arthropoda > Insecta > Lepidoptera > Tortricidae > Acleris > Acleris laterana. Next base: position 7,896,228 of record OZ014464.1, read on the forward strand.
TTTTTATGCGGGAAATGATGGTCGCGGGTCCCTGGTAAACAAAATTATCCATATACAAACTAGATGGCGCTAGCTCTGATTTAAAACTCTGTATCAAATTGTTGCCTTGGTGTGGTCAAAGTCACTAGTGAGTTAAGCGATTTTCCCTATAAAGCACAATTATAAGTTATAAGCTTTATATTTCGTTCTGGTTTCGGTCAGGACCAATTCATATTATAATTCCTGGTAAGATCAAATTCGCGGATTCAAGACGAAGTCGCGGACATAAGCTAGTCCTTAATAAGATAGAAGTGGTAACTCACCAAATATTCCAGCGTCTGTGTGTATCACGTCGACGAAGTGCGCGTCCGAGGGGTCCAGGCGTTGCTCCAGCGGCAGGTTGGCGAACAGGGGCAGCGCCGGGTCCAGTCCAGTGATTCTTGACACTCGCCCTGAGACAGACGTTACTTAATATATAAAAAACCGGCCAAGTACGAGTTGAACTGGAGAGGGTTCCGTACATATTTTTTTTATAGTTGTCATATTTGAATCTACAAGCAATTAACTATATTTTGTAAAAAAAAAAACAAAATTTTAGGCTCAGTAATTTCGGAGATATGGGGGGGGGAGAATGTTCAATTTTCGTCTTCTTTCATGAATAAAATCAAAACTATTTATTTTACAATAATAACAAAAATATATTTGAGATAACGAGCCCTTTTGTTTGATATATCGTTCATTGAATACAAAAGGGACACATTCCAAAACGAGTCAGTGTTGCATTTCAAAATTAGAAGCTGTTCGTATAAATTTTTCAATGCAAGAGCAAATTATTTTGGAATGTGTCCGTTTTGTATTCAATGAGCGATATGACACAGTAAGGCTTGCAATATTTTTTTTTTTTAATTTCCTAATTTGACTCAAGAAAATGACGCTTATTTAAAAAAATAAACTTTGCACATCTGTGTTTGTGTCATAGGATTACACCATTCTACTAAATTTCATTTTGGTCCAGTATAGTCAGATCAAATTGATCATATATCCGGACAGAAGGACGGACCTATAAGGATCCTGTAACGGGTACTTAAAAAACCATTTCTGACCAGTAAAAAACGCAACTTAAATTTTATGGAAGGCAATATGGACCAAGAGGAGCACTTACCTGATGTGATCGCTCCTCCGGCCACGCCGGCGGACTGAGCCCCCAAACTATGCCCGATTAGGTGTGTCTTGGACAAATCCAGCCCTCTGGAAAATTGGAAATGTAATTTATATATTTACATACATACATAAGCTCACGCCTTTATTCCCAGAGTGGCGTAGGCAATTACAACTCTAAAGAGTTGTTAATAATTCTGTAACCAAATTTTGCACAATCAGGCTAAGATGTTTACCAGTGTAGTGTCAGGTTGCAAGCCCATCGCCTGTACTACAAGCCTTTATTCCCTTAGTCGTCTCTTACGACATCCACGGGAGGACATGGAGTGGCACTATTCTTATATTTACGGCAAGGATAAGACAAACTAGCTCACATGCCAGCTGGGCCGAGATCCTGGGCGGTAAAAACCATATCATATTTGTCTTGCTATCGTATTGTAAACGTTTTGATAGCTCTATTTACTTGACAATAATGGCGGCCGAGTAAAACAAGACCACGACATGACAAATATATGTTTTAAACGGTAGCCTTTAAAAATAATTCACTCTGAGAACTGAAAATGCATTATTCTTATAGCTGTAAAGACCGACGTGTAAAAGAGCCCTCATGTGGCCTACTTACTGAATAAATATTTTGAATTTTGAAATTTTGCTGATGAATAGGGCATCCTTCCGGGAAATCCCGGTTCTGAAATTCCCGGGAAATCCGGTACCGGTACTGAATATTACATTCCGGTTCTCCCGGTTCTCTCCATGAACACCAAAAAAATATCGTGGCGCGTATCACAAATATCACAATTTACACCTGAGCGACGACGCCGGCACAAGCTGCAACATCGCATCAACATAAATCATATTTTGTGGCATATTTGCAATAATTGATCTCTAGGTTGGTAAAAAATAGCAAAGGAAGAACAAATAACTTTCTAGTAAGTATTTTACATAATTAAGAGCCATGCATGATTTTATTTTTATTTATAAAAAAATAAGTTTCATAAAGATTAATAATCGTTCTATTTCGCAAATGTTCATGGGTGGCAGTGATAAGAGGTATAAAAAAAGAACCGGGAGAACCGGGAATCCCGGTACCGTCCCTGCCTAGAACCGGGAAATGGATTTCTCGGACCCGGCCCACTTGTATGATATCCGCTCATCAGCAAGCAAATACTTCAAACAAAATTCCTAAATCAAGACAGTTATTTTGAAAAAAAATCGTTGAATTTTGTCGAGTTGGTTTACTGCTATGCCAACATTCGGTTTCACACGATTTTTTGACAGCTTTTGGTCTTCATTGCGTGAGCTAGTTAAGAGTCAACGTAATTACCTAGTCACGAGGAAATCTATAAACTTAGCGGCGAAGCGTCCGATGTACCACGTGTTGTCGGCCGCAGTAAAGTACCACGGACCCGCCTCCAGCCGGGACGCGTCCACCATGATCACGTTGGTGTCACCGCGCAGCATGAACGCTGTTACAAGTGTTAAAAAAACTGTTTAGAAGAAAAAAAAAAACAAAAAACGAGGTACCCTGTACTTCTTTGTGAGCAGACAGGGCGTTTCACAAAAAGCCCGACTGGCTGTTCACAATGGAGTGCTGGCCCCTACCCTGATGTATGGTATGTATGGTAGTGAAAGGACAAGCATGAAAGTCGTGTAAATGCAGTTGAAATGCGCTCTTTGCGTAGTATGAGTGGTGTGAAACTGATTGATAGAGTAAGGAATGAAAAAGTCAGAGAGAAATGTGGAATAAAAGAAGATGTATTGACTAAGGGCCCCCTCACATCTAGCGTCTTTTTCCGGAAGCGTCGCAATAACGCCCGTTCGGCGTCACATTTCACGTACAGACGGCGACGCCGAACGGGCGTTATTGCGACGCTTCCGGAAAAAGACGCTAGATGTGAGGGGGCCCTTAGATTGAAAAGGGCATGCTTCGGTCATTTGGAAAGGATGGATGAAAGAAGATTGACGAAAGAGATAAACAGATCGAAAGTGAGTGGATGGGTCGGAAGGGGCCGCCCTAGGCGTACTTTTTCGAGTCAAATCGGAGAAATACTAAAAAAGGGCCGAATCTTAAGTACCCGAAACCGACGTACCTACGTGCATGACTCGATGTATGAATGTGGAAGAAGCGAAAGAAATTTGTCAAGATCGTAGCAAATGGAAAGAAGTGGTCTCTGCCTACCCATTTGGGAAACAGGCGTGATTTAATGTATGTAAAAAAAGAGGTAGGTTGTTCCTCTCTTTCTAGCAAACAGAATTTAACATGTTACATAACGTCACGTGCATATCGGATTTCTGTCTAATCACTGTCTACCAAAAAAAAAAACCATATTGTGTACCTTCCCGGATGACGATACCGCTCCCATCCTCAGGCATCTCCATGAACGCGTGGAAGTAGAGCACGGTGGTGTCGTGGAAGTTCAGGTTGGACGCCATCAGCTTCTCGTCGTCCCCTATCACCAGCTCCTGGTACCTTATCGGGTTGTATCTGAAATAAATTAAGACTGTTTCATGGGATCCTATCATTTTCTCGCCACTCATTTAGCAAAATTTCATTTCGCAACCAACGATTGATAAATACATGGTTTATCATTTTATCTTTTTACAACTACAGATTTAGCAAATAATTCATTTGTTCGAATAATAACTTGACACATTTTCATTTCATATTGTATAATTTGTCAAATAGATTATTTATTATTGATATCAAATAGCCAACTAACGTTCGTTCTACAAACGTTTGGTATATTACTTTGTTTGTCATAGGTTTCATTTTATAAAAGCTTTAGTACAAAATCGCCATTAAATTTTAAAAGATTTAGCCCTTTTTAGGACGGGCGGACGGACGGATGGAAAACCCCATTTATTTGAGTAACATTATAGTGCGAAAAAAAACAACAAATAAATAAACTACATACTGCTTAATTTGGGTTAGGTTAGGTTAGATTTGCGTCAAGGCGCGAAGCGCCACATATAGGCGGATTAGATGGCATGCGGATGATATAAAGTTATACTTTTTAAATGTTGTTTTGTAAATTTGTGTAATGAAAAATACCTAAATGAAAGTACAATATTTGATACATTTATAAATTGTAGTATTTGGTAAATGACTAGTCAAACGATATGTTTTAAATCGAAACATTTCTCGCAACAAAATATTTGTGAAAAGAATAGTATATGAAACGTTGGTTGTCAAATGAACATTTGTCAAACAAGTGTCGGTGAAATATTAGGGAACCCTATTTCATAGAATCATTGATCGGGTCCTACCCGAACACATGGTTGAGGCAGGCGATGGCTGAGATACGAGGCTCATGCGGGGTCCGGTCTGTTCACGCTTGCAAGGACCTGTTCTTCTGTTATTTTAATTATCGTTCCTGACGTAGAGAACTCGTCATCTTCTCCTAGTCATTATTCTTAATTTAATGTTATTGACCTTACCTGTAATGATTTTATTTCTGTAAAGGGCATTGGGTAAATTTGTTTGAAGAATGTTGTAATTTTTTTTTCATCGGCCACGTATGATTTTTACATAGTTATTTAGAGGACCTCGAAATACACATAGATATATATAATTTATGGCGTTTAATAATATTGGAGCCGAGATATTTAACATTAAAAGTGTTCAGTTTTTGGTAGTAAAAGTACGCCCAGGTAAGAATATTAAATATCTCGGCTCCGATGCACTTAAAAGTATTACATTACATAGCAAAACATGTTTATTTTTGAATTATTCTATCATAATTTACCACTTTTACTAATCTGCTGCTCACCTTGAAAATGTATGAGTTTTAAAAATGACAACTCTTTTACCCAAGCCCCTTTGAAAAATTAAATACCCTATATACCCTACAGAAAAGGTCAATGTACGAAATTCTTCGTCGTCTGGATATTACGTTTTAGTAGTGTAGGACGATAGACCGCCCCGAGGCAATACGGCACTCATATTATTTTAAATTTGGACCTTAATACTATGACGATACCGTTTGTTCAATATGAATGTTGTAGTGGCACGTGCTAACTCGGTAGCTAGCGGCTATGCGATAATGGAGACAATGGCCTTTGTTTCAAAGATTAGGCCTCGAAGCGAAAAATTCACCTGGGAAGATTCATACTATACCTACTAACCTGGTGTAGAGTTGGAACTGGATGTCGCTGGTGTCTCGGACCAGGGGGCACTTGGTCTTGTCCACCGGCGCTATTTGGAGCAACGCGGTCTCAAACTGGACCCCCGGGGGGCCTGCAACAAAGGGGTGAACAGTCAGTCAAATAATATCTTCATTTGAGTGTCATACGGGCAATTCCATGGCAGAGAGTAACGCAAGTTACCAATTTATAGCATTCTGCTTGTTTTTTATTCCCAGAGTGGGGTAGGCAGAGCTACAGAATTTCCAACAACTATAAAAACTTTTTGATAATTCTGTAACCACATTTTGCACACTAAGGCGAAGATGTTTAACAGTGTATTAGTGACAGAGTAAATATACATTTAAAAAACCGGGCAAGAGCATGTCGGACCATGCTCAGTGTAGGGTTCCGAAGCCGTAACGACAAACACAAAAAACTATCTCAAAAATCAACATGTATGAAACAATTTTCTATTTAAAGTTATTTGGCGCTGTCTTAGATGATTTTTAGTAGGTATAAACCCGTTAATCGCCTGTATCTCAGGAACTAATCATGTCTACTTAGCCGTGATAGTTTTCCTTTAAAATTCGTTATATGCGCTTTCGTTGAAGATTTTTTTCAGATTTTTAGTACTTACTTGTAGTTTTGGTTGTAGGGGGGGGGGGGGGGGGGACACTTGACTCAAACAAAAAATAGCGCTTTAAAGCTTAATATTTCATAAACGGATCCCTTAATCGAAAAATTGTTTTCATAAACCCGCAATATTTTTGAAAGACCTATCCAACGACACCCCACACTATGGGGTAGGCAAGAAAAAAAAAAGACATCCCCACGTTACGTGTAGGGGAGGTGCATTAAAAAAAAAATCAAAATTTTATTTTACCACTTTGTTGGCGTGACTAATATGTACATTCATGCCAAATTACAGCTTTCTAGTACTATGAGTCTCTGAGCTAGACTGGGGACGGACGGACGGACGGACGGACATGGCGAAACTATAAGGGTTCCTAGTTTGACTACGGAACCCTAAAAACATACAGTTCTTCAGATTTTGGTTAAAAAAGAGAACAATTTTATTTCAATTATTCTTATGCCATCTACAAGACAGGAAGCCACTGTAATTGTAATGAGCTATTGATTAATCGATAATTTTCTACTCGGCAAACGATAGCGCGTTACGTTAATGTTACGGTACGGAAATACGGATGCATTCCTTCATATATAATACCAGCGACCCGCCCTCGCTTCGCTTCGGTTAATGAGTTCTATCTCACCCGTATATAAATCAGAATCTATTTTACGTACAAACCTTTCTCTCGAATCATTCCAATGCTAATAACTACATTAAAATCCGTTGAGTACTTCAAATCTAAGTGAACAGACAACGGAAGCGACTTCATTTTATACCATGTGAAGATCAGTACCGTGGTACTTTCGAAACGAATTCTAATCAAGGTTTGACAATACCAACTAGACCAACACCTCGTTAAATTATGAATGAACGGTTATTCATGTTACCATGCAATCCTGCACCGTATTGATCTACATTCTTGCCCCGCCAAGCGTGAGTTCTTGCTAAACTATAATTGATGATTTAATTACATTGTTTACATATTTATAGGCAACATGATGAGACAATACGGAATATGCATGAATCTTAATTTCTCAAAATATTATCCTCTTATATTATGGTAAGTGTGAGAAGGATATCGAGAGGAGGGTGAATGCGGGGAATCAAATAAATGTGGCCCTGTACTCCTTTGTGAGCAGACAGGGCATTTCACAAAAAGCCCGACTGGCTGTTCACAATGGAGTGCTGGCCCCTACCCTGATGTATGGTAGTGAATGTTGGGTGTGGCAGGACAAGCATAAAAGTCGTGTAAATGCCGTTGAAATGCGCTCTTTGCTTAGTATGTGTGGTGTGAAACTGATTGATAGAGTAAGGAATGAAAAAGTCAGAGAGAAATGTGGAATAAAAGAAGATGTATTGACTAAGATTGAATAGGGCATGCTTCGATGGTTGGGTCATTTGGAAAGGATGGATGAAAGAAGATTGACGAAAGAGATATACACATCGATAGTGAGTGGACGGGTCGGAAGGGGCCGCCCTAGGCGTACTTTTTCGAGTCAAATCGGTGAAATACTGGAAAAGGGCCGAATCTTAAGTACCCGAAACCGACGTGCGTGCATGACTCGATGTATGAATGTGGAAGAAGCGAAAGAAATTTGTCAAGATCGTAGCAAGTGGAAAGAAGTGGTCTCTGCCCCTCTGGGAAACAGGCGTGATTTAATGTATGTATGTATTATCCTCTAGGTACGTAAAATGTAGTTTATGTATGTGTATTTAACTATTAATATGTATATTTCTGTATCTATTTATGTAGGTATTAGAATGTAGTTTTATTTTAAATTTATTTATATAAGTTTTATTGGTTACTAAATGTGTTATATTCTTCTTCTTGTACACTCGTTGCACAACCTTTCACTCTTCTCAATCTCTCAAGGGTTCGCTGGAAGAGATCCCTTAAAGGGATAAGTTCGTCTTTGTACATATTCTTATATTAATTGTATTGTTATGGTTTTTCTTTTGTACAATAAAGTGTTTACATACATAGGTATATACATATTAAATCACCGTAAAAGATATTGCCAAAGACGGGATAAAAGCTATCCTGTCCTATTCCAGGACCTAAGCTATATGTGTGCTAAGTTTCATCCCGATCCGTTCGGTAATTGAAGCGTGATCGAGAAACAAACATCCGAACTTTCTCATTTAGGATATTAGTACGATAAGATATAATTGGGATTGACCAAAAAAAATAACTCACGGTTTCCACTTTCTAATTCGAAAGAATAGGAAATTTTAAGAAACCAATTTCATTAATTTTGTATTTGACCCTATAGTTTTGTTTTAATATCTTTATTTATTTAGCAGACATTTTATGGATGACATGATTATTTTAAATTTGGGAGGGCATTTTCTAATAAATTACAACAATTAAATGATATCCAATGAAAAAAAGTGTTTGTAATAGTGTATTAAAACATACTATTTCAAGCTGTTTTCGCGTAACCCGTAAGATACACCTAGAAGGGCTTCAATCCGAAAACGAAAGTCAAACAAAGGTTAAATATACTTTTGTCGAAATATCCAAAAAAGATAAATATTTCAAAAACTTAATAATGCAGAACGGCTTTAAAGCCCTATTCCTCGAAAGGGTTTTCGAATTGGAGTAATTGTAAAAATATGAACAATCCCAATTATACAGTCTTGGTCACATACAATGAATGAAAGAATGATTTATTTATTTGAAACCACATAACAACATTACAACTTGCTTAAGCCTCAGCAACTGTAACTTTATAAACTGGCTAAGTGACTATTTTTTTTTTTTTTTTTTAAATCTATAATTAACCTCGTCCCAAACTAAGCTCTAGCCTTGTTCTATGGGGACTAGACAACGATATAAATTAAATAGAAATCGTCCAAAACTCAGAAACAATACTCGCGTTCATCACACAATTGCTCGTACCGGGAATCGAACTCCGGGCCGCTAGCTAAAAGATAAAGATAAAAAAAAGATAAAAGATATTTATTCAGTAAGTAGGCCGCACGGGCACTTTTACACGTCATGAATCTACCAGCGCTTCCCAAGAGGAGACCACTGCCGAGAAGAAACGCCGCAAGAAACTCAGCAGTCAGTCATTTTTTAAACATGTTACAATGGTAGTACTTAATCTAGCATTATATAAAGCAATAAATATTAAATTAAATATAATATCAAATAGCAAATAGCATGCGTAGTTCAGCAGGAAAACATGTCAAAAATATTACGAGAGAGACAAGGGGGGGGGGGGGGGGAAGAGAGGAGAGGAAAAAAAAAACACAGGACAACCAAATAAAAGTTTGATATGCTTTCCCACATCAACGGTGTCCCCTAGACAAACAACTTTGCAATTTTACAAATTATGAATGACTAAGTTTCGGGTTTAGGCTAGTCAGGGTCACTACCAAATAACACCCCTAGCATGGTCCGGTATGCTCTTGCCTACTTTTTCCAACAACGTATCATGTTACCCAATAGATGGTTAAATAGCTCCCAAGTGATGTAATACTTGTCAAGCGGTACCTAACCGGGCAGAGCAGGAAACTCAGTCTCTTGGAATATAGGTAACTTGTGTAATATTATGCGTTTCTTACAAAGTCGTTTGATCAGACGACGCAGTTATTAAGCCTAAGTCGATTTTTTATTCCGTAGACTAAAATGACAGCTACAATTGCAAATGTATATTGCGGGTGGTAGGACCTTGTGCAGGGTCCGTCCGGATCGCTACCACCATCTTATCCATTAACCTACCGCCAAACAGCAGTGTTCGCATTGTTGTGTTCCGGTTTGGGGGTAAGACAGCCGGTGAAATAACTAGCATAGAGGCATTCTATCTTAGCCCTCAGGGTTGGCAACGCATTTGCAGTCTTAGGATTGCATTGCAGTCTTGTGAGTGCGAATGTCTATGGATCACAGTTTCCACTTACCATCAGGTGGCCTGTGTGTTCGTTTGCCTTCTCTATGCCATAAAAAAAAAAAAAAAAAAAAAATGTAAAAATAATGTGGCCAGCTTTCAAGAAACAGTGCTGGGGTCTTATACTCTCAAATCTCTTTTTATGAATAACTAGCTGCTGCGCGCGACTCCGTCCACGCAGAAAAATAAAACATAGCCTATGTCACTCAGGGTGAATGTAGCTTTCCAATGGTGAAAGAATTATTGAAATCGGCACAGTAGTTTTTTGAGTTTATTCATTACAATTATAATATTAGTGTAGATTAAGTCTGGATTATCTACAGGTGTTATAGGAAACTGTTATCGCTAGTAACAATATAAAAATTGAAACTAACATGGAGGTGACAGAACAGCGTGGGCCGGTTTTGCTTAAATTGGTGACATGGTCTTTCTTATCTTATCTTATCTTACAGATGTGCCCTTTCGGATACACTTCGACCCTTTAGGAACTTTTGTGCAATTACAATCTTACACAGTTAGTTCTTCAAATGTGCAGGTTACCGCACGATGTTTTTCTTCACCATAGGAGCATCGGGTAATGCACTTAAGGTATACAAACTCATTGGTACATGGTGATCGCGGGGGTTCAAACTCGGTACCTTACGATCACGAGCCCCCAGGCCACTAGGCCACCGACACTCTTGGCGTCATGGTCGCTGCCCTAGGTTGCCCCGAAATCGTACACGACACCTCTCGGCCAGAAGTCGGGACACTCGTCGGTCCCGAGCATAAACCGCGGCACGCGCACTACAAACCAACCACACTGTCCTTCATAAAATGTATGAAAAAGGGGAAAAGTGCAACAGTGTAAAATCACGAATGGGGAAAAACGTGAGTGGTAAAATAGCTACGCGGAATTATCGAGTTAAGACCTAACTCACTCTCTCGAACGGTAACCCTAACCATGAGTTACAATTACTCCATATCACACCTTCGGTAGAACAAAAGCACAATTGCCTTGTGTCATATGATACATTGTGCCCTTTTTCTACCGAAGGTGCGAATCTTCCCGTCGATGTCGTAAGAGGTGACTGAGGGAATAAAGGCTTATAGTACTGTTAGGCGATGGGCTTGCGACCTGTCACTAATACGCTGGTAAACATGTTAACGTGTGGCAAAAAGTTTTTAAAGTTGTAGGTAATTCTGTAGCTCTGCCTACCCCGCTCTGGGATTACAGGCGTGAAGGGTATTATGTATGTAGCAACTCCATGGATTCTAGAACCACGGATGTTATAATCAGAGCTCGGATTTTTTGCGGCAGAACAAAAAACTGTCGGGATCTACCTAGTGTTAGAAATATTTTTCTATCGATGTACCGATAGTTGTGTAATAGAAGGTCCACGAAATAAAAAAATAATTAAATAAAACATTTTACGTGATTTTTGTATAAAATTATATAGAAACAGATGCAATAGCTTCTTCTAAATCCACGTCAGCTCACACAGCATCACGTGACATTTTATTTGGTTTGTGATTGTAATAGGAGTAGATAATCATTAATTCCTCAATATTCTCTGGGAGTAAACAGTTTCTGAAGTGTATATTAGTTTCCATGAGATAGTATAGTCACTTCATTCAAAGTTTTACCTCTTAGTTACCCGACGGGTATTTTTATTACTTGATATGAAAAAGTAGGAGATAAGATTTAGATGGAATAACACATGTAAAACTGTCGCGAATTATAGTAAAGTATATTGATACAAACATATTTGTAACACTACCTAGATTGCGACAGTGTTTTGTTTTGCCGCGAAAAATCCAGGCTCTGGTTATAATAATAATAATTATAGGAAATAGCAAATCCACGGATTTCAGAATCACGGAATGCCACTAAAATCCTAATCCTAATTGTGAGTTACGATTTAGTGACCGCAGCTCAAGAATGCATGCACGTTGCATACGATGCGTTCTTGTGCAATAAGTGCAATCGTCTTCACACCTCTGTGGTTGCCAGTCAATGCGTGTTTATTAATGCAATTTGAGTAAACGCTATAAACTCGTATTAATAATAATAAATCTTTGTACAAAGCACTTTCTTACAATGTATGACTACAACGTGTTCATTCTTGCTTGTCAAATATAGTAAACAACTTTATAACCTCAAAATTAACCTTTTTAGGGAACCCTTGTAGGATCACTCACGCGTCTGTCAGTCGGTCTGTCCGTCTGTCACACCCAATTTTCTCCGAATGTACTTGGCGAAATCCGGTGAAATTTTGTAGGATGGTGTGATCGTATGATCCTAACACAGATTTCCTTTCGGATACACTTCGACCCTTTAGGATCTTTTGTGCAATTACCCTCTTACACAGCTGTTGGAATGTGCAGGTTTCCTCACGATGTTTTTCCTTCACCGTAAGAGCATCGGGTAATGCACTTAAATAAGAAAAACTCATTGGTTCATGGTGACCGCAGGGGTTCGAACTCGGTACCTTACGATCACGAGTCACCCCTTAAGCCACTAGGCCACCGACGCTCTCGTGCACTCCGGGATAAAAATAGAATGTTTGACGCGAGACTAAACAACCACAATAACCTTGGAACTATAGCCACCCTCGCTCCGCTCGGGTGGCTAAACATCTCATTTTGGCTTGTTTTACACTCAGGAGCAAAAGTGTCGGGTCAGAGTGCATTTTTCATACAAACGAGGCTATTTCGAAGCCTTGGTTCCTCGCCAGGGGATGCTTGTAGTGAAATCTGATGATGGATGCCCCGAGCATCGATACAGGACTTCCAGAGTGCCTAGGACACCCAACTGATTGAATTTGCGGCTAACGCCGGAATTGTGCATGTTCAGAAAAACATCTAAAATGACAATAAAATGTTAGGAAATCCAAATGAAGATAAAGATAAAAAAGATAAAAGATATTTATTCAGTAAGTAGGCCGTACGGGCACTTTTACACGTCAAGAATCTACCAGCGCTTCCCAAGAGGAGACACTGCTGAGAAGATACGCCGCAAGAAACTCAGCAGTCAATGCGAACCCAAACTCTCTCGTTGTGCGATCAGTTAGGTGTCTTAAGAACTTTTGACCTCCTCTATTGAACCTCGGAGTACCCACCTTTAAACCTCACTCAAAATAACCCCTGGCTAGGAACCAAGGCTTCAAAATAGCCTCGTTTGTATGAAAAACGCACTCTGACCCGATATTTTTGCTCCTGAGTGTAGTTCCTTGTTGAACAATCTACTTTTATCCCGGAAAATTGAACAGTTCCCGAGGGTGCAACGATAAACTTTTACGCGGACAGAGTCGCGAGCAAAAGATAGGTCTTTCTTAAATAAACTAGCGACCTGCCCTCGCTCTGCTTCGGTTTATGTGAGTTTTCTATAACACACGTACATAAACCAGAATTTATTATAATTAAAACCTTCCTCTTGAATCACTCTATCTATTGATGAAAACCGCATTAAAATCTGTTGCGTAGTTTGAAAGATATAAGCGTGCGTACAGAGGGAAAGACGGCTAGAAGCGACTTAATAATAGATGAAATTTTAGTTTCCACCAAATAAATAATAATATGATAATAATAATAGTATATGTGTGGTGTGAAACTGATTGATAGAGTAAGGAATGAAAAAGTCAGAGAGAAATGTGGAAAGAAGATGTAGTGACTAAGATTGAAAAGGGCGTGCTTCGATGGTTCGGTCATTTGGAAAGGATGGATGAAAGAAGATTGACGAAAGAGATATAAAGATCGAAAGTGAGTGGACGGGTCGGAAGGGGCCGCCCTAGGCGTACTTTTTCGAGTCAAATCGGAGAAATAATGGAAAAGGGCCGAATCTTAAGTACCCGAAACCGACGTGCGTGTATGACTGTGGAAGAAGCGAAAGAAATTTGTCAAGATCGTAGCAAGTGGAAAGAAGTGGTCTCTGCCTACCCCTCTGGGAAACAGGCGTGATTTAATGTATGTATGTAAATAATAATTTTGTTAATATATTTGTGAACTATAATTTTAGATTGTTATTTATTTTGTATTTTGTATAATCCTTAATTGGTTTTTCTGTTAAATGTTAACCGACACACAGAGTTTCAGGCTCAGCCTAGTTTGGGGTCCATGCCTTGCATACCATATTGTACCTTGTATATAAACCGTTATTAAAAAATATATTATTTCTTAATATTTCATAAATAAAAACAATTAAAAATGCGAAAAAAACTTACGTATCAATGACAAAAAGCACGCCAGCGGCACAGCGGTATGCATATTCACAAATTAACAAAATAAAATAATTGTAAAACTAGTATGGCGCGGTCGTAAGCGAACCTGCGCGTGAGTTGATGTAAAATGAACTACGCTCAGTTTCCTACCACCTCCGTGGAGGCGAGCGGGGCTTCAGAGTTATGTGGATTCATGATTTAGGAGTAAATGGGTGAATAAACTTTTAAGGTACAGTCAACCAATTTGATTTCTAGGCCACTTTGGACTATGTTAAAGTGACGTTGTCAACCAAAACGTAAGAGACTCCCTATGATTTGGTTTACAACGTCACGTTGACAAAGTCCATAGTGGCCTAGGAATCAAATTAGTTGACTGTACTCCCTATTTTTTGACAAGTTTCACAAATTACACGTTTTTAGAAAAACTTTTTTTTTTTTGATCCGTGTGGTTGCCGGGTTAGAATAGTGCTACTCCATATCTTCCCGTGGATGTCGTAAGAGACGGCTAAGGGAATAAAGGTGTATAGTACTGTTAGGCGATGGGCTTGCAACCTGTCACTAATACACTAGTAAACATCTTAGCCTAAGTGTGCAAAATGTGGTTACAGAATTATCAACAAGCTTTTAGAGTTGTTGGTAATTCTGTAGCTCTGCCTACCCCACTCTGGGAATAAAGGCGTGAGTTTATGTATGTATGTATGTATATATTTTCTTACGACAGGAGCTACATGTTATATTAATAAGACAAGTAGGCTAACATTTGAACTTATTTAATTTATAATAATACAGTTTTGAACAATAATATAGTTGGTAACGCATGGGACGATGTTGTCCCTAGGTTTTGTATGAAAAAAGTGCATTTTCCCCTGAGTTATCCGGTTTTTTCGATGATTAAAAATATTTGAGGTGTTTAACGTGTGGGGTCCATAAATTTGATGGTCTGATTTTAATATTCATACATCATGAATAACCATAAGTTACCGGAAAGTTTTAATACCGCAAAAGAAAAGGAGTACTTTAAAAGTTGATTCACCCAAATAGGTTTTATATGTTAACTTCTTCACGACGCTGGTAGCCTAGTAGGTTAGGTAGTGACATGCGAAGCTAGCGGTCTCGGATTCGATTCCCGGCTGGGACCGGCCATATCCCATTCAAGGGGTTTCGAATGGGTTTTCTTTAAGTAAGTTATTTATTTGTCAAACATAGGTTTACAAAGGTCTTAAGTATAGATTAATTAGTTTCACTATGCTTTGCCTGACGGCGTACAAATAGCGTGCATTATAGCAAGCAGCGTGCTCATTTACAAAAAAATAGGTAGGTATAATGTCATCATATATCAAATTTACAAATTAAAAGATTCAAAATTTATATTTATATAATTAGTTTATGGGTGTACCCTTGTTTTGCCGACAACCTTTTCATCGAATATTATTTCATCGACAACGATTCATCGAAACTTTAGTACTAGTAATATTGTTTGGCGTTATTTTATTTCAACTACTATTTATTTAAATTTATCTTACTACGTGGAAATACTAATCAACGAATACTATTTAATCGCTGATTTTTTTCAAATTATCTTAATTGGTACAACTACAAAACATTGCAATACATTTCTTCTACGTATAACTTTAATACAATTTTATATGCCCTATTGCACATTTATACATTTTTCAAATGATGTAGTGTGACAAACAAATATGTATAATAAAACTAAAAATATTTGGTGTAAATTATTTATTACGGCTTACCATTAAATTGCCGCTAGACATTTATAATGATCTATATTATTATAAATGTAAATGTGTGTAATAATCGATATTATTACTAAGAATAAAAAAAAAAAACAAAAATCAACAAGACTCTGCTTGCAGAGATATAAGACTTAAACTTTTAAATTTTTTGCTATGCATTTTAGCAACTTCACCTCTGAATACTCTGCTTGATGTCGTAAAATGGTATCTATTCGAGCATCTTTGTCGATATATCTTCTTTTTTTGCTTTGCGGTGGTTCTCCACACAGAATTTTCTCAATATCGGCTAAGTTGGATATAGTTTCTTTGATGAGTTCCTTAATAAGAGCATATGTGCCAGGATGGTGTTTATCCATCAATGTATTTATTTTATGATGCCAGGCCTCGGCTGAATTTTGGGTCCTTGGTATGTTCATCGTGTTAATTAAATGACAACTCCAAAATTCAGGTGAATATTTAGGCTGACTTGTTCCAGTTCCAAAAATATAATTTTCTTCGAACCAACCAGCTATTTTCTTAGTATCCTCATCTTGCAAGCTATCAAGAAATTTATGAAAATAATTAGGTATTTCAGTGTCCTTCAAAAAACTCAACGCTACTAGACATTTTACTTCGAGGTTGAATTTTGCATCTTTAGCATATTTTGTTGCAAGGCCAAACTTTTGAATTCTTCTGAAAAATAAATGATTAGAGTCTGGCCAACGAAAGCTGAGACTGGAAAATAGCGGCAAATTTAAAAAATCGGCGTGTTGCAACACCGCGTATAGTGCGAAAAAACAATAATAATACTTGAACAATAAAATAAATTTGTAGAATATAAATTGTTAGAAAGGGATACTTTATGGATGATGGATCTTAATTATAATTTAGTTACTAGTTATTAGGGGTGTCGCCAGTGATACTATATTTTGCAAAAAACTAAAACACTGATTGACATGGCGTGCTATTCGGTTGAGGGCTTTTTTATGAATATGTCTCGTTAGGCACTTGTCCCACCGCCGGCGAGCAAGCGATTAGCTATCGACTATTTTCTCGCTCAAGAAACGAACAAAAAATAAAGATCCCGTGTCAGTAAAAGGGACACGTATATTAATAGTTGATCGTTGGCTGTTTACACTGCCGGCGAATACTCTTTCCACTAATTTGTCGAAACAAAAAATATAGATCCCGTGTCAATAAAAGAGACACAAATATTAATAGTTGATCGCTGGCTGTTTATTCATGACTATCATGATGGTGGTAGAAGTTAAAAAAAAGAAATGTGATATTACTGCTACAGGAATGTACAGTATCAAAACAAGGTAAATAAAAAAAAACATATAAAAGACCAAAATATTTTATTTTGTTTTTAAAAAAAAAACATTGGCACAGAATTAAAACAAAAAAAAATTGAAATCATGAATCATAATTAAAGTCTGATTCCAAAAATTCATATAATGACTCTTCCGAACTACTTGATTCATCTCGCACATTTATTATAAAACGTTCCAACTCAACACCTTCTGTTATATGGTCTCTTTGCTTGTACTTATTTTCAACATGAATGACATGGTCAGTCATGGTTTTCCAGTCATCGGCAGTTATGCTTGCAAATGACTCTTGTATTAGCTTTTCTGTATCTGCTGCCGACAATCCAATATTTTTCTTTGCTATCTTTCTCTTCGCTTGACTCCATATTAGTTCTATGGGGTTCAGATCACAATGATATGGAGGGAGACGCAAAACTTCATGTCCATTTTCCCTTAAAATTTCATCTGCCTCATATATAGGGTCCGGTTTGTATTTATCCACCAAGCACAACAATTCTGATTTATACAGATATTCTTCAAAGGGTATATTATTTTCATTGAGCCACTTTTGTATGTCTGCCTTCAGGTTTACCGTTGTTGGCGGTTTATTTTTGCGAACGGTGTGATAACTGGCATTATCCATTACAACTACACTAGGTTTCCCCAAATTGGGTATAAGTTTTTGAACTAACCACTTGTTGAAGTTTTGGGAATTCATATCGTGATGGTAATCTGCCATTTTCGATTTAGTACTAAAAACTAACAGTGCATTTGGTACAAAACCGTTCTCATGTCCAGCATGAACCACAATGTACCTTTTTCCTGAGGAAATATTTTCAACTGCTCCGCTTGTTGATGGTCCTTGCCATGATTTTTTGGGTTTGTAATTCTTATGCACATAAATCTCATCCAGATAAACAATTTGTTTTCCTGCAGCACGTTTTTCAGTTATTGTGCGAAGGAACCGATGTCTCCAAGCAGCAATATCATGACGCTCAATCAACAATGACCGCTCATTTTTATTTTTTTTGAATTCATAGCCATTAGACAGCAAGATTTGCCTAAGGGTTTCCCGGCAGCCACCAAACCCAATACTTGATTGTAATTCCCCCAAAAGACTCCGTAAGGTAGGAACCTCTTTCTTCACAATATAAAATTCATTTACTTTGTTTCTAATCGCATCAACATCAAAACTGTCCAAATTTGACACTGTAGGCTTGTGAGGACGCTTCTTGCCTGGAGTATTCCATACACCTCCATTAATTTTCCCCTCACGTTTAATTCTTTTAAGTGTTGTGACACTTACTTCTGCAAAACAAAAAGAAAATAAAGTCAATACATGATAATTTTTTTGATTTATTTTGTAGGTATAGAAGAATCATAGAATACCTTAACTCAAATTATTAGTGAATTAAGCCTTACGATAAATAAATATGAACTTGATGCACATACCCGTGAGGGAAGAAATTTCGTCCAGATATTGATTTTGTGTCCTTATTATGGCTTGTTGCTCCAAATCCACTAACTTTTCAACGACTTTTATTATTTCATTGACTCCTTCTATGTCTTCCATTTTAGTAACTGCAACAAAAAAAAAAATATTAACGAATATAAATGACAAATAATTCGCATGCTCATTCTTAATAATAAAAATAATCAAGGATCAAAATTACCAATGAGTTACTAACCTAAAAAGTCCATTATCGTACGTAAATATTCCTTTTTCTGAGCGAATTCAACATTTTTCTCTTCTTGTTTTTCATTAAACTTGTCTATTATAGTATGAAGTAACTTCCGCACAGTACTTTTAATCGTGGTATTCATGATGAACGCTAGAATTAATGCAAATATAACACAAACAAATATGAGTGAGTGACGAGCGACCTCTGTTTGACAAAGCTTTGACAGTTGCTTTATTGTTGCCATATCAAAAGTTTCGAAAATATCTCAGTGTCTACTTTCATTAGCCAGACTCTATAATTATTATTGCATAACTAGTTATATCAAGAAATATAACTACGAAGCTTTCAAAGTACGTTAGGTTAGAACTGCGACCTCCAAGAAAACGAACTGTTGACAAAAGTGGGTTAGGTTAGGTTAGAACTGCGACCCCCAAGAAAACGAACTGTTGACAGAAGTGGGTTAGGTTAGGTTAGAACTGCGACCCCCAAGAAAACGAACTGTTGACAGAAGTGGGTTAGGTTAGGTTAGAACTGCGACCCCCAAGAAAACGAAGTGTTGACAGAAGTGGGTTAGGTTAGGTTAGAACTGCGACCCCCAAGAAAACGAACTGTTGACAGAAGTGGGTTAGGTTAGGTTAGAACTGCGACCCCCAAGAAAACGAACTGTTGACAGAAAAGCATGAAACATTACTGTTAATAAATTATAATATTATAATAAATTAGGATTAGTAAGTAAGTGAAATGTTTGTTACCAACCTATTTATAATTTGCCCAAAATGAAAATGGCAGCCTTGTAAAATTATATTTTCAAAATTAGAGCGCAAACTTAAAATTGCCGCTTTTTCAAAATCAAGAATGCATATTTTCGGATTTATTTCTATGCCATTTTCAGAACCATATTCCAAAATCAGCTCAATCATAACATCGTATGTTCTCTTGTCTTTGTGTGTGCATAAGCAATGGACCAATGGAAAAGTTTTCTTATTTTCAATAAACACGTTACCATGTATGGTGTATAACTGAGTAAAAATTGCCGGTGATACCGCAAACGTGCCATCCAGTAGCCAATAATGACATGTACTCAATGTTTTCATTAACTCAAGTGTAGACAGTATTAATATTCTTTTTTTACTATCGAACATTTTGTCTTTAATAACAAAATTGTTACCTCTTAACTGAGTTTCTTCAACATTTAATTCAAAATTAATATCTGTAGGTTCGACTGCACGTGTAAAATTTTTAGCTTTTTGCCGATATATTACTTGTTTAAGGGCTGAGGTAGATGGTAATTGTTCTAAAACAGTTTCATCAGTATTTGATTTCGCATTTTGTAGTATATTGCATACTTTTAAGCCTGAATTGCATGAACTTTGCTTGAGTTTTTCTCTAAACACCGCTATGTCTTTTCGCAATGGATCAGGTCCATGGTTGTGATTTGGCACTTCTTTTGTTATAATATGTTTGCCATTCTCATTAACAATGGTATTTACAGATGCATTGCACTTATAAATGTTGTTATGATACATTTCACAGCACCAGTAAAAAATATCATTTCGGGACCTATTTCTGTTATACGTGAAACCGTCTACATACAGTTTTAATGCTCCTCTATTTGATTTAAATACTTCGCACACAATTGTCTCCTCTGTGTCACTCATTTTTCACAATACAATAATATACACAAGTAATTAAACCAACCATTCGTCCAGATAAACAATTTCATATCTGAAACTACCCACATAGCTATAATCGCGCAGAGTGAGTGATTGCGTTTAGTTTTGATAGCAAAATATTATTACCAATTGAAATAATGTTATGCGGAATAAATATTATTACAAGTAAAAAAAAAACAATTAAAAAAATCCGAAATGATTAGTCATGACATGAATTTTATTGAAATAAGTCAACTACTAATTAAAATACCTCGGTTCAAATTACCTAGTATCGAGTCCTCGACGCAATGACTTGTCGATGAAATGAAAATACTTTAAACGTTGTCTTTGAAATAATATTCGATTAAAAGTCTGTCGGCAATTCAATGGTAAACCTAGTTTATGTCAGTTAGGTAATAATTTATCGATTGGTCTTACTTACGAGGAACTTAAATAGTGAGCTTTTGAACCGTTTGTTTCATAACGATTTATTTGGAAAAGCCGTATCGCTTGAAAGCCGTTCGATTTGCTTTATAAAGCGCTTTTCATAAGGGTTACCCTTATATTTGGTTATGCAATAAGAGAGGGATATCAACTTACTGCTGACGATCAGAGCTTGAGCTCTTTAGGTTTCCCGTATTTGAACGGTTAGTTTAACAAATAACATACATACATACATACCTTCACGCTTGTCTCCCAATGGGGTAGGCAGAGATTATGGAACGCCAGGTGCACCGATCTAAACACAATTTTCGCTTCCTCTACATTCATCAATCTCTTCATGCACGTACGTCGGTTTCGGGTGCTTTTGATTTGGCCCTTATTCAGTACATCGCGAATCTGATCACTGTAGGTCCGTCTAGGACGTCCCCTACCGACATCTCCGCTCATTCTCGTTCGCCATATCTCTTTCGTAACTCTTTTTTCATCCATCCTTTCTAAATGACCTAAACACCTTAGCATACCCTTTTCGATTTTAGTCACTACATCTTCTTTCAATCCACATCGTTCTCGGATCTCGCTATTTCTTACTCTATCTATCATTCTAACTCCTCACATACTTCAATCTCGAGATAACACTATCTGGCAGGTAAATTGTAGCTCTATCCTTATCTTTCTTATGACATAGGAAAGGACAGAGCTACAATTTATCTGACAGATAGTGTTGTCTGGAGATTGAAAAATCAGCCTTAAGTCATATAGTAAGTTAATCATTGTAATAATAATAAATTAATATCCAGGGAAAATCTCAGACTAATTGACCTAGTCCCAAACCAAGCTCTAGGCTTGTACTGTGGGTACTCAACAACGATTTAAATACTTGTAATAAGAAACTAGAGGATAGAGGACGCTCGACTAAAGCCATTTCCGATTAAATAAAAAAATATATTTTTTTTGCGGGTGACCTTCGCTCGCAACCGAAGGAACTCGGTGACCGATCGCTACCACCATCTTATCCATTAACCTACCGCCAAACAGCAGTGTTCGCATTGTTGTGTTCCGGTTTGGGGATAAGACAGCCGGTGAAATGACTAGCATAGAGGCATTCCATCTTAGTCCTCAAGGTTGGCAACGCATTTGCAGTCTTAGGATTGCATTGCAGTCTTGTGAATGTGAATTTCTATGGGTCACAGTTTCCACTTACCATCAGGTGGCTTGTGTACTCGTTTGTCTTCTCTATACCATAAAAGGAAAAAAAAAAAGTTTTAGTGTTGTAATACAACCCTACCCTAAGTGGCCTAAAGTGGCCTAAGTCACCTGAAAACCAGTTTAGGGTATATGAAAATTCCAACAAACAATGTGTTAGAACGTTGTTAGGGATTTTGAAGACCTGGCTAAAATATATGACTATGGCATTCCCGCACCGTTTCTTACTAATTGAGAAGTTGGACTACGTACCAACAAATGATCACCTATAAACCATAAACTAAAATACATGTTCTTTTTTTTATTCAAAATCTGACTGAAACGTTTTGATTTCGGTTTTTTAATTATCAATTTAATGCGCGGAACGTTAAATGATAAGTATGATAACACATTTCCCCAGAAGCAAGTGGACTGGAGCGAGTAGCTGGCGCAACCACTCGCAAACCAGTTATGTTGCAAGTTGAAAAGCGGTTTGGAAAAGTTGGAAATGCGGTTTACTGGCGCTCGAGGTCTAGACTTTATAGGATAGGGCTTACGTAGGGCGAATCGTCAATAACTGACCACTTGAGCATTGTGAAGACAAAGATTTCCATACAAATGTGTGGATTCCGGGTTAGAATAGGGCCACTCCATGTGTTCCCGAGGATATCGTGAGGGAATAAAGGCTTCTAGGTCTGTTAGGCGATGGGCTTGCAACCTGTCACTAATACGCTGTGGGGTAGGCAGAGCTACAGAATTATCAACAACTCTAACAACTTGTCTTTAATTAAGAGAAAATACTTACGTACCATTTTAAAAGGTAAAAAAATACGAAAATAAACAAACAGATTGTTTTAAAATCGGTATATCTATTTATTTCACAGCGTCAATATAAGTTGATTCATGTAACAAACAGTTGACAAAAAACATATTTGAATAGCTATAAAAATAACCCAGATTTGTTCCTATCTCCTTCTAACAAGACAAAATTTAACAACACCTATTACATGACGTCACAGTGCATATCGAATCTCTCCGTCTAACCGCTGTCTAATTTTAATAGCAGTTTAAAATGCTTGTATAATCCGTATGTCACGGCCGATTTTAATTTTAAATTCGCTTTTGGTGATCTCTTTTACGGTATTTTCATATTTTGTTGAGGAATGTGATTTAAAAAACATGGGTCCATATTGGCTTATGTAAATTTGGTCTTTCAACCAATTTCTGACTATACTTTTTTGTTCATACTTTTGTAAGTCATAATTATCGCAACTCGTAATGCATTCTTTTCAAAAAACTTTCTTTTTTACATTTTTACAAATCTAACGTAACCTAACCTAATTTTATCTACACGTAAGATATTTAATAAATTCTGATAAGTGTACGGTTCCATGAATATTGGCGTTATAACTTCAGATGATTATAAGTTCCGATCATTAGTATTAAAACAATATGAAGAGTGATCGAGTGATAATTAGGTTGTAAAATTATATGAGAGACATTTCCGTTCCAATAATCTAGTTTACAATTTTATATGAACTTTGGCGCACCCAAAATAGTACATTGTGTATTAAGAGTGGTAAAGAAAGAATTACAAACGAGAGTCTGTTAGAATCTTTAATGACTCGAGCTTTGTATTTCCTTTACCACCCGTGTAACATACAATGTTTTTCATCACATCACAATTGCGAGGAAATGAAATAAAATCAGACAAAAGATCATATTTTTAACTTATTAGCGGCAGACTACATCATTGTCTGTGACTTACCACAGATAATGTCAAACGTGTTCGGAGTCCGATTCTAGTGACATATGAGATCAATAGTTTATTAGCACAAGAATTGGGGTCCTGACGTATTGTGATAGTTTGAGTCCACGTATAATATTTAAAAAAAAAGCTATTACGCACTTTAGTTACGTAATGGTAAAAAAAGGCCCGCGGGTATTATTTTGGATTTACGGTCGATTTTTCTAGCATGTTAAGACACTATTTACGAGCAAGTGTGATGAAAACCATGTTCTGTATTCCAGAGCGATCTGCGGCCGCATCGAGCAGCACCTGCAGTCGCTGCCGCCGCCGTTCCGGCTGCAGCGGCCGCTGCTCGCGCGCGCCGCCAGCACCGAGGCGCGCACGCCGGCGCGCGCGCCCTCCTTCAGCGTGTGCTGGGCCGGCACCTCGCCGGTAACACCTCAATACTTTCCAACTCTCCTGTTAAAAAAAAAAAAAGATAAAAGATATTTGGGTCATACACAGATTTAGGTTCCCGTCTTTCCTGTGGACATACCCGAAATTAGGGTAGGGGTGGGGTTGCATAAAGTTTAAAGTCATATTTTTGATGGGCATACAAGGATTCGTCATACTCATCATTGCGCATAACTGTAAATTGTCATACATTTATGCGCATAAAGTTTTTAATCATAATGTTTAAGAACATATTGTGTAACGCGCATAAATTTGATGCGCATATATTTATTTAACCATACTTTATACGGAATGACGTAATATTCATTTAATAACAAGCTTTTCCGCTCTTTTATAAAAAAATAACCCTAACCTATCCGCGATCTGAGTCGGTTTTATCATATTATGACTAAATAAATATATGACATTCTACATTATGGTTAAACCAATTATGACTCTGTACAATTATGACAGGGAACAATTATGCCTAGTATAATTTATGCCAAAAAAAAATTATGAGCATCAACTTTATGCGTAAAGTGTTATGACAATCGATAATATGACAATAGTTGTTATGCGACCAGACCGCCACCCCCGAAATTAACGTGTTTAAGGCCTAATTTTCTGGCTGAACCCACATCCGTATAAACGGCGTCACGTCTGCTTTAGTCCTATCAAATAAAAACATAACTTATATGCACACAAGCCCTTAACTATTGACCACAGGAGAGACAACTTTTGTTTTTGTGATTGTGTATGACCCACTTATTCAGTAAGTAAGTACGGGCACTTTTACACGTCAAGAATCTACCAGCGCTTCCCAAGAGGAGACACTGTTGAGAAGAAACGCCGCAAGAAACTCAGCAGTCAGTCATTTTTTAAACATATTACAATGGTACTACTTAATCTAGCATTATATAAAGCAATAAATATTAAATTCAATATAATATTCGGAAAGTTTAATCTGAATAAGCACATAGCCTGGCGGAAAATTTGGTTTTCACCTCTGCGGTGGAAGCATGACACTTTTTTTTTCAAGTTTCGGCATGATCGTCTACAAAATACACGTACTGCCAACATTAGAAAAGTTAAATCGAGTTGGTCACATCACGACCAAGGAGCTTATGCAACGTAGGAGGTTGAACGCCGAACATCTGTTCGAAACAACGAATGTGACCTTTATTAGTTACGTCACGAATATATTCCATCTCATCTCTTTCATCACAGTCGAAATGAAAAGTAGAGTGTCTAATTTCCCCTCTGAACTATTGGCGCCCTCACTTCGTTCGAGCGCCAGAAATATCTCGGGTGAAATGTGTTACTTTCAACCCTTGGTTGGCATTCCGTAATATATAAAGGGCGGCTCATTTAGATCGGTCAGTATGGGAAAGTCTAAAACTATAAGACATACGACGATCTGCTCTTAGGAACCATGTCATCGACTTTAATAACAAGAGAAATTGCATTCTGACATTCAAAATAACTTGTACTCGGACGTTTTGAAAAATAAAACTAACACTATATCCATTTATATACTACCGGTCCATATTGATATATAACAAAATACCTGATAAAATAAAAATTGAAGAAAAAGCTCATTTATTTATAAAAAAACTAAAAGATTTTCTCATCAAAAAGTGTTACTACTCTGTAGACGAATTTATGACCGACAATTTAAAATAATTACTTAAAAATAATAATACAATATCATAGTCAAGCTCATAAATATATACGAAGTATAGTTAATGTTTAAATTGTTAAGAAATATAGATGCAGAGAACATTATTATGTGTTAATTGCTTCCCTAATTAGTAATTTATGTTTTTTTTTGTAACAGAGAAATTTTGTGTTGTTTAAATTACGCTTTGCAATATCCTTACAGGGTTGTACTTAGAAGTAAGATTCTTTTGTGCAAAATGCAAAAAAAAAAACGATTGTAAAGGTCTTAAGCAGTACTTGCGTTTTACTTGTATGTAATATGTTCCAGTTGCCAGAAGTGATAAACGCGACCACGGGCAAGCTGGAGAGCGGGCAGCCGTCGCTGCTCTGCAAGCAGAGCATGTTCGCGCGCTGGCAACACCTCGTCAAGCGCTTGCCGCTGCTGCCGCAGGTAACTCAAGCAGCCTGGGGAAGCACTCTCACTCAGGGACCCGGCCCCCCATTCCCCGAAGCCTTTAAAATACTTACCTCTCGAAGTAACCCACTAAAAGAATAATCCGAATCTTAAGACTGCGCCGAGCGTACGCCGGATGTACAGTGGCGCCCTCATTACTTTTATTGTGTTTTCTGATCAACTAAAGTATTTTCTTGAAATTGAACGAAATGTATTTGTACTACAAATGAAAACACAACTTATAAGGTATATCACATAGTTTAATAACAATTCACCTTCGAGTTATTAACTTAACGGAAAAAAGTGGCCACCTTTTCCCGTTAAGCCGACTACTGAAAGGGTAATTATTATTAAAGTTTGTTACGTATCCCATAAATTGTATTTTTACTTGCACTACAAACACATTTCGTCTGATTCTAAGTAAATTCTTTAGTTAATTAGAAAACACCACAATAGTAATGAGGGCGCCACTGGACGCTCGGCGTTTGCTCGGTGCAGTCTTAAGTACCCGAAACCGACGTGCGTACATGACTTGATGTATGAATGTGGAAGAAGCGAAAGAAATTTGTCAAGATCGTAGCAAGTGGAAAGAAGTGGTCTCGGCCTATCCCGCTGGGAAACAGGCGTAATTTAATGTATGTATGTATTTATTAAACTATCCATTCACATAAGGGAAACCTAAAGAGTTAAAGCTCTCATCGTCAGCAGTAAATTGATATCCCTCTCTTATTGCATAACCAAATAAATAGCGCTTAAAAGCCAATCGAACGAGTTTTTTTTAAGTTAAAGGTGGCGGGGTATCACTCAAAATATAAGACTTATATGAAACGGATTTGGATAGTTAATCATTTCGAAATACCCGTTCCTAACCCTTGCTAAGGGTAACCATTATAAATATCGCTTTAAAAAGCAAATCGAACGGTTTTTAAGCGATACGGCTTTTCTAAATAAATCCTTATAATAAACCCCATTCGAAACCCCTTTAATGGGATAGCGAGCTGGTCCCTGCTCTCACTACACGACACTGCAGGCAGTAGAGGGAAACTACTGGTTTTAAGACAGGGTCAAGGAATGTTTCTGTTATTCTATAACATGGCGTACAGTATAGGCATCAAGATGCATAGAGTTAACGTTAGGTTTTTTTTTAATGTAATGATTATACGATTGAAGTAAGATGACTATCTATAGCGTCCGCCGTTTATGTTAAACTCACAATATTAGTTTGTGAATGTGAATTGTAAGTGAGTGGACGGGTCGGAAGGGGCCGCCCTAGGCGTACTTTTTCGAGTCAAATCGGGGAATTACTGGAAAAGGGCCGAATCTTAAGTACCCGAAACCGACGTGCGTGCATGACTCGATGTATGAATGTGGAAGAAGACAAAGAGATTTGTCAAGATCGTAGCAAGTGGAAAGAAGTGGTCTCTGCCTACCCCTCTGGGAATCAGGCGCGATTTAATGTATGTATGAATGTTAATTGTAATTCGAATGAGAATGAAGTGTCTTTAACCGTAATGTAAGTTTAACATCCCATCAATTTGGCAAAAACAAAAAAAGTCGGGAATTCAAATCCTGTTTGATTTTGAATCAGCAAAAAAATAAAAGCGCAATCCATACAAAAAAGTGCACATTATGGTACAGTCAGCAGCAAAAGTAGCTACGCAACCGAAGAGTTCAAAATTATCTTTTTTTTTATGGCATAGAGAAGACAAACGAGCCACCTGATGGTAAGTGGAAACTGTGACCCATAGACATTCGCATTCACAAGACTGCAATGCAATCCTAAGACTGCAAATGCGTTGCCAACCCTGAGGATTAAGATGGAATGGCTGTCTTATCCCCAAACCGGACACAACAATGCGAACACTGCTGTTTTTCGGTAGGTTAATGGATAAGATGGTGGTAGCGATCCCGACGGACCCTGCACAAGGTCGTACCACCCGAAAATCTGCACTAGATTGCATTGTCAAGAGAAAACGTCGTGTCTAGATCAATTTGAGTATGTAATTCTGCTTAGCTACTTCTGACGCTGACTGTACGCACCTTTAGAATTAAAGTGACCTAATTCATAAATTTCTGCGTTTGACTTCGAGTCATAAATTTATTACTGTAGAGAGTTTGCGGGTGGTAGGACCTCGTGCAGGGTCCATCTTATCCATTAACCTACCGCCAAACAGCAGTGTTCGCATTGTTGTGTTCCGGTTTGGGGATAAGACAGCCGGTGAAATGACTAGCATAGAGGCATTCCATCTTAGTCCTCTGGGTTGGCAACGCATTTGCAGTCTTAGGATTGCATTGCAGTCTTGTGAATGCGAATGTCTATGGGTCACAGTTTCCACTTACCATCAGGTGGCCTGTGTGCTCGTTTGTCTTCTCTATGCCATAAAAAAAAAAAAAAAAAACGAAATCCAAAATTTGCTAATTAGGTCACTATAATTCTAAAGATGCGGTATGTTCAGTTTTCTGGACCGCGCCAAGTTAAGGGTTAAGAAATAATGCACTACTATACGCGGTTCTATGGCATAGCCTTCTTTCTAAGGAGGGCAGACTAGACTTAAGCCCTTTCACTTGGACCCCAGATTTATTTCCCGTACAAATAAGCAGGCAGCGAAACTTTGGTGCCGGTGACAGCCGTATGACGTCAAGCTACATACAGAGTGTTTTTATCTACATTATAGATAATCACTAACAACATATTGACCTCTTTATTTTATGGATATTTTATTGACACTTGAGACGCCCAGTATTTATAAAAAGTGACACCTAACTGTCTTGGTCATATAAGTCAGAAAATAGTCGGAGACAATAATAATGTATATCAGTTTAAATAGTATTTTTTATTCGTGAATTTAAGAATATTGTCATTAAGGACGGATAAAAGTCATTCGGTTCCAAATTTATTACGTGACATTGCAATGGAGATGCCAACATATTGAATAGAAAACTTCTTCAGTACTTAGATGAGAAGGATGACCACGATCTTACGGAGACACTAAGTAAGGTATTATTAAAAGATAGACGTATCGTAATAATCTGAATCATTATGTCACTATTTTAATATGTTGTGTATATTTTATAAAACACCCGATATTTAAATTTGCGTCATAATGACGTCACCGGCACCAAAGTTTCGCTCTCGTACAAATAAGCATGGTCGGTCTGTAGCCCAGATTCCAGACAGTCACCCTGGCAGGTTCCTCCGCTGTTTCAGGAGTCGGAGGGGGAGCCGGCGCCGATGCCGACCAACATCGACGCGCTGCTCTACAACGAAGCGAAGCAACTCTGCCCCGCCTACCAGGTACTTTGTAATAGAATAGTATAATATAAATGTATTGTGCAAAATGTGGTTACAGTAGAACACAACCGATATGGCGTGTCGTGAATCTTCGTTCGCACAGACACGAATAACGATTCCGATGATTTCCGAAGGCACGATTAGAACCCACGATCAGACTTATACGTAATAGTAATAAGACGCACGTTTGACAGCTGACTGAATGACACGCGCGCGTCAACATGGCGTCACTAATAACCAATAATAGCACAGAATACAACCACGCTAAGCTGATTGGTTCCCGCGCTTCGAAAAAATTACATCTGCGCAGGTACATCGGTAAGCCATGTCGGTTGTGTTTCACTGTACAGAATTATCAACAAATGTTAGGAGATGTAGGTAGTTCTGTAGCTCTGCCTACCCCACTCTGGAAATGAAGGCATGAGTATTGTTCCGTGTGGTTGCCGGGTTAGAATAGTGCCACTCCATGCCTTCCCGTCGATGTCGTAAGAGGCGACTAAGGGAATAAAGGTTTGCACTGTTAGGCCAGTGATTCCCAAAGTGGTCTAGGTGGACCCCCAGGGGTCAACGGGGGTTTACGTTGGGCGTGACAAAAAAAGGGGGTCCACAATCGTAAGTGGGAGTGCATGAAAATTAATTAGTTTTCGATAGTGAAGAATTAAAATGTGGGTTGATTTATCCTACCAATATAGATAGGCAGATGATATTTTAAAAAGCTCAGCGACTGTTACTTGTAGTAAAATCTTATATATTCCATATTCAGTAGGTACAACGCGTCGAGACTTGTCGTTGCCGCGCCGGCCGCCGTCCCGTCCGCAACGCATGTTCAGACGAGCAATTAATACGACTTGTGGTGTATGGTGCTTGTAATCTTGCATGAACGGTTCTTGTGCTGTGAGTCACTGTAGATTTCAAAAAAGTAAAGTACGATGGAGTCACTTTTTCGATTGGCCAACTTAACTTTTTTGACATCTACTCACAGTAAAATCAATTAAAATTTAATAGAAAATTTGTTAAGTCGACTTTATTATTAAATAATTAACCCTATCAAACAATCAATTCTAACGTTTTTTTTCGAAAACTGTAAATTCGTCGTTGAAACTCAGTCACAACACAACGCAAATTCCATAGATATATGTAATCTTCACTTTTTTTTTTCGAGATTTAGGAATTGGTAGTAATGTAGCTGCAGGGGGTCCACCAGATCCAGCAAAATTTTGAAAGTGGTTTAAGAAGCAAAAGAGTTTGGGAACCTCTGTGTTAGGCGATGGGCTTGCAACCTGTCACTAATACGCTATTCAAGGGTACAGTCTCATAAATGTCCCAATGCACTTTATTCCAGTGTAGTACGAACTGCGTAACAGATTTTTGTGAGGATTACTTCGATACATATTTTTCACTTGACTGTACCCATACAAGCCTATAGCATAGTTTTGGGACTACGCTAATTTTCCTGCTTGATGTTGAGTGAGTGGACGGGTCGGAAGGGGCCGCCCTAGGCGTACTTTTTCGAGACAAATCGGTGAAATACTGGAAAAGGGCCGAATCTTAAGTACCCGAAACCGACGTGCGTGCATGACTCGATGTATGAATGTGGAAGAAACGAAAGAAATTTGTCAAGATCGTAGCAAGTGGAAAGAAGTGGTCTCTGCCTACCCCTCTGGGAAACAGGCGTGATTTAATGTATGTATGTATGATGTTTTTTTTTATTCAGGTAGCCAAGGAGCGCCTCACTGAAGCCTTCGACAAAGCCAAGCTCGGGCACTGGATCAAGAAACCTATCGAGCAGGATCAGTTCATATGTGAGATCGTAGACGCCGCGCCCGCCGCTCTGTTCGCCTAGACCGGCCCCGCTCCTAACCGCGGCGCCGCGCAGCCCAACCAGCCCCGCCCCGCCGGCGGGGCCACGCCACGAGGTACGGGCCGAGATGATAGGGGTTCACACGAGAGTACACATAACATTGGGGCTAGTGTAGATTACAAAATTGATAATGGAAATGATCAAATTGCAATTGGAAATGATTTGGAAAATGTAAATGATTTGTACGGAGAATCGCACTGTAACTATAGTTTAGCTCGGGTTCAATGTAAAAATGAATATGCTTTTAATAATAACAATTTAGTTGATGAAGATTTTGCTCCATTAACGCGAAAGCATAAAAATGCAAGTTATAATGATCAAGAAACAGGATTAGATCTAATAGCGGTTCAAAAAGTTAGCAATGACAGTAGAGATGATTTTAACAAAGCACAGCTTGCTCAACAGAATCATTTCAATTTGCAAGATACATACCGAAATGAAAATGATCTGCCAATTGAAAATGCCGTGGCCCGCAGTCATTTTAAATTAGTTCACGCCGTCTGCAATGAAGATCAGAATCAAATAGCTCGTTATAAAGCTTTAGCGAAATTTAAAACTTGTTGTCAAGATCAAATTAAAAGCTGTACGATTTTTAATGACATTACCAATGAAAAGCTTGATGATCGCAGCTTTACTGGTGGAGATTTTAACAATTTAGCCAATTCCATTGAAACGCTAAATATAAATGATGAAGAAATCAATTACCCAAGTGTATTAGAAGTAAAAAATGTATCTGCGCTAAACGAGCACAATGACATGCGTGTTACAGAAACTGTAAATGATATTGCAAACTCAAATGATAATGCGAACCAAAATGATTGTGCGCAAAATGGTAGAAATGAAAATAATTTGCAATTCAACCTTTTAAAGAAAAAACTTCTGTATCACCGACGTTTTAGTCAACAGTTGTCCACACAGTTTTAGAATATAATAGAATCGGACACATGTTTCAGGCATCGAGGCCCATATTTATTCAACTTAAAATACAAACTAACCAAATACTAAGAGATTCCATATGGGATAAGTTCGCCTATGTACATTATGTATATTGATGCAAACATGTCTTGTAATTGTCTATATACAATAAAGAGTTTACATACATACATGACTATATAAGCATAATCGCTCGCATAAGATCGGAATTTTTGCGGCAAAACAAAAGACTGTCGCAATTTATCTACCGTTAGAAACCCTTTTTTATCGATATCGAGTACTATAATATAAAAATACATGCCGATATTCTTACATAATTTTATAATCATTCGCGACAGTTGTTTTTTATGTGTTATTTCATCTAAATTTTTACTCCTACTTTTTCATATCAAGTAATAAAATAACCCGTCGGGTGACTAAGAGGTAACACTTTGAATAAAGTGACTACTGCCTCATTGAAAATAATAAACACTTTAGAAGCTGTCTACTCCCAAAGAATGAAGAAGACATTGCACCTATCTCTATATAATTTTATGCAAACCTCACGTATTTTTTTTCATGGAGCGTTTTTTTTGATAAATATATTTCACGCACGAGCTAGATCGCGACATTCTTATGGTTTGCCTGGGCTATGTATAGTGTGTTACCAGCACCCAGGCTTTTTTTAAAGTAGGTTAAAATAACGTATATCTGTAACGTAACTATGACATTAATTTAATTAATAAACAACTTTTCAGGCTTTGTTAACTTTCTAACAAAATGTTAATTGCCAGCAATGTAAAGCACAGCAATTTGACAAGTGTAAATGACAGTCGACGGCTACTTTGATTTTTATCATTTGCCCCCGTACCACGACATGCCTTGTACCAAGCAACAGCGATACTGATAACGATGAACACGCAGCATATGCACTACATTAAAAATGGACAGTATCTAAGAAAATTAATTGTGAAGTTATTTTAATTATTTTTTAATTGATAATACTTGCAAACAATTGCTAAAGCAACGTATTATCGGCAGTTTTAATAAAGGCCCGCATGCCGGTAACACACTGTATAAGTATAGTTAGTTTTCGGTGCGTATTTGTACATAACCGTTGTCAATTTTAGTCCTCGACTATGTGTAATTGTTTATTACAATTAACTTGGGTAATTATTCACTCTCTCTGGAAAAATAACCCCTATCATTTTTAACCCCCATTGAACACTGCTATAAATCATCATCATAATGTTATATTACACCGGGTTTTTTTTGATTTCCTTTAAAATTATAAATGTGTGTTATCACATGGTCGGATGTCAGGTGCCAACTGTTTCAGTTAGACCGAATTTTTACAAGTAAAAAAAATCATTTAATTCTCCATCTGTTTAATTTTCTTGCATCTTTATAAACAGTGATCGGTATTAGATCGAGGTTAGGTAAGCTAGTGTTAATATACCCGTGTGGTTGCCGGGTTAGAATAGTGCCACTCCATGTCTTCCCGTGGATGTCGTAAGAGACGACTAAGGAAATAGCTTGTAGTACTGTTAGGCGATGGGCTTGCAACCTGTCACTAATACACTGGTAAACATCTAAGCTTCGGCCCGTTTTATAAAAGCTTGTAACTTGTAATACAAGTGGAAGTCTGTTTTTAATACATACTGTTGGAAAGAGAGTTCCCCGCTTGTAATATAAGCTATTATTTTATATGCAATAGGCCCCTGATTGTGCAACAAACAACTAGAAATAGTTACAACTCTTAGATTAACATAAAACATCCTATACTGTAAGTAATAACATGTTATGACGACTAATACCCGGTATTCAAGAAAAAGTATATATTTCTACCCGGTTGGTATCAATCTATACTATGTCCTCTTGCGAAGCTATTTTGGCTCACCTAATTCCGATCACTGGAGCGGTTTTCGGCCCTGGAATGACTGAAAATATTCATCCCCACCACAAAATTACCTATCATATGGCATTTGAATTTTCATGATAACACTTACGGCCTTTACACAATTAGCATCGACGTATAAAATGCAAGGGTGGCTCGATTTCTTTGCTCCCGAGTGTAGTAATCCATGATATTAGTGCACCCAGTTGTCATGGTGTGTGGTGCAGTGCCACCGGTCAATGAACCAGAAGCACTGCTTCCACATGGGGATTCAGCTGAATTTGGTCTTTTCCTGGAATTACTTTTGATTTCAATCGGATTTACTACGGTACCGTCCTTCTCTTCACTAAGCACACACATCTTTCTTGCTATGAATAAACTCAGCAATTTGACAATTAGTGTCTGGGTTAAGACTATGCCGAGCGTACGCCGGATGTACAGTGGCGCCCTCATTACTTTTATTGTGTTTTCTAATTAACTAAAGAATTTCCTTGGAACCAAACAAAATGTGTTTGTAGCGCAAGTATAAACACAATTTATGGGATACGTAACAAACTTTAATAACAATTCACCTTCGAGTTATTAACTAAACGAAAAAAAGTGGCCACCTTTTCCCGTTAAAAAAGCTGACTACTCAAAGGGTAATTGTTATTAAAGTTTGTTACGTATCCCATAAATTGTGTTTATTTATACTTGCGCTACAAACACATTTGGTTTGGTTCCAAGGAAATTCTTTAGTTAATTAGAAAACCCAATAATAGTAATGAGGGCGCCACTGGACGCTCGGCGTTTGCTCGGCGCAGTCTTAATAAATCCTCCTCCCAACTGCCACTTCAGCTCGACAATTCTTCGGGCTATATCGGGGACTCTAGTTCCCGTGCGGGTTTCCTCAGTCCTGCTATCCCGCAGATACTCCGAGCATAGCCCTGGGTCTACCTTTCCTGGTTTAAATGCAACGCTCATGGTGCTGGGTACGTTTCATTTTTCCCAAATGGATACACTGCCGCTTGGGGACGTTTTTTCCTCTAATTCTTCATGGAAGACTAAAGGAGCATCTTTAAAAGATGTTTATTCAGTAAGTAGGCCGCAAGGACACTTTTACACGTCAACAATCTACCAGCGTTTCGCAAGAGACCACTGCTGAGAAGAAACGCCGCAAGAAACTCAACAGTCACTCGTTTTTTAAATATACAATTATAAACCTTAACCTAGCATTATACAAAACAATGAGTATAAACATACAATAAGAAGTAAATAAATTCACCATTTGCTTCTTGCACAGCATCAGAGCTTGCACAACCAGAGTGGGCACGTTGTCCGTTCCAGAATCTTCCTTCTCTAGAAGATTCTTCTTCTAGCACTACAGTCAGGACTGAATCATAATTCGTGTTCACTACTTGAAAATCAGCGCTTGCGGTGTTAGCCACCAACTGTGGTTTTCCAGGAGATTCTTCCTGTAGCACTACAGTCAGGACTGAATCATAATCTACACTCGGCGTCAAAAAAATCGCACCTTTTGCAATTTTGACTTCAAGCAGTTATAAACCCTATTTCATCTAAGGTAAGGTGTGACTGTGGGACCTCATTTTAAAGGTTACTTAATCTTCTATTGAATAAAAATGTGATATTCATTACTGAGTGAATAAAAAAAACAATTTTCATGAAAAACTAAAAAAACATTTATTCACGTAAAATTTACATAAGTTGAAAACACAATAAAACTAAAAAATACAGCAAAATAAATTCTTAAATCTAAACTTAAAACCTAGTGTTGCCTCCCCTAGCCCTAATTACCGCCTCCATGCGATCCTTCATCGACCTCACTAACGTCACGACGCGTTCTTGGGGGATGTCATTCCACTCCTCGACGACGGCGTCCCGAAGCTGTTCAATGGTGGCAGGGGCAGTATCACGAGACCGCACCCGCCGTTTCAGATCATCCCAAAGGTGCTCTATGGGATTCATGTCAGGACTCCTCGCTGGCCACTGCATCACAGAGATCCCAACCTGATCCAGGTAGTCCCGTACGATCAACGCCGTGTGGCAGCGGGCGTTGTCGTGCATAAATGTGAATTCAGGCCCGACAAAACCGGCGTATGGGACCGCATGGTCCTCCAAGATCTCTGTGATGTAGCGATGAGCATTCAGGGACCCCTGGCCACGTCCACCGGGAGACGCACACAAGGTCGGTTTTGCCCTGGGATGAAATACCGCCCCAAAACATGCAGGATCCTCCTCCGTAGCTGACGGTCTCTTCAATGCAGACTTGTGAGAACCGTTCCCCCTGCCTCCTGTACACTCTTTTACGCCTATCATTGCAGAAAAGGCACACTCTCGTCTCGTCGGAGAAGAGGACAGACGTCCACTGGTCAAACGTCCAATCCACGTGGTCTCGGGCAAACTGCAATCTGATTCGCCTGTGCTCAGCTGTCAATTGCGGGCCCGTAGCAGCCCTACGGGGCAGGATTTTCTTCTCTCGTAGCCTTCTCCTGATTGTGGAGTCGCTCACCGACGTCCTCCGAGCTGTTCGGAGCTGCTGTTTCAGCTCAACAGCGTTGGAGAATCGACTCCGCAATGACGTCGACACAATATAGCGGTCGTCTCTGACGGAAGTGCAACGTCGTCTCCCAGATCCATGCTTCCTGATGTAGCCTCCAGTCTCCTGGAACCGCTTGGATACTCGAGCCACCCGAAAACGGCTTAGGTTCAGTTGCCGAGCAACATCAGCCTGCCGTAGTCCAGATTGCAGTAGTACTACCACTTGAGCTGCTTCTTCTGCCGTGGTATCCATTTTTCAAAGATTTTTCTTACTGGAGCTGTTCTGGTGTGACCTCTGCGATGTCTGGATAGCATATGACCCATAATTCATTGTTACCCCCCCTTTTTATACGTGTCCAGGGTGGCACAATTAGCGATCCCATTTCGTGATCTTTGTTTTTACGGCAAAGAACGATTTGCGTTTTTAAAGGTTATTAATTGTGCTTTCAAATGATACTAATACAATAAATAAGTTAAGAGCTATATTCCCTTGAAGTCAAAATTGCAAAAGGTGCGATTTTTTTGACGCCGAGTGTATATTGGATTGTTGAACATCAGCGCTGGCGGTGTTAGCCACAGTTGGTTTTCCAGGAGATTCTTCCTGTAGCACTACAGTCAGGACTGAATCAATCTATATTCGGTTATTGAACATCAGCGCTGGCGGTGCTAGCCACAGTTGGTTTTCCAGAAGATTCTTCTTCTAGCACTTCAGTCAGGACTGAATCATAATAAGTGTTTACTGCTTGCTGCGGTGTGTTCGGAGCGATAGGATAGGAGAATTTATAAAAACCCGAACTTTATATTAAGTATATTTTAAAGATAGTACAAGTAATTAATTATTACTTTTTTTTACATCGTTAAGAGCGTCTGTCTTGATCCGGAGAGAGCGAGAAGTAAGATGGCGGCCGGAAGCTCCCACCATCGCGCTCGTGCAGCTGTCAAAGTCATAATTGGGTGTTGCCAGTGGCAACACGGTGTTAGCCACAGTTGGTTTTCCAGGAGATTCTTCCTGTGGCACTACAGTCAGGACTGAATCATAATTAGTGTTTACTACTTGATAATCAGCGCTTGCGGTGTTAGCCACAGTTGGTTTTCCAGAAGATTTTTCTTCTAGCACTACAGTCAGAACTGAATCATAATTAGTGTTCACTACTTGATAATCAGCGCTGTGTTAGCCACAGTTGGTTTTCCAGAAGATATTTCTTCTAGCACTACAGTCAGAACTGAATCATAATTAGTGTTCACTACTTGATAATCAGCGCTGGCGGTGTTAGCCACAGTTGGTTTTCCAGAAGGTTCTTCTAGCACTACAGTCAGGACTGAATCATAATTAGTGTTCACTACTTGATAATCAGCGCTTGCGTTGTTAGCCACAGTTGGTTTTCCAGAAGGTTCTTCTTCTAGCACTACAGTCAGGACTGAATCATAATTAGTGTTCACTACTTGATAATCAGCGCTTGCGGTGTTAGCCACAGTTGGTTTTCCAGAAGATTCTTCTTCTAGCATTTCAGTCAGGACTGAATCATAATAAGTGTTTACTGCTTGATAATCAGCGCTTGCGGTGTTAGCCACAGTTGGTTTTCCAGAAGGTTCTTCTTCTAGCACTACAGTCAGAACTGAATCATAATTAGTGTTCACTACTTGATAATTAGCGCTTGCGGTGTTAGCCACAGTTGGTTTTCCAGAAGGTTCTTCTTCTAGCACTACAGTTAGGACTGAATCATAATTAGTGTTCACTACTTGATAATCAGCGCTTGCGGTGTTAGCCACAGTTGGTTTTCCAGAAGATTCTTCTTCTAGCATTTCAGTCAGGACTGAATCATAATAAGTGTTTACTGCTTGATAATCAGCGCTTGCGGTGTTAGCCACAGTTGGTTTTCCAGAAGGTTCTTCTTCTAGCACTACAGTCAGAACTGAATCATAATTAGTGTTCACTACTTGATAATTAGCGCTTGCGGTGTTAGCCACAGTTGGTTTTCCAGAAGGTTCTTCTTCTAGCACTACAGTTAGGACTGAATCATAATTAGTGTTCACTACTTGATAAACAGCGCTTGCGGTGTTAGCCACAGTTGGTTTTCCAGAAGATTCTTCTTCTAGCACTACAGTTAGGACTGAATCATAATTAGTGTTCACTACTTGATAATTAGCGCTTGCGGTGCTAGCCACAGTTGGTTTTCCAGAAGGTTCTTCTTCTAGCACTACAGTCAGGACTGAATCATAATTGGTGGTCTTGTTAACTAGGTACTTGAAAATCAGCGCTTGCGGTGTTAGCCACAGTTGGTTTTCCAGGAGAAGCTTCCTGTAGCACTACAGTCAGGACTGAATCATAATCTATATTGGGTTGTTGAACATCAGTGCTGGCGGGGCTAGCCACAGTTGGTTTTGGCGAATTAGGTACGCTGACCGTCGAAAGATTCCCCTCTACCTTTGCTTGTAGTTCAGTTGCAACAACTCTGCGTTTTAAGGGCGATACTGGCAAACTCTGCGATATTACCGACGTCCGCTGCGACGAAATCTTGCATTCCGTCTACTGGCTCCTTGTTACATATCTTGATTTAGTAATAAAACATGTTGTGTCTTCCATTCAGTTTTTATTTATTAAGTTCTCAACAATCCCAATAAAGACGCCATTCCCAATACCCGGCGTGCCATAGAGAGAGAGAGTCCGCGTGGAGCACAGACTCGATAGTAAAACAGATTAGTGATACGACACTCCTCCCCTTCGTCGTTGACTTTACTATCCCATTCCTCCATCCTGTGAACTGTAGGAATGAGATGTTACTGGATGTTGTTATGGCTTACTTTTTAAATGGCGAGTTTGGGAGCCGGTACCCCGATAGCTAGGTCCTGGACAGTAATCGATCATGCACTCGCGCAGGCACCACAGAACTGAAGTAACAATGTTACAAGTCAATACTTCCTTTTAATCTTTTCCAAAAGTTTAAAACCAAACGTGAAAGCGTCACTAAGTAAACAGAAAACATCATCGTGCTTCATCATCATCATCGTGCGGGTGGTAGGACCTTGTGCAGGGTCCGTCCGGATCGCTACCACCATCTTATCCATTAACCAACCGCCAAACAGCAGTGTTCGCATTGTTGTGTTCCGGTTTGGGGATAAGACACCCGGTAAAATGACTAGCATAGAGGCATTCCATCTTAGTCCTCAGGGTTGGCAACGCATTCGCAGTCTTGGGATTGCATTGCAGTCTTGTGAATGCGAATGTATATACAGTTTCCACTTACCGTCAGGTGGCCCAAAA
Source organism: Acleris laterana (assembly GCA_963966035.1). NCBI lineage: Eukaryota > Metazoa > Arthropoda > Insecta > Lepidoptera > Tortricidae > Acleris > Acleris laterana. The sequence continues at coordinate 7,936,270 of OZ014464.1, forward strand.
CGTTATTTTTGTGAAAAGAAACATTTATTTCACATTAATGGTAAATAACTGCGCTAATATTATGGATTACTATATTGCCTAATCGAAAAGAGGGTGACAATTATGATTACCAGTGATCGGAAATATGTGAGCCATAATACGTACTCTTTGCAAGAGGACATAATATAGATAAGTAACAACCGGATAGAAAAATATACTTTTTCTTGAATACCGGGTATTCAATATTTACCCGGGTATTAGTCGTCATGTTAAACAAACATGTTATTACTTACAGTACGTGTTTTATGTTGGTTTGTAGTAAAAATGGTAGACATATGGTTTATAAGGAAAAAGGTATGAGGTATATTGTCTGTATTATTTTCACATGGCACAGTGGCAGGTGATTTCACCCAAGGACGAAATATATCGAAAGATAGAAATAGTTACAAATCTTGGACAAAAATTTAAAAAAAAAATGGTCGGTACCTATAGGGTGACGGACCCAGGAACGAACCAGGACCAATGATATACACTTGGTTCACAGAAGATAATGTTCATGATTAATTCATTTGTTTTGCAACAATCAATTTACGACCGTATGTTGTATGAATTAGGAGTTAAGTGTCCAGCACTGGTGCCTTCGCCCTAGTAGATATATTTTGAAATGAAAGACACATTTCATTGTTATTTATTAATTTATTACAGATTAACACATTTTCTTAAAGTTAAAAGAAATTAAAAAACCCCGGTGTACCTACATGCTGATTTTTTTTTACCTTTCGAAGGCTGCGCTGCTTTGCGGGTATAGGGTGCGACCATTCTAAGCAACAGGCGGGGGTCGATTCCGATCTATAGTATTCAAATTGTTGGTTTTGGAGACCCTCACGTGGCCCATAACAGCTGGCCGTACCAAATATGTTAACTCCAAAGTCAATTGTTTACGTTACCGCCTGTTTCATAGTCGACAAGGAGAGATCGAAGTTTAAATGGCAGATAAATTTACTGGTCGATTGTGGAACAGGGCCTTAGTTTATTATATTATTTATTTTAAGCACAAGTAATTATCGAACACAGCAAAGCTTGAAATACGCTGACGCACAATGACTTATATTCCGTTGCGGGAGTAAGGGAACCTGTGACATCACTATAGTCTATACTTTTAGGTATTTAAAAAAGTGTAAACATTCCAAACCACGTGACATTGTTAAACAGCCAATCAAAACAGTATTATCGAACTTTGACGTCAGCCAATAGAAGCAGAACACTGTCTGCTTCTATTGGCTGACGAACTATATCACGTGGTTGTTTTGTTTACACTTTTTTAAATGCCTAAAAGTATAGACTATAGCATGGAGGCAATCCTTCTAAGTACAGGATCAATGCATTAGCAGTCTTGACATCACCATCGTAAGATTGAAAATGTCTCTGGACGTTTGTCTATGCCAAAGAAAAAATTGCGTATTTTAGGCTTTGGTATGAGAGATGCTGTTAACGTATTTAAAAGTAAAAAGGTAGCTGAGTAGGAGCTGAAACTGTTTAGAGTAAGTGAAATGTTTAAGTGTTTTATAATGATCATTATAGCACCTTAATCAGCTAGTCTTGATTTGTCTTGGTAGTCCGAAGCTGTGATTCGATTTCTAATATTAATATTTACACAATTATAATTAATGTTAAAGAATTAGGTCTAGAGCATTGTGAGACGGCCCTTAAATGCAATAACTCATTTATTTCCATACAAATTAAACTCAGGCAGCGTTTCTCATCCCCTGAAGTACCTAGGATAGACAATATCGGTGGCGGCGAGCGGCGTGCTTCACACGGTCACGAGCGATAATTTGGGACCCATTTCAAGAAAAATATGCTTGAAGTCGTCAATGTCATTACTAATGACATTGACTCATTAGAGATCAACGTTATTGTTGTAGAATGTCAGATTGACTTTGGACCTAAGGTGGGTACCAAATTAAATCTCGTGGCTTTTTTCAAGCATGTCAAAAAATCATACAACATATATTTTTAAATACGTATTTTTTTTGTACACCTAGTATTTCATAATAATATATGTACAACATATTTATAAATTGGACTAGGTTAAGGGGAGAGAAACGTTATCTTATTTTGTTTGCTTCACGATCCTCTTAACCCTTAATTTGGCAAAAATTAAAAAGTCGGGCATTCGAACCCAAAACCCAATTTTAAATCAGCAAAAAAAATAAAAACAATCCAAACAAAAAAATGGTCATTATGGTATGTTCACTGTCACATACATTGCCAAATTAAGGGTCAATCTATTGATGTGCTTACATCAAAATGATTGTTCATCCCTCTTTTCGGTTAATTCCGAATAAGTAAGGTAGTTAATTAAGGTAACGTAATTTTTAAGTTCACAATAGTATTATAATAATAATGTAGTTAATAAGAAAAATAAACAATGTTGTTAATATTCATTTTGTTTCATTAGAACTCAATCAAATTATAAAAATTATAATATCAAATGTAATGTCAAATTATACCAAAGGAAAATAATTTTCATCACACTTGCTCGTAAATAGTGTCCTAACTTGCTAGAAAAATCAACCGTAAATCCAAAATAATACCAGCCGGCCTTTTTTTACCATTACGCCCTATCGTGCGTAATAGCTTTTTTTTTTATAGTACATTGTGTATTAAGGGTGGTAAAGAAAGAATTACAAACGAGAGTCTGTTAGAAGCCCGAAGCCGTAGGCTGAGGGCTTTAATGACTCGAGCTTTGTATTTCCTTTACCACCCGTGTAACATACAATGTTTTTCATCACAATTGCGAGGAAATGAAATAAAATCAGACAAAAGATCATATTTTTAACTTATTAGCGGCAGACTACATCATTGTCTGTGGCTTACCACAGATAATGTCAAACGTGTTCGGAGTCCGATTCTAGTGACATATGAGATCAATAGTTTATTATGCGAGTTTGTTAGGAAATAGTATTCAACTGACATTTCATCTCGAATGAAACTTCATATCGAATGGCACAAGAATTGGGGTCCTGACGTATTGTGATAGTTTGAGTCCACGTATAATATTTAAAAAAAAAGCTATTACGCACTTAAGTAACGTAATGGTAAAAAAAAAGGCCCGCGGGTATTATTTTGGATTTACGGTCGATTTTTCTAGCATGTTAGGACACTATTTACGAGCAAGTGTGATGAAAAATATTAAACGTGGTCTCAAACTATAACAATACGTCAGGGCCCCAATTCTTGTACCATTCGACACATATGAAGTTTCATTCGAGATGAAATGTCAGTTGCATACAATTACCCAAAAATCTCGCATATATACTATTGATCTCGACTGTCACTAGAATCTGACTCCGAACACGTTTGACATTATCTGTGGTAAGTCACAGACAATGATGTAGTCTGCCGCTAATTTATAAATACTGATTATAAACTGTGTGATTCTAATATAATATGATTTTTTCAATTCCTCGCAATTGTGATGAAAAACATTGTATGTTACACGGGTGGTAAAGGAAATACAAAGCTCGAGTCATTAAAGCCCTCGGCTTTCGGCTTCGGGCTTCTAACAGACTCTCGTTTGTAATAGGCTATTTGACAGGTTTTTGAAAACCATCTCAGATTATTTGTTGGTGTTTATTGAGTACTCCTAAAGTCGTAATTTTAAATTCTTTTATGTATTTCGTCTAAAAAAAGGAAATTGAAATTCACTTTTAAAATATGCCGCCAAAACGCTTTCTTGGGCAAGATGGCGTCGCACAGGAATCAGTGACGTCAGTGGTCAATACATAAACAAACTGACATTGGCTAATCATAGCAAAGCCAGAAAAACAAACAAACGTCAACTGTCATATAGAATATACAGACATCCTATAATCTGTGATATTTACAGACCCTTGACATCATCATGGATTCGGCGCCGTTTTCGATAAAATGGCTACAGATAAAAAATTATCAAGTTTTATCGTGGTTTTTTGTATAAAAGATCCATTTTTTTTAAGTAAGAATACCTTAAATCGATTTTAAACTCATAATTTATATGAATATACATAATTATTACGTTTTTTTTCACCTTGTCAAATAGCCTATTCTTTCTTTACCACCCTTAATACACAATGTACTATTACAGGTAGGTGGGGTGTAATGCAGGGGAAGGTGCTACGACGTTGTGCAAGGGCCAAGCAGCAGTGTTTGCATTTCTGTGTTCCGGTGTGACGATAAGACGGTGAAATTAATAGAATAGAGGCATTCCATCTTAGTCCTCAGGGTTGGCAACGCATTTGCAGTCTCGGATCAGGTGGCCTGTGTTCGTTAGCCTTCTCCATATCATAAAAGAGATTTATTGCATTTATTTTTGACCATAGTCTATACTTTTAGGTATTTAAAAAAATGTAAACATTCCAAACCACGTGACATTGTTAAACAGCCAATCAAAACTGTTTTATCGAACATTGACGTACGATGATTTTGACATCAGCCAATAGAAGAAGAACACTGTCTGCTTCTATTGGCTGACGAAGTATATCACGTGGTTGTTTTGTTTACATTTTTTTAAATGCCTAAAAGCATAGACTATAGCGACCCGCCCTCGCTTCGCTTCGGTTTACGTGAGTATAATATATAGCCTATAGCCTTCCTCGATAAATGGGCTATCTAAAACTGAAATAATTTTTCAAATCGGACCTGGATTCCTGAGATTAGCCCGTTCAATCAAACAAACAATTCTTCAGCTGTATAATATTAGTATAGATTCGTTAACAGAACTATAATGTTTATTATAGAACTGTTATTACCATGGCAACGCTCATTATAGAATTGTTTTCACGCTTCGGTTACACTATAGGTATTCGGATACCATTATAGTACATTACTTAACAAGGGCTGTAAAAGAAAGAAAGCCCGAAATCGCAGGTATTTGAGACCCGAGCCGTAGGCGAGGGTTGTAAATATGCGATAGAGGGCTTTCTTTTTTACTGCCCGTGATGAGTACACAATTTTACGTCTTCACCTGGCCACAATGCGAGTTTTACCGTGCGCGCAGCGTGCGATAAAACTCACATTATGGCCAGGTGTTACGTAAAAGATATAAATGTAAGCGGTTTATAGTTCGACTAGAAAAAGGGTTATTGTGGCGCATGCTTAATGAAAAACATGTGAAAAGCTGTTGTTTTTATTCAAAATAATGGTCTTATATCCCCTTTAAGTCTGCACACAACCTTATTTTACTGTTGGCCTTAGTAACAGGGGCCAACGGTGTGGCCCAATGAGAAAATTCAACTGGTTCAATGGATACCGTCTTCGAGTATACTATCGAGCTCGGGATCGAGCTGGTTGCGCGGCGAGTAGGGCAGCGGCGCGGCGGTACACGGGCACGGCGTCGGCGCGGGGAATACCTGTCGACAAGCGCACACACATCCCTGTCAAACACTTAGATTTACAATTTACTTCCGCCTACAGTCACATTGTTTGTTTCTAACGTTGGCAATTTAATTGACAACATTTCATTTTGGTGACACCTGCAAATTACTATACGAATCGAAAGGGTTTTACCTCCTGAACACGGCAAAATATTTATTTGGATTTATTTTTCTTTATTTTCAAAATTACAAGTAAGTTAATAAAAATATCGAGTTTTACCAATACTATGCCTGAATAGATATAATACCATTGCCTTTTTCACGAGAAAAAAAGCTGTCATACTTCAAATTAGACATTGACACTATTGACAGATGGATAGAGACTTAGGGCCATTTGCACGCAGAATTTAACCCTGGGTTAAGGCACTTGTGGAGCGGGACTTGAGGGGACGAGTAATGAACACGAATGCTGACAAAAGACTAACTTTATTGAATATAATTACACAATATAATATAAGAACAATATGCTTGATGCGCACTTATGAATAACTCCTTACATCTCCCACGGAGTGAGAAAAGAAAAATACATCCTTAGCTGTATTTTTGTTTATAAGGGTACATAATATAACTTAGTTCTATTTTTATGAACTAACATTGATTTTCCATTAACTTCTATTTCTACGTTAGGTGAAAGATCTTTCAACACTTTATATGGGCCCAAGAAAATACTATCTAACTTATTACCTACTTCATTTTTAACTAAAACTAAATCGTTACATTTGTATGTAATTGGATTTTTCGTCTTGTCATAATTTTCTTTCCTTTTCATTTTTGAATTTATTAAGTTGTTTCTTGCTTCCCTTTGAGCCAACTGAAGTCTATATTTCAATTCTTTAGGATAGCTCTCATGATTGTACAATGGTTCTACAATATCATTTCTCAAATTACTAGGAAGTGAGCATTTCCTACCGAATACAAGCTCAAATGGCGTAAACCGCGTTTCGGTATGTACTGAAGTATTAAAGGAAAAACTCCAAAATGGTAACCAAGAACTCCATGTATCTGGATGTTTTTCTGTTTGAATGCGTAAAAAGGCAGCCATATGTTTATGCATATTCTCCAAAGAACCTATACTTTGATGATGGTAGGCAGTAGAGTTTAACTGATCTATATTTAGAAGTTTACTTACCTCTTTGAAGGTTACTGAAAGAAACTCTGCTCCCCTGTCTGTAGCTATTTGCTTTGGAACTCCATACCTGAGTATTAAGTTGTTGACCAATGCTCGTGCTACTTCGTCACTTTTCTTGGAAAACAATGGGTATGCTTCTAGGTATTTAGTTAATTCGCATTGCACTGTCAGTATATAACTATAATTGTTATCATCAATTCCTAATGGACCTACTAAGTCTAAAAATATTTTCTCAAAAGCATAAGTTGCTGTGGTCGTGATAACCATCGGCTCTCTTATTGGATTTGAATACTTATGTTTTTGGCATTTATCACAACTCCTTACAAAATTTCGTATATCTTGTTCCATACCTGGCCAAAAATAATATTTCCTTACATTGTTATACATCCGTCTCATGCCCGCGTGGCCACTAGTGGGCAATAGATGGAAATCATTTAAAATGACCTTGATTTGATCTTTATCGTTTAGCCGTTTAACATCTTTTAAAATGCATAGCTTTAAATTGGTTTTACACCATGGTTTTTTTAATTCTTGTGTTAATTTTTCTATGAAAACGTTATTATTTTTTTTTTTAACACATATATTACGTTGACGTTTATTTGTTTACAAAACAAATCTAGTTCTTTCACAAATTCGTCTGGCGAGAGTTGTGATGAAGAATCTAGAAATTTTATATAAATAGTACTTTTCGTAGCATCGTAGTAAAATATTTTATTTTCAATGCCTGTTTTTTGCTTAATTTTTATAGCTAATTCTTGTTGAGATATAAATTTTAATTCTACTAACTCCTTAGGTTTACTATGTGTTTCTACGATTTTTGGTTGATCAGACCAATTATCTGTGGAATCAATAGTCTTCCTAGAAATATTAGTTGCTTTCTTTGACTGTGATCGCGTCATGACATTTATATTGTTAGATATCTCTTTTAACTCATGACTTGTTATGTGAACTCTTGACAAAGCATCAGCTGGTGCGTTATCTGATCCTCTCACGTACTCGACGTTGTAATCGTACTCTTCGAGCGCTAATCTAAATTTTAATAAGCGGCTTGATGGATCGCGCATACCAAACAAATAAATTAAAGGTTTATGATCTGTCCGGATAATAAAATTACGTCCATATAAATAGGGTCTGAAATGTTTTGTCGCCCAAACAATTGCGAGAAGCTCTTTTTCTATAGTAGGGTAGTTTTTTTCGGCTTTATTCAAGGTTCTGCTTGCAAATGCTATCGGTCTATTATCTCCATTACTTAACACTGCTCCTAATGCATACCCTGAAGCATCAGTTTGTAGTATAAAAGTGTTTTGCTCGGACAAATTTGGATATTGTAGTACAGGCGGTGTTGAAATTCTTTCTTTAAGTAGTTCGAACGATTTTTGGCAATTGTCATCCCACTCAAAGGCTACATTCTTTCGTGATAAATGATTTAATGGTATTGTTATTTCTGCAAAATTGCGAATGAATTTTCTATAATAATTTGCAAATGCTACAAATCTTTTAACTTCGTCGGAATTGTTTGGCGTCGGATAATTTGTAATTGCAGTTATTTTTTTCCGGATCGGGTAACACACCATCGCAGGATACGACGTGTCCTAAATACAATATTTCCTTTTTTAAGAAATTACACTTATTTGGATTCAACTTAAGGTTGACTTTACGTAATCTTTCAAAAACTTCCATTAAATTCTTGTTATGGTCATGGAGGTTTTTTCCAAAAACTATTAAATCGTCTAAATAAATTAAACATTTTTCATATGTTAACCCGGACATGGCTAAGTTCATCATCCTGGAAAATGAGTTGGGACTTGTTTTTAGACCCATTGGCATGCGAGTCATTTGGTATTGACCGCAAGCAAAAGCAGTGTACTTTCTGCTACCTACGTCTAGGTCACACTGATAGTATCCGTTTGCCAAATCTAAATGTGTAAAATATATACATCCTGACAGTGAGTCAATAATTTCCGTAATATTTGGAAGTGGGAATTTATCGTCTTGAATCCAATTATTTAATTTTCTGTAATCTATAACCACGCGCCATTTTTTGTCATTATGTTTATCTGATTTTTTAGGAACTATCAAAAGTGGACTTGACCACTCACTTGAACACTTTTCTATTATACCTTGTTTTAACATATTGTCTAATTGCGTTTTTACTAGATCAGACTGAGCATGTGGTAACCTATATGGTTTTGTGTAAATGGGATCGGTGTTATTTTTCAATGTTATTGTGTGTTTGTAAATGCCTGTTGTGGTCAATTTATCTCCTGGCAAATAGAAAACATCTGAAAATTTTGCACATAAGTTTTCTATAGATATTTGTTCTTCTTTGTTAAGTTTTTCTAATTTTAAATGTAATAATAATGTTTTTACACGTTCTGCGTTTAGTGAGTTGTTCTTTTCGAAGTAACAAATATCATAATCGCTTGCTTTATGTATGACTAGCTTGAAGTCGTCTAGTCTTATTTCTTTCTCCGTCGCATTTAATATTCTAATCGGCAATTGACCATTAATGGGACTAACAAGTGAACTTGCTAGAAATATACCCTCTTGTAACTCAGACGAACATATTATGCAATCTTCTTGTATATTCGTGTTAACGAAATGTACTGATTCTGTCCTAGGGGGAAGAACAAAATTTCTTTTTCCACCCTGTAATTGTAAAGTTATTAACTCATTCCTATCAGAGGTTAACATTAAAGTTCTACTTTTTAAATTAATTAACGCTTGATATTTTAAAAGAAAATCTTGGCCTATGATGCCATCACATTGACATGGTAATTCATTAAAAATGTAAAACTTATGTCGAAACATGTGGTCACGTTCCGCTAATTCTATGTAAGCGTATCCGATGGCTCGAGTACTTCCACCTATTCCGTTTATAATTAATTGTTGTTTATAAATTGGAATATCTAATTTCAAAGCTGTCGCCAACTTCAAAGCGCATATGGATGCTCCGGTGTCAACTAACCATAAACGTGCCTGGTTATTGATGTTGAAATAAACGGTACATGTATTACTACTAGCAAATATGTATTCATTATTCACGAAAAAACTGATTTGGGGTTTTCGTTTCATCTGTTTCAGTCACGTAAATTTGCCTTTTAGCATATCCATTGTTTTTATGAAAAGTACTGGACTTACCTCGACTGCCTTGGCCTCCTCGGTTGTTAGGGGCTTGGTACCAACCTCTGCTAGTGCCTCTAGTCGTATCGTTGTATGAGCGCTGTTGATATTGCGGCGCCCTAGTGCCTTGAGAGTAATACGTTCTGCCTCTGTAAGACCCACGTCCTCGAGCGAATCCCCTGCTGTAATTGTTATAATTGCGACGATTAAAAGAAAATACCTCAGTTGATGTGTTTGCTAGTGCCGTCTCCTCGTCCTTTGCTCCTTGTATAGCATCTTTCAAGGATTCGTAATCGCGTGCTGCGATAATTGTGCTGATTCGACGATTGCGCAATCCATCAGCAAACTTTTTAATTGCTTGTTTTTCGTTAATAGTTGTTAAAATATTAAATGCGTTTGAATCGCCGTCTGCGTCGACGTCAAGTCAACGAACAAGCTGGATAATTGTTGCCCAAAATTATCCAACGAAGAGTCACCTTGCTTGAGTGTTTGCATTTTATTTTGAATAGCTGTGGCTGATTTCTTAGGTAACAACTGTTTTTGCATATCCGTAATTAATTCTTGTACAGTTTTGTACGACGAGCATAATTTAAGCTTCGCTATTTGAGTAAGTCTATTTTTTAAAACAAAGTTGATGAGGCTTTGTTTCGCGTCTGCTTTTAACGTTGATTCATAGTATTCTATGGAATCGATAAGTTGTTTTATCACAACTTCGTCGTCTGTCATAGACGGTATTAAAGAAAGCGCGATTTTCAAATTGAATTCTGCCATTGTGGCTTTACTATCTACTTCAATACTTCCACCGCTATTTGAACTTGTATAGGTTTTACTACAAAACTCCTCTATTTGCTTATAAAGACCGTTAATATGATCACAATAATTTTTAATATCTAACAAACTTTCATCTCTTAATACCTTACTATCTACTTCATTCTTAATAACTATGCTAATTTGAAGATAATCAGCATATACTAAAGAAGCTTCTTCTAACTTTGTTTTAAGTAACTCGGCTGTTCGCCTTTCGTAATTGAGTTTTACTAAATATTATTGTCCTTCTTAATATTTAAGAAACAACGCGGATTAAAAAGGAAATTAATTAACTTACACATATTTATTCCTTTACTTACGGGGAAAAAAAAAAAAAAAAAAACACGAAATATTTTTCACTCACGACACAATATTTAACTTTTTACGGTTGTATTATTCATATTGGAACGACGCACAACTAATGTAGCGTACAGCAGCACACCTCTGGTTTACTGGTCCACGGAGTCCCCGACGTGGTAGGATCCGATCTGCTTGGGAGCGTCACAGTTGCGGCAGCGGCTGCTCGGAATGCGTCGATCAATGGAACGACGAATATTGTACCGAACAATCATATCTGATGACCATTTATCGTGGCATTTTTTGTAAAGCTTGTAGCAGCCGTACAATAATCCAAGGGCCAAAAATGCACAAATTATTATCATCACAATACTTATCGAAGACAAGTGATACTTCATTTTGTGATAATCAGCATCGTTGCTTGATTTTCCAGCTGCGTTTTGATTGATGAATACATTTTCCTTGTCTACTTTAGAGTTGCACATTGTTGATGACGATAATGTCACAGTAATGTCTGAATCAGTGATCGGATATCTTTTTAAAGTAAGGCCGACAACACGTACGCGGCAGCGGCGGTGCCCGAACCCGACACCTCACGTGGCAAGGTCGCCATGTGGAGCGGGACTTGAGGGGACGAGTAATGAACACGAATGCTGACAAAAGACTAACTTTATTGAATATAATTACACAATATAATATAAGAACAATATGCTTGATGCGCACTTATGAATAACTCGAGTTAGTAGACGTCAGATTCATACGATAACTGTCATTTTAACCCAGGGTTAAACTTTTCGTGCAAGTGGCCCTTTATCGGTTGACATGATACTTTTTTATATACAGATTGGACTAACGTAATATGTCCATTGTGTCGTAGAAATGAAGTTACGCCCTTTTAGAATAAGTACATCTTAATAAATTAATAATAAAATAATTATTCATTCTAGAGAAAATTTAAAACTATTAGTGTCTTTCTCCTTCCAAACAGTATCTATAAAACGAATAAAATTAACGTCTTGAAAATATGAAATCTTGTCAATTGACAACTCGGCTAGCCATTGCCGGCCCAACAGTGAAGTAGTGCCGCCCTGTATCACATATACATCAAGAACCTTTTCCACTGAGGCGTACTTGACAACTGTACTCAACCCCAAGGGTTGAATAACACTCCCATCGTAAAACCTAAGCATCACAGCACAATTTAGTAACGGTAAATGCTTAAATAGTTTATCATAAGTTTTACTACTAATGCAAGAACAAGCGCTCCCCGTATCAACTTCCAATGGAATTTCCGGTCACACGGTACCAAAGGGGGGCCGTGTCTGGAACATAGATTAAAAAAAAAATTGGGATTGCGAAACACGTCAAATAATTTTCAAGTTTATGATGAAATAAGCTCTTTTTCTTAACAAACTTTTCTCTAAAATTAAAAATGTGTGAGAATGGTGAGATAAACGAGTTCAAAGATTGATAATTAACACTAAATTTTTATGATTGCAACGTATAGAACACGTTAAAATAAGCATCATTTTCATTGAATACTTTTTTCTAAAGTTTGAGATGACTGAGATAGACGCCTTAAAAGATTACAATAGTGACGCGGCCGAAGGTCCGCTTCGCAGACATTCTGCATAGTTTTGGCGCTTCGCGTCTGCACAACAAACTAACCTAACCTAAACCTATACCTATACTACTGTATTTATCCTGGCTCCATACAAAACGACATCGAAAATTTTTTAAGTCCTAATTCTTTAAGTGTCGTATCTCAGTAATTTTAAATTTTAGAGAAAAGTTTTTCAAGTAAAATATGCTTATTTTGACGTGTTCTATACGTTGCAATCATAAAAAAATAATGTTAAAATGACACCATACCCAACAAATTTATTTTAAGTCCCGGCCCCCCTTTTGGTATAGACCAACCGAATTTCCCTATTATCTATGCTCACAAGCAAGCTTACCGCTGGATAGCTCCTTAAGGACATTTGATACATCGGTCCTTCTGACGATCCGTCGTCCTCTGGCTCCGGTGGCTGATCATACTCCTACGTAACATGGTGAGTAGCTTGCCCGCGCTGAACCTCGCGCGCCCGCCGCGCCGGGAGTGCGCCGACGGCATTTAGACGTGGGCACGCACGCCACAGGTGCCCCACAGTGCGGCACTCACTGCACTGGTACGTGGCAAACTTGCAGCCACTAGCAGCATGGTCGCGGCCAAGGCACGCCGCGCCCCGGTCGCTGCGCCCCACCCCACCAGCACCACTGTACAACACATCGAGGCCCTCTTGCACCTGCCATCCACAGCTGCATCCTTTTCTGGGGATTCTTTCTCGAGTCAGGACTGAATCATAATCAATATTGGATTGTTCAACATTAGCTGTTGTCTGGTTGTAGCCATATCCCATTCCTCCATTCTGTGAACTGTAGAGTTATCGAGTTACTTTTAAAATGGCGAGTTCGGGAGCCGGGACCCCGGTAGCTACACTCGGATTTTTATTCTCACAGAAAAAATGTAAACAAAGTTACGTCCCTGTCATAGTGACATTTCAGGGGATCTCAAAGTTAGGGCCAGCAAGAAATATAATATTAAGTTATCATTTCGCTCGAACCGTGATATAAAAATAAATTTGAGATATAATTGAAATTAAAATCGCATAAATGAGTCACTGGAAAGCGATTATGACGGGAGCACGAATGGTGAAGCGAAGCGAGTGAAGTAACGTCTCAAATCTTTCAAGCAGCCGACAACTTGTTAACACGGGTGTATCGAGTCAATGATACCAGTGCAATAAATAAATTTTGCGTAAAAAAACGGTTTTCACGTTTTAAATTAACACAACAAAGAGTTTATATCAAAATGAAGTTTTCCATCAACAGATTAAATTCTTTAATCTTAATTACAATATAATATAGTTTTTTTATAGACAGTCGATTTCTTATAATTGTGGAAAGTAATAGTAGTTTATGCAATAGTTGTATAAGAGAGGTCAAAATATATGAGTGGCGTGAGTTACGATGTGAGCCGAAGGCGAACATCGTAAAGGAAAGCGCCACGAGTGTTTTTTGACTTAGTTATACACCGTTGCATACAATACTTTTTCTACGACTAGGTTTCAAATGAAATGCAAAATTAAGCGAAAAAACTTACAAACGAACGAACGAAGTAAAGAACAACAAACGAGCGGGAAACAAGAAAATGACAAAATATGTGTCTATGGTTTACTTTGTTTTTAAATTGACGGAATGGAAAAAAGAATTATTTACAATTCCAAAACATTTTAATTTGACCAATCAGAATACTTCACTAAATTAAATCCACCAATCACAATACACATCGACTGTCAAACGGAACGATAGGTTCTTTTACGTACGTGTTTCTCTTTAACTAATTTAAATCTTTTAAAAAAACTTTGTAATTCGTATCAACCAATCAGAATACAGCTATTTTAAAATCGACCAATCAGATAACTGAAATCATTTCTCAAAACATTAGGTGTTTTATAGTCCCTATTTCACAATCGTTAAAATATGATTAACAGGCTACACTTAGTAATCTGTGGCGTATCGTTAGGGCGACTTTACGACACCGAGAGCCCTTTGTTCTACGCCTGCCTAAAACTTAATATACCTATGTCGCTAAATGGTCTAAGTCGCACATTGTTTAAAACGCCATTTTCCTAATTGTCACTACGCCTACATCTCTGTTGTATTAAAATGCATTAAGACTAAAACTGTTTGAGCTACATCCTAATAAGGCTTAAACGCGTTTTGACTAAAGCAGTTTTAAGACTAAAATGCTTTGCGACTACCATACTTTAGGACTAAAATGCTTTCTAACTAAATCGCGTTATGACTAAAGCAGTGTTTAGACTAAAATGCTTTCACTCCAGTCAAATCGTGTTTTTAGTAGGAAAGTTATGGGATAGTTCTGATTTCTTCCATTCTATACGTATTTTGGGGTGCTGATTCCGAATCTGAGGCTTGCCAACAAAATTTCGTGACGGAACATGGACAAAATATTACGCAGGTTCATACACGTTTTACAAAAAAAAAATGGGCATGGTAGAACTCATGTAATATTATATTAAAAGCTAGTATTTTTATTAATCTACATGTACATAATTTCCCTTTTTATTTTGCAAAGCTTGCTTAAGAAGTACATTGGTGAAATTTCTTCCTTCTGCAACTTTTCAAGTTCCATTTTGTACTTCCAATTGAAAGAAACGTCTATTTTTCTTCTGCGGTTACCTTCAAATAAAGACTGTTTCAGCTTCAGGGTTTGCCACCCCGACTCTCGTCTCAACTTGTATAGAAAAGAGACTAATCCTGGCTTGGTCTTCATTCTTGCGTTTAGTCGCCTGTGCCAGCCTTCTAGACAATTATTTGTTCTGTGAACTTCGTTTGCACAGCTGATAACTTCTGGAATCTGACTAATCCATTGCTTTTCCATGTAACTTGCAAATTGGACAGAGGTATCAGAACTATCATCAAATTGTGATTTAATAATTTGCCACACAAGAAAGTTTTCAGCTATTATACTTGGCACCTGTACTTCGTTCAAATTCGTGAAATGGGTCTTTTGAACATCCAAAAATCTATTTCTTGCTCTATATAACGAATCTTTTTTAGATTTAAATACAGCTGGCATGTTTATTTCCTCTTTAACTAAATTTGCGGGTTGAGGGTTATCTAAAACAATATTTTCGAATATTTTGGGTATAGGTCCAAATGATTGGCAAACCCGTGTTTTGCTTTTATCAATTATCACAGCAATAATGTTTTTCTCGTGACTTTGCGTGCATGTATGCATATTTACGTTTAAAATGTCGTTTTTATAATTTATTTTTATAGAGGCACTACATTCCTGCCTCTTAGAACATCGCCATAAAGAAGACCCGTCTTTATTCGTTTTATTAATTGAATATGAGTAACCATCAAATAGTAAATTTTTGTACCTTTTTTATTCTTCACGAATTCTATTTTTTCGTTTCGATCCATATTGCGTATTAAAATGACCTGATCACAAATGAACATGAACAGAAACCGCTTGACGTAAACATTTAAGCCTTTCTAATTATCTATCATCCTTACTTCAAAACCCAAGTGGCCAGATAAAACACAAAGAATGTGAACGAGTTTGCATTAGTAATTGAAGTGTAGGCAAAACGCGAAATAGGCGTAATGGCGAATTAGGTACATTGTAGAAAGTGGCGTTATACTGAATAGGTCAAAAGCGAATTAGACGAACTAACTATATAGCCTAAATGCCACAAAATAATGAAGTGTAGGCAAAACGCGAAATAGGCATAATACTCGTACCGTTTTAGGCAGGCGTAGAACAAAGGGGCGTAGTGACAATTAGGAAAATGGCGTTTTAAACAATGTGCGACTTAGACCATTTAGCGACATAGGTATATTAAGTTTTAGGCAGGCGTAGAACAAAGGCTTTACCGCCTGTATGCGTCTATATAATATATCCTTTAACGATATCGATGTAAGCAGTTTATAGTGCGACTAGAAAAAGGGTTATTGTGGCGATTGCCGATGCGATTGAAAAACACGTGAAAAGCTGTTTTTTTTATTCAAAATAATAGTCTTATATCATAATCTAGTTAAATACATTTTTCATTATTCAACAGTGTTATTATAACAAATAATTTACTAAAACAATGTAACCTCACCTACTTACAACGACAAAATAACATAGCGGTTTTATAAACTTTATTTTTTGCCAAGTTGCAGATCTTATTTATTATAATAATGAATGTGTGATAGGCAACCTACCGAGATTGAAAAATAACACTATAACAGTACAGTAACACCAGAGTATTAACGGGTCTATATTGAAACACATAATCGTCATTTGACCTAGTGCATCGTTTGTCCGAATTTTAGTTTATCTTAAAGCCATTTAACATGTGTTGCTGTGTGTACCACAGATCTATATCGAGATAGAAGGAAAGAGTGTATGTACCTCGCGTGCCGAAAAGAGGTTCTGTGGACTGCTTTGCTCGCCGCGATGCTCACTGCTCAGTCCGCTCTCGACCGCTTAGATATTTATTTTCATAGGTAAGAACTCTTTGCCCTAAAATATCTGTTATTATTTTATAAATCAATTTATTTTGTTGCATCGTATGAATTAATTTCATATAAACAGTAACAGGCGAGTCTGTGTCTAATGCTACTTTTCCATTGCGGCTTTAATTTGACGCGCCAGACTTGGCATGCATTGAAAACCAGCAGTGAAAATAAAAATCCAATCTGTCGAGCGCTTGTCGAGAAGCGTTCAAGGTTGATTTCTCATTTTTCTGTCAAAAGTAGTAGTTATGTAGTGTTGTACCCGGCGATTTTCAATGCCGATTTCTTAGTCGATTAAAATCGATTTTGAAAACAGAAAAAAATTATAATTATTTTTACAAGCTTTTATTTAACGCGCAATGTATGTATATGCGTATGTATGTATGGGTCAAATCTTGCAAATTAAATTTGACCCACTTCCCGTTAACGGAATGCGCTGAAATTTGGACCACATAATGTAAACTCAATCTGATGATGGATTCGGAAGGTGGCGACAGGATCTCCGCTATTCTTACCGTAGACCCACCGTCTTAGGAGTCAATAGTTTGGTCTCGATAAGCAGATAAAGATTTTGCAAAAAAAATGGTCGGCGGCAAAAACTTGTCCCAAAAATATATTTTTTACTATTATTTAGCCGTGAGATGAAGTAGTAGTCAAAATGAAATATTATTGCCAAAAGGATAATAATTAAGTATAGTTTGCAATTTTGTTTCAGTTTTCCGAAAAATAGATGTTTAGAAGCACCGGGTTGAAAAAACTCTCTACTCTCGGTAGAATGGCGAGCGAGCGCGTCGTAAGACCATCGCGCGCGTCCTCTCCCGAGGAGAAGTTTGTCGGCCCGCTGACGCTCTTCCGTTGCGATCGATGACACCACAGATTAGAAACGATTTTGTTTATGTTTTGCACATCACTAAAAGGCTCGCGTGACGTCAAAGTGCCTACGCAAAATGTTACACGCTTCTCATTTAAATCGGCGACCTCTTTCCTTCTATCTCGATATAGTTCTGTGTACATTATTTTTAATCATTAATATGTATACATTACTGTGTAAAGTTCATTCGTTCAATGCAATGCTTACTTACATATTGTTACCCTGGTTCACCGATCTTTATTCCTGCTCGATGGCACATCAACTACGATGCGTATCTATGTATATAAAAGGCAAACCTGACTCACTGACTTATATATTAACGCACAGCCAAAACTAATGTACGGCGGTGTGTCACTGTTCACTGTCGACTCTTGGATAACGCAGCGTGCACCAGTGCCGATAGCTCTTTGTACAGGATGCAGTGGCGGCTGGAGGGCTTGCAGATCTCTCGGTGGTCCACGGAGACGCCGCCCAGCGCTCCGATGCCAGCGTCTGTCGATATAAATAAAGTACAATCAATAGGTATCAGGAGACTGTCACACGAATGAACTAATTGGCCTAGTCCCAAACTAGGCCTAAGGCCCGTATAAACTCAATTCAATTCAATTTTCTTTGTGTATGGCGGTTTCACTTGAATTTCGCCAAGATAGAATAAGTACGGTTTACACACGCTGGTAGTTTGACGCTACTTTGTAGGAAGACCACGTGTTAACACAAGCGTGTGTGTACGCGGATGGAGTTTTCATTCGCGTAATAAACTCATATTGGCTGAGATGTCGGTCACAACGTCACAAGATACGTCAAAGTAAACGTCAAACCATAGAACACTGTCATTTTTTACACATCTCGAGACGAGCATTAGAGTAGAGATGTTCAGCCAAGATGAGTATATTAATACAAAACTTAGGGCTGTATTAATAAACTCATCTTGGCTGAGAGGCCCGTCACAAGAAACGTCAAAGTAAACGTCAAACCATAGAACACTGTCATTTTTGAAATTTTGACACATCTCGAGACGAGCATTAGAGTAGAGTTCTGTTGTTCAGCCAAGATGAGTTTATTAACACAGAACTTAGTCGTTGCCGCCATATTGAATTTTGATTATTGTGTCTTTACAGTCAACAAATCGATGGATATGAATCATCTAAATCGGTCCACGCTACAAAGAAACAAACATAGTATCCTTGACTATCCTGCCTTTTGGCCGAAATATGTTTGGCAAAATGTATGTATCGTATTAGAAACAAAGGTACATATTTGCCAAACATATTTCGGCGAAAAGGTAGAGAACCGAAGTACCATCTGAGAGAGTTAGCATTAAAAGAAGTTAAATTTGAAACATGTGAAACCTGTATAAAAGGAAAATTATCAACGCTACCATTTACAAGTCATGGCCACATCTCGTCCGAACCATTGGAGACCATTCACAGCGATGTCTGTGGGCCATTTGAAAATGAATCCATTGCTGGATCAAGATATTATGTAACATTTATAGATGACTTCTCAAGATATTGCTGTAAATACTTTATTAAAAACAAAAATGAAGTTTTTGAAAAATTCAAAGAATATAAAAACAGAGTGGAACTTTTTACTAAAAAGAAAATTCAAAAATTATAACGATAATGTAGTTCCTTTAATACAATGCTAAAATATTCGATTCGTATTGCTTTATTTAATCCCTAACACCATCAACAACAGTTAACTGACCATTTGTGAATCTCAATAGTGATCAGTTAAGCTTGATGCTGTTTGTACCCAAATGGGCTTGGTCGGGCATTGCGCCTTACCAGCGGACTCGACGCTGACGATGCGCAGCCACAGCACGGCCATGAGCGTGCGCGCCGTCTCCACCAGGCTGCTGACCAGCGGGGGCGCCGGCGCCGCCGCGCGCAGCCAGCGCGCGTGCAGCCGCCGCACCTGCGAGCAGTCTACACACCACGAGATCATTGTAGCGATGGGCGAGTCGAGTTATCTGATTCGAATAAGGGTCTCCCCAGACCTATCGACGCGGAATCGGCTTGAGCCGGTAAGAAAAAGTTTTGTGTCCGTGCAGTAAGAGTGAAAAAGGTATCGCTCGGCTCGGCTCGGTTCGGCTCGGCGTTGCGAACGGAACGACGTCGATTTCGATCTTATTGAGTGGTCATAAAACTTATTCTTACCGGCTCAAGCCGATTCCGCGTCGATAGGTCTGGGGAGACCCTTACTCGAATCAGAGTCTAAACGAGTTGATTCGAATCGAGTTCAATCCCAACTCGAATCAACTAACCTAACCTAACCTAACTCTCTAGATAGAATTGATAAGGCCAGGCAAGTGAGCGGATAACTAATGCGAGCGATGCGAGTTATGCGATTGCGAGTGCACGCGAGTCAGCGATTCGCCAACTCGAAACTAAAACTCGACTCGCCGATCCCTTTGGCTGCTGCCGCGAAGTGGAACCCATCCGGTTGATGCGAGTCGAGTCAACTCGAGTTATCCGAGTTGGAATAAATTCGACTCGTAACATCGTTAGATTATTGATACAGAAGAACACAATTTATAATGGCGTGTCGTGAATCTTCGTATCACGAACAACGATTCCGATGTTTTCCGAAAGCACGATTAAAACCCATGATCAGACTTGTACGTAATAGTTATAAGGTGCAAATTAAATTGCATCATTTTTTCCATCTCACTCACGCACGTTTGACGGCTGACTGAATGACACGCGCGCGTCAACATGGCTTCACTAATAACCAATCATAGCACAGAATACAACCGCGCAACGCGTGGATCATGCTGATTGGTTCCCGCGCTTCGAAAAATCTTAAGTACATCGGTAAGCCATATCAGTTGTGTTTTACCTTGGCCCATCTCCAGCAGCTCCACTGAGCGCGCGGTCAGCGGCGCCTTGATGTCAGCGAGCGGCGAGCCCCGGTGCGGCACCGAGTAGAACATGAAGGCTTCGCTGTTCAGCCACAGGCGCGCGCGTCGCTTCAGCCGCTCTGAAACCATAGACCATAAGTGTACAGCCAGAGGAGAAACTCGAGTTGGGCGTGCGGCGTGCATGTTATGGGCGCTCCACATTCGCGCGCAATTCGCGGGCGTGAATGGCGGAGCGAATCGCGTCCAGAATCGCGCGTGAACTCTTCTTCGCTCCACCACTTGTAAGTACTATTACTTATTCTGTGTTATCTTGTGATGGTTACAAGCCTAACCTATCCTGACCTACGTGAATCATATTTCAGATAACCTGAAATTGACACGGGTTCAGGTGGAAATAGGTTCTATAAAATGAGTGTCGATGAAACAAGGGGACACCATATAATAAACCGGGCAAGAGCATGTCGGACCATGCTCAGTGTAGGGTTCCGAAGCCGTAACGACAAACACAAAAAACTATCTCAAAAATCAACATGTATGAAACAATTTTCTATTTAAAGTTATTTGGCGCTGTCTTAGATGATTTTTAGTAGGTATAAACCCGTTAATCGCCTGTATCTCAGGAACTAATCTTGTCTACTTAGCCGTGATAGTTTTCCTTTAAAATTCGTTATATGCGCTTTCGTTGAAGATTTTTTTCAGATTTTTAGTACTTGTAGTTTTGGCTGTAGGGGGGGGGGACACTTGACTCTAACAAAAAATAGCGCTTTAAAGCTTAATATTTCATAAACGGATCCCTTAATCGAAAAATTGTTTGCATAATCCCGCAATATTTTTGAAAGACCTATCCAACGACACCCCACACTATGGGGTAGGCAAGAAAAAAAAAAGACATCCCCACGTTACGTGTAGGGGAGGTGCATTAAAAAAAAATATTTTTCAAAATTTTATTTTACCACTTTGTTGGCGTGACTAATATGTACATTCATGCCAAATTACAGCTTTCTAGTACTATGAGTCTCTGAGCTAGACTGGGGACGGACGGACGGACGGACGGACATGGCGAAACTATAAGGGTTCCTAGTTTGACTACGGAACCCTAATAATAAAAAATATGCTTGAAGTCGTCAATGTCATTAGAGATGTCAAGTCATTTGTAACTTTTAGGAAACACAACCTTATTGTTGTAGAATGTCAGATTGACTTTGGACCTCCAAGAAGACCAAGGTGGGTACCATATTTACGACAGCACCGAGCAAACGTCGAGCGTCCAGTGGCGCCCTCATTACTATTATTGTGTTTTCTAATTAACTAAAGTATTTCCTTGCAATCAGACGATACGATTTTGTAGCGCAAGTAAAAACACAATTTATGGAATACGTAACAAACTTTAATAACAATTACCCTTTGAGTAGTCAGCTTAATGGGAAAGGGTGGCCACTTTTTTCCGTTAAGTTGATAACTCGAATTTGAATTGTTATTAAATTGTGTGATATACCATATAAGTTGTGTTTTCATTAGTAGTACAAAAACCTACCGACCAATTACAAGAAGATACTTTAGTTTATTAGAAAACGCAATAATAGTAATGAGGGCGCCACTGTACATCCGGCGTACGCTCGGTGCAGTCTTAATCCTGTGACTGTACCAGTAATACCATGTAATACTTGAATTTTACGATACTTACCTTTTTCATTCGAAGACAAATTGACGGTATAATTTAATTCGTCGTCTTCGGCATTGGAATTATTGTTAGTCAAACAATCATTAATACTATTTCTTCTATCTCTATTGAGTATATCCTTAAAACTATTTTCACTTGTGGTAACATTATAATTTAATATATTATCGTCGCTTTCATAAATGTCTATGTTACCCGTATTTGCTATTTCTTCATTATTGTCTATGCGATTGTTTTTAATAGGGTTGTCCGTTTTGTGGTTCATTTCGTTGTCTTTGTCGTATTCATCACAGTTTTGTGTTTGTTCGTTTGTTCGTCTCAGCTTCGTATATGCTTCGTAGGCTGAAAAGAACAAAAAAAAATCGACTTGCATATTTCAAATGAATCAGAATTAAGACTGCGCCGAGCGTACGCCGGATGTACAGTGGTGCCCTCATTACTATTATTGTGTTTTCCAATTACGTAAAGTATTTTCTTGATATCGGTCGGTAGGTTTTTGTACTACAAATAAAAACACAACTTACAGGGTATATTTTTTTTTTATGCCATAGAGTAGACAAACGAGCACACAGGCCACCTGATGGTAAGTCGAAACTGTGACCCATAGACATTCGCATTCACAAGAATGCAATGCAATCTTAAGACTGCAAATGCGTTGCCAACCCTGAGGACTATACTATCACATAGTTTAATAAGAATTCACCTTCGAGTTATCAACTTAACGGAAAAAAGTGGCCACCCTTTCCCGTTAAGCTGACTACTCAAAGGGTAATTATTATTAAAGTTTGTTACGTATCCCATAAATTGTGTTTTTACTTGCGCTACAAAAACGAATCGTCTGATTGCAAGGGAATTCTTTAGTTAATTAGAAAACACAATAATAGTAATGAGGGCGCCACTGGACGCTCGAAGTTTGCTCGGTGCAGTCTTAAGAGGCAAAAAAAAAAATGAAGTTCATACATACGAGTACATACCGTCACGCCTTCGTTCCCAGAGTGGGGTAGGCAGAGCTACAGAATTATAAATCCTCCGGGTCTGATATAAATCTTACATAACCTAAACCTACCTAATGATTTTATAACAAAACCCGACTGTTTGTAAATATAATGTTTTGCGAATATCGTGTTTTGCTAGTATGATGTTTTGCGAGTATGATGTTATGCGTATATGATGTTTTGCTAGTATGATCTTTTGCGAATGTCATATTCTGTAGAGTACCCCAGACCTATCGACGCGGAATCGGCTTGAGCCGGTAAGAAAAAAATTTATGTCCGTGCAGTAAGAGTGAAAATGGTATCGCTCGGCTCGGCTCGGCGCGGCTCGGCGTTGCGAACGGAACGACGTCGTTATCGATCTTATTGCGTGGACATAAAACTTATTCTTACCGGCTCAAGCCGATTCCGCGTCGATAGGTTTGGGGAGACCCTAACCGGCCAAATGCTCACCTTCACAATATATCTGCTTGATATACAGCCCCCCCTTGGAGTGCCCGACCCACACTATCGGTCTCTCTCCCACTCCTAGCTGCACCAACTGCTCCATCATTTGTTCCGCTCTTTCATGCAACTGCAATCTGCAATTAATATCAATTCCCCTTAAAACACAAACACACATTTGGTCGAATATGGGTCGAATGTATCATTTCATCGAAAGCTAATAGGAATAAGGTAAAGTCACCAGTGGTCAGACAGAGACCTATAGTCGGCCTCTGCGTATACTTTGTATGAGTGGGAAGAGTTCAAAATATATATTTTCCACTCTTCGCACTCATGTAAGGTCGACTACTGGGGTATTATTCTCTCAAAAACAACGGACGGTCGGACGAACGAGCGAAATCGCAGCAGCGAGTTTAAGTAGTCCCGTCAGAGCGAACAAAACACATTTTAACGCGTGCATTTTCAATTAAGCAGCCTTATACGTTCGATCCATCGGCAGAAACACCTTTAACCCTTAACCAGGCAAGGGACCCATGCGAACCACATAAAATCTACTCAATAGTACCTTGTATGTTAATATCTAAGGTTGAATCTCTACTGTGATGTGTGATCTGTCAGCCTGGTTAAGGGTTAAAATACCTTTTGTTCGCACTGACGGGACTACTTAAACTCGGATATTAACTCGTTCGTCCGTCCGACCGACGTTATTGAGAGAATCACTACCCTGGTCTCTGGCTGACCCAGTGGTCAGTGACTTTACCCTATTCATGTATTTTTTTCACAGCTTCAATAAAAGCTGATTCATGTAACAAACAGGTGAGAAAAATCATTTTTTGAATACTTGACTATAAACATAACCAAGATATAACCAACAAAGATTTGCTCCAATCTCTTTCTAGTGATAGATATATAATTTTACGTGGAGTTTATATGGCCGACCTGTTACAATGACGTCACTGTGCACTTCGGATCTCTGTCTAATTAGCAAGTTAAAATGCTTGTATCGTCCGTAGTTTTTTTACCTATTTTAATCTTAATTTCACTTTTCACCAAAACATGTCTTTTAGTCAAACCCATATTTGTATTTCATCTAGTAAGTATGGAAAAACAAACTGTACATGATTACAAAAAAATATTAAAAATCGCTGAACCTGGGTGTGACCTATTTAATTATTTTTTTTTACTATTGTGGACCACCAGTGAGCCGACACTGTATAATATGTCAACCGATTGTAGAAACTTAGCGGGATGTAGAACACTTTAGTTGCGCTGTCTGACGTTGTGGCGCTAGTGAGGTAGCGAGTTGGTTGATACATGTTGTCGCTAGATGTCGCTAGGTCGCCACACGTCTTAACGCTGTAAAGGACGCTGTTACGCAAAAATATGTCATCCCACATTTATTTAGCAATATAATGTCAACCCAAGACGATAGTATTGAGGGTTGACATTATATTGCTAAATAATTGTGGGATGACATATTTTTAACAGGTATAACATTTGTAACAGGTATATTTAAACAGGTGTTATGGTTTTATTACCCTTTTGAGATATGAAAGATAAGCCGGTCCAATAAATAACATTCATCGGTGCTATTTCGATATGAAGAAAGTATTTGCATGACTCGATGTTTGAATGTGGAAGAAGCGAAAGAAATTTGTCAAGATCGTAGCAAATGGAAGAAGTGGTCTCTGCCTACCCCTCTGGGAAACAGGCGTGATTTAATGTATGTATGTATTTGTATGATGAGCGCGAATATTTGAGTCTTGGATGTTTTCTATTTATTTAAGTATAGATTTCTCTCTGTAAGTATTTAAATCGTTTTCTAGTACCCATAGTAGGTACAAGCCTAGCTTAGTTTGGGACTAGGTCAATTGGTGTATCATTGCTTCCTGATATATTTATTTAAGTTAGGGCAGACGAATAGACTGACAGTGTAAGTTTAGTACTAGAGTACGGATCTCTAAAAAAGAGTCCTCTGTCATAGTCATAGAGGTCCCATCATACTAAAGCGGCCAAATAAGAGACAATGCTGAAAATTCGCCAACTTCTCTAACAAAAAGCAAGCTTTGAAAATCCAACTGTTTCTAACCAACTTTAAATTATTATAAAGCCTAAATTATCATTTAAAATGAAAAATGATGAAGGAAACCCAACGATGATTTTTAAATACCTATTCAATGATACCCGACTTGTCGTAATTCGTCGACTTTATTTTTTTCTTTTTCACAATGTGGCGTCTGGTTGGCTCCATATTGAATTTTGATTACTGTCATATCTTTAGTGACACACAAGATTAAGACAAATCGATTGCCATAAGAATCATCAAAATCGGTCCACGCATTTAGTTTTTAGTGCGCCACAAAGGATACATACAAACATACACATACCTACATACATAAACTCACGCCTGTAATCCCAGAGCGGGGTAGGCAGAGCTACAGAATTACCAACAACCCTAAAAATTTGTTGATAATTCTGTAACCACATTTGCTCAATTAGGCTAAGATGTTTACCAGTGTATTAGTGACAGGTTGCAAGCCCATCGCCTAACAGTACTACAAGCCTTTATTCCAAACAAACATACAAACAAACATAGGCTGATAAACACATTATACTTAAGCGGCCATCGTCGATCAAGTTTGAGACAGCGCTGAAAATTCGCCAATGACAAAAATAATCCTCACCTTTTGCTCTCTTTAATCCATAACGGCCTCCACAAGTGAGGGTCACTAGTATAATTCACAGAGATGACCCTGGCGTCTGGGTAATCCACTTTTATCCAGTCCCTTGGCCAGCACGACGAGTAGCACCCGTCGCAGACACACCCGCACCCCGCCCCGCACTCTCTCCCCCTCCCCCGGCATCTACACGCAACGTCCACCTCTTCCTTCTCATCCTTTAAATTCTCCAAAGTGAACAGATCCCGAACAAACCTCGCTTGCGTCTCATAATTGTCTATGACTTCACAGTGGTCCCCATTGTCATAAAATTTCTCTGTTATAAACATTTCGTCGTGCGTTATCCTGGTTTTGTAATAATCATCTATGTTTGTGAATGTTATCTCTTTATCATTAAAATTTAGTATGTTTTCTGGTTCAATTTTTCCAAATGCTTGTTCTTCGTTGGTATTTGTTATACATTTCTTCATATCGAAATCTTTGTTTTTACAGCCGTGTGTGCTGTTGTGTGTTGTGTTGTCTGTTTGTGTGTCACAGTCGCATGGAATGTTGGGCTGTCGGAGGGTTATCTTATTAGGTTCTATTTTGTATTTGGATCTCCATTCTCCTTGTCGCCATGTGTTTCCCAAGGAACCTGAAAACAATACATTGTTGGTAAACTTTAGATAGCTATTGGCTGTTAAGTCTGCGCTGTCCATCCGTCTGTCCGTCTATTCCAATGTTTTTCAAAGTGTGGGTCGTGAGACCTGTCCAGGGGGGTCGCGAGGCTCAGCTCCGAGAAAGTCTTGTGACTAGATGGAAACATTTTTTTTGAAGGATGTGCATTTCAATACAACAGCAATCAATCTTACATATTTATTTATTTTATGATTAAAAAAAATTTTTTTTATTCAATAGAAGTATGAGCTTGTTTCTTTTGAACTAATTTATCAAAACACGGTTCCTGTTGTAACACGCAGACGATTAAATCATTTTCCAAATTTAATAATGTATTATTAAATTTAATTATTAGGTATGTTTTATAATGTATTTAAGACCTGTCTAGGGGGGTCGCGAGGCTCAGCTCCGAGAAAGTCTTGTGACTAGATGGAAACATTTTTTTTGAAGGATGTGCATTTCAATACAACAGCAATCAATCTTACATATTTATTTATTTTATGATTAAAAAAAAATTTTTTTATTCAATAGAAGTATGAGCTTGTTTCTTTTGAACTAATTTATCAAAACACGGTTCCTGTTGTAACACGCAGACGATTAAATCATTTTCCAAATTTAATAATGTATTATTAAATTTAATTATTATGTTTTATAATGTATTTAAGTATATATTTCTCAATATACCTAAATATTTATATCGTTGTCTAGTACCCATAGTACAAGCCTAGAGCTTAGTTTGGGACTAGGTCAATTGGTGTGAGATTGCCCCGTTATATTTAATTATTTATTTATTTATTATTTAATGTATTCCTCTTCTTTATTTTAGTGTCAATCATTGATGAAAAGGACAGCTCACACAAATAAGAAGTAGCAAAAGGGTATCAAAATACTAAGGGCTTCTTTTGCTAGATGGGGTATTCAATCATTCTTTTCACCCTGAATACCCATTGATACGGATACAAACTCCAGTTTTAGCAGTGTTAAATAAGAGTTGGGCTCTAAGATTAATCGTACAAATTGGGTTTTGGGGGGTCGCGAAGCAATTTTGATGGTCATTAAGGGCCGTGACCCCAAAAAGTTTGAAAAACACTGGTCTATTCAAACGAAATAAATAACTGGTTGATTTTTTTACAGAATATGAGTTACGACGGCGTATATTATAATAAATCAAATCAAGAACTTAATAATAAACGGGGTCCCCCATCCGACCAGCGAGTGGTGACACAAAAAGGCGGCAAAATAAAAAGAGTCATCCACGGGAAGACATGGAGTGGCACTATTCTAACCCGGCAACCCCACGGCCTCTATGGCCTCTTAAAACTTTAAGTATGTTGCTCTATCGTTTCGTTGCGCGACATTACACAACAAACCTCAGCGCTAGTCTCGCTGGTGTAGTAATCTGCGACTTCCGGCGAATCATGCGACAACCGGCCGCCTACACGTCACAGCATTGAACTGATGGTACCTGACATAATTTGAACGTTCAGTAGTGTAGTAGTTATACCTACATACATACATACATAAACTCACGCCTTTATTCCCAGAGTGGGGTAGGCAGAGCTACAGAATTACCAACAACTCAAACTTGTTGATAATTCTGTAATCACATTTTGCACACTTAGGCTATGATGTTTACCAGTGTATTAGTGACAGGTTGCAAGCCCATCGCCTAACAGTACTATACGCCTTTATTCCCTTAGCCGTCTCTTACGACATCCACGGGAAGATATGGAGTGGCACTATTCTAACCCGGCAACCACACGGGACAAAAAAAAGCCGTAAAAAAGGTGGCGATGAACTGCAATGTAGCAGTCACACTCTATACTACGCCACGCGATAGCCTAGTTGGTTTGGTAGTGACCCTGCCTACGAAGCTAGAGGTCCTGGGTTCAAATCCCGGTAAGGGCAGATATTTGTGTGATGAGCGCAAATAGTTGTTCCTGAGTCATGGATGTTTTCTATGTATTTAAGTATATATTTCTCTATATACCCGTCTAGTACCCATAGTACAAGCCTAGAGCTTAGTTTGGGACTAGGTCAATTGGTGTGACATAGTGCCCTGATATTATTATTATTATTATTATTAATATTATTATTATTATTATTATTATTAATATTATTATTATTATTATCATTATTATTATTATAACTGTACCGTAAAACGGGGTGAGTTGGGATTAAGGGATGAGTAGGGAGACAACCTAAAATAAGTCATAACTTGTTACAAATAAGAACAAGTATTAAATGGATAATAACGTTACGTCTATTGGAAATAATTTATATACATACATACATTAAATCGGGGTAGGCAGAGACCACTACGCATTTGCTACGATCTTGACAAATTTCTTTCGCTTCTTCCACATTCATACATCGAGTCATGCACGCACGTCGGTTTCGGGTACTTAAGATTCGGCCCTCCAGTATTTCTCCGATTTGACTCGAAAAAGTACGCCTAGGGCGGCCCCTTCCGACCCGTCCACTCACTTTCGATCTGTATATCTCTTTCGACAATCTTCTTTCATCCATCCTTTCCAAATGACCGAACCATCGAAGCATGCCCTAAATAATTTCTGTCTTATAATTAGTAACATTTACTTAATTTTAGGTGGTTTCCCTTCTCACTCCTTAAGCCCTTACTTTTCTTACTTTCCCGGTGGATTTATCAATTATTTTCTGTCATACAAACCTTGTCCTGACAATGACGAATACAACAAAAAAAAAGAGGTAAATCGGTTCAACCGTTATTAAAAAAAAACTAGTTTTACTACAGAGCGACTGTTCCTATAGATTTCTGCTACTGTGCTACTGCAGAGGTCCGTTGACATACTTAGTTATTTCGATTTCAGATTTATTTGAATATTTATTTGCCAGAATGCGATACATAGGTGTCTCAGGTTAGTAGGTAGAACAGGCATTCAGTCGATAAAACGACATGCAAAGGATGATGGTCAGTTTTGTATGGACATTGGCCTAAAAACCAATAATGAAAAGCCATAGTTATGTCCTTTGAAAGATTTTATCATATTCTACAAGTTTTTGTATGGCGGGAAATCTATTCGCTGTGTGAAATATTTAAAAATCAGGAACATCGGGACGCCTACATAGACGACGTTAGAATAATTACTTGGAAAAACCGCGGTCTTTGCATGGCAATAACTTTTTTCACACAATGATTTCGAACCACCTGTCATAGTAATAGTTTTACAACCTATTCGGGGACATTTCGCTTGTCCTTATTGGTCATTAGGCCAATTAGCCCA
The DNA here is from genome assembly GCA_963966035.1 of Acleris laterana. Classification (NCBI taxonomy): domain Eukaryota; kingdom Metazoa; phylum Arthropoda; class Insecta; order Lepidoptera; family Tortricidae; genus Acleris; species Acleris laterana. The sequence goes on from OZ014464.1 coordinate 7,966,543, forward strand.
CCCTTCTTTAGGTTAGGTACATAAAGTGAACTTAAAATTATTATTGATGTGATGTCCAGACAACCATTTACAAATTACAATATCAGCCTACAATTATTAATTTAATATCAAAACATAACAAATAATTTAATATATATTGGAGGTTATAAAATAGTTAATTACGATTTATGTATTCATTCACTTTGTAGAAACAACTGTCAAGGAGCCATCTCAGTAACTCAATTTTGTTTTTTTTGCCCTGAAGCATTATTATTTGTAAGGAAGGGCGTTGTATACCCTAATGCACATATTATATGCGTTCCTTCTGTAATAGTATTTTATGTAACTGATACATAAAGAGGGTCCTTAAAATACGAGTGTGGTTTTATGAAACGAGCCAACGGCGAGTTTCATAATAAGATCACACGAGTGTTTTAAGGCCTAATTATGTACAGTTGCATACATTACTTTATCTACACACATATTATAAGTACTCTAAGATGCGTTCAGTAGCCGAAGGCAAATAACCTTCATAGCTACCAGTGCGACTGCTTCCTGTAACATATCTATAGGTGTTAAGCTAATGTATGAACTGAAATAAGAAATAAATGAAATCAGAGAAAAGAAGTATTTATTTATTATAATAATTGTAAACATTAACAGTAGTGCAATTTGAAATGTTTAATTGAGGTGTTTGTTTGACTATGTTTTTTTTTTTAATCATAGACAAACTAACAAAGTCCCTATTCTAATGTCATTCGAAATCAAAATGGCGTACGATACTCGACTAAAAATATACCGAGTCGACGTTTAATTGATACTAGAATAGCCCCCCTGTTTGAATTGTGTTGGTTTTGGTAGATGTTCCAAATTTGAACAACATTACTTTATCAGTAGATGTATCATAAAATTAACATTTTATTACAGCCACAGATAAAAAAAAATATCATAGTAAAATTGTATCTTGTAATGCTGGTCATTATCTACGGATTCTGAACGCATTATAGAGGACTTATGATATGAGTGTAGATAAATATCTGAGCGACATAAAGGTTTTTTTTTAAAGGGACAATCTCCACCAATTGACCTAGTCCCAAACTAAACTTTAGGCTTGTACTATGGGTACTAGACAACGATATAAATACTTATATAGAGAAATATATACTTAAATACATTAGAAAACCTCCATGACTCGGGAAAAAATATTCGAGCTCATCACACAAATATCTGCCCTTACCGGGTTTCGAACCCAGGACCACTAGCTTCGTAGGCAGGGTCACTACCCACTAGGCCAGCGCGTTGTCAAAACGTTATGCAGCAGATGTTTGTATTGATTCCTAGGGTTTCTACTAAAGACTTCATGACGTTGGCTAAAGAATCCTGGGTGCGCTCTACAGAACAAACAGAGTTTAAATATGTACAAAGAAGCTAAAGGTAACATTTTTAGGTCCTTAAATAAGGGTTTGCAGCTGTCCAAGAACCATGCATTGCTAATGGCGCGTACACATTTTTTTTGAATTTAAAATACCCTATCTACGTCCATAGAGTGTCCCCACAATATTAAAAAATAATTAAGTTTCGAAGAGGCTCATTGACGTCACGGGAGACCGAAGAGCTGGGTGTTTCCTCGCTCAACGTAAAAGTTTAACCATCCAGCGAGGAAATGCTGCCAGCATCTTTGGTACAATGCCGCAGGGGCCATTCTTAGATTTAATGTTTTAGTTCGGTAATTTATATATTTAGAGTTAGTTTTATTTAATTTTAGTTTTCTTTTTCAGTTATTGTGTTATTGTTGTTATATTATTTTATGTTGTTTTACTTGAATAAAGATTAAGTGAAGAAGCAACATATCCGTGGTAGGCTACAGTTGCTGCCTCTGTAGAGACCGTTTTCCTTAGTTTCCTCAAGGCAATAACAAAACAATCCAACTTGGAACATAAGGAATCTATATGTGCCTTCCAATTTAGGTTTTTCTCGATAATGAACCCTTAAAACTTAATACTACTTGTTTCCTCAATTAATTCCTTATCATAGCAAACATTTAATTTAAGCGGGACTGAGGGCCCAGACAAGATGCATTACGCTAACTATCGTTTCTATTCGTTTACTTTTATAACCAATCGCATCACTGGCACATCACGTGACTTTTCGTATCACGTGACCTACCAGTGACGCGATTGGTTTAAAAACTAAACGAAGAGAAACGCTAGCTAGCGTAGTGCATCTTGTCGGCCCTCAGTTCTATAGGAATTAAATTGCATGAATTTGGTTTTGCTGAGATTAGTTTTAAGATTGTTAGACTTATCTCTAGGCTTGTACTATGGGTACTAGAGAACGACAATCATACTTATACCTACGGAGAAATAAATACTTAAAAACATAGAAAACACCCAAAACTCAGAACTAATACTCGCGCTCATCACACAAATAATTGCCCATATGGGTATCGAAGCCGGTACCGCTGGCTTCGCAGGCAGGGTCACTAGTTAGACCAACCGCTATTCTGGCTTTAAAAGTCACTTAGTTGTCATATTGATGTCGAACACTGTTCAAGAGAAACGAAACAATTCGTATTGTTCCGTCACAATGGCTGACATTTTGAACTTGTTGCTTAATTAAGTTTACACAATCATTGTTGTTGTAATTGTAACGCATTTACAGCCTTGTGACCTGCCCTCGCTTTGCTCCGGTCTAGGAATTAATAGTAGGTTGTTCAACAAGGGACTAAAACCAGCCATATCTAATGACACGAGATCTTTAGCCACCCAAGCGGGGCGCGGGTGGCTATAGTTCTAGTGTCACTAATGTTATTTTGATTGTTTAGTCTCTATATAAACACTACTTTTCACTTTGAATGCGACAATAAAAACGACGAAATTAAATCGTAATTTTGTATATTTTTGCGCAGTTGTCATTTTGAGGTTTTATTTAACGCATTTCAGCTTCATACTATATAACCTGTTTCGAATGTAAATAAAGTTATGAGAACGTTATGTTGACGATGGTGACAATGTTATTTTTATTTCAAGGAAATTTTAAGACTGTTTAAACATCATTAACAATTGTGTTTTATTTCTCGCATTGTTGGAGAAAAGCACTATACAAGTGTCGGCCACGACGGGCAGCTGGTTAAAAAAGTTAACCTGGTTTCCGAGCCCGGTCTTGTTACGTACTGTCGCGAGCGCATGAGTTACATTGTCCACAATAAAGTGTGATCAAACTGGATGGATGAAAAGACTTACGAAAGAGGTATGGCGAGCGAGAATGAGCGGAGATGTCGGTAGGGGACGTCCTAGACGGACCTACGGTGATCAGATTCGCGATGTACTGAGTAAGGGCCAAATCAAAAGCACCCGAAACCGACGTACGTGTATGAAGAGATTGATGAATGTAGAGGAAGCGAAAATTGTGTGTTTAGTGCACCTGGCGTTCCATAATCTCTGCCTACCCCATTGGGTGACAGGTGTGAAGGTATGTATGTATGTATGTATGTATGTCAAAACTGTAGCGTTTAAAAGTACTTGGCACAGTCCGTAGGATTTCCTAATGGATGGAAAGCCAGCGCGACGCGCCAACTTGCAATCCGAATGGTACTATCCTGAATGTCGAAACTCAATGTTGGAATTTGGAATACGCCACTGCTCCGCGCCATGCCACATGGCGACGTCGTGAATGCGTTCTCTGGCTGGATCATATAAGTCTGCTCCACACACGGTGGTAGGACCTTGTGCAGGGTCCGTCCGGATTGCTACCACCATCTTATCCATTAACCTACCGCCAAACAGCAGTGTTCGCATTGTTGTGTTCCGGTTTGGGGATAAGACAGCCGGTGACATGACTAGCATAGAGGCATTCCATCTTAGTCCTCAGGGTTGGCAACGCGTTTGCAGTCTTAGGATTGCATTGCAGTCTTGCGATTGCGAATGTCTATGGGTCACAGTTTCCACTTACCATCAGGTGGCCTGTGCGCTCGTTTGTCTTCTCTATGCCATAAAAAAAACACACACTCCATCTCTTCATCCACTCCACTTCATCTGTCACCGAGACAAACGGCACGTCCGTGAATGCCCAGCTTTAGCGTAACCAGTCCACGCAGTCCGTTTCGATGGTGTCCTATAGTGTGACCTTAAGTAGTGGAAGCCTTACCGTATAGACCGTGGACGAAGACGACGTCGACCCTGGGGATGGCGGGCTCGTGCAGCACCACGCACTCCACCCTGGGCTCCGGGTGCAGGTGCTCCCGGCCGGCTGGCCGCGGCTTCGACGGCTTCGACGCTGGAAAACAAGAACACTGAATATTCATTTCTCCAAATTTTCATTGTTCCGGAACCTATGTTACGCTGGAGCTATTTTAGATTAAATCGTTGAATACAAAACGGACACAATCCGAAATGAGTCAGTGTTGCATTTTAAAATTAGAAGCGGTTGAAATACGATTTTTAATGGAAGAGCAAATTATTTTGACATGTGTCCGTTTTGTATTCAATGAGCGAAATGCATAATGTAATTATCATACGTAGGTTAGGTTAGGTTTGATTTATAATCGATAGCAAAAAGATAAGTCTCTCAAAAAATTGCTTTCGGAATTATGTAGTGTACCCCTGGAAAACATGTCCGTCGAGTTAACCCTTAAGACCGCACCGAACGTCCAGAGGCGTCATTACTATAATGTGTTTTCTTATAAACTAAAGAATTGTCTTGAGATCGAAGGATGGGTTTTTGTTGTACGAATGTATATCTTTATTGCACAAACAGAAAATAAATAACCAAAAAAAGTAACAGAAACACAAAAGGTTACAAAGGCGAACTTATCCCTTTAAATGAATACACAGAAAACACAATAACAGTAATATGGGCGCCACTGGACTCTTCGTGCATTCTTAAATACGTACATGTTTACTTCTTTTAGTTTTTAGGGTACCGTAGTCAAACTAGGAACCCTTATAGTTTCGCCATGTCCGTCCGTCCGTTTTGGCTCATAGACGTTTTTATTTTTTATTAAAAATTAAAAGGACTTTTTCATTTTTGCCAAAACAAGTTCTTACCCATAAGTAATATAACAGTATTTTTTTTTTTTTTTTTTTTTTTATGGCATCGAGTAGACAAACGAGCACACAGGCCACCTGATGGTAAGTGGAAACTGTGACCCATAGACATTCGCAATCACAAGACTGCAATGCAATCCTAAGACTGCAAATGCGTTGCCAACCCTGAGGCTAAGATGGAATGCCTCTATGCTAGTCATTTCACCGGCTGTCTTATCCCCAAATCGGAACACAACAATGCGAACACTGCTGTTTGGCGGTAGGTTAATGGATAAGATGGTGGTAGCGATCCGGACGGACCCTGCACAAGGTCCTACCACCCGCAAATGCTACTAAGATTACAGAACAGCGTTGCAGGTAAAAGGTTCCGTTACCCATGATCAACGGCAGGGGGCTGGTCACCAGCCGGCATAGCAGCGCAGGCGCTGTACTCCATAGGTAGGACACGCACCATCGGCTGCAACAATTAAAAACAATGTAGGGTAAAGTCACCAGTGTCAGCCAGAGACCTGTAGTCGGCCTCGGACTATACTTTGTATGAGTGGGAAGAGTTCGAAAGATATATTTCCCATTCTTCGCACTCATATAAGGTTGACTACTGGTCTCTGGCTGACTGGTGACTTTACCCTATCAGGGGGACGATTTCACACAAATTGACCTAATACCAAACTAAACTCTAGACTTGTGTAATTGGTACTAGACAACAATAATTATTTTCATGTCTCATACTCTGAAAGTAGGCCATTGTTTATCTCAGAAGCGGGTTGAAAGTGATACATGTCCAATTGTCCACCCTAGGGAAGAAAAGTTTTTTTTTTTAAAGAACTATGTCTATAGACCTGTGCAGTAGCAGATACCTATACATACTATAATACTCTCTGTAGTAAGTAAGATTATAAAAAAAAAAACAAGTTTGTACTGAGCTATGGTAAAATCTTATACAACCCTCTTTGGAAACAACCGCCTCTTATTTCTAAAAGTTTTATTATAAAGTTTCAGCATAAAGCACCAGTTATAAATTTAAATAAATTTTATTTCTACTTACTTATCACTTTTATTTGATTGCTTGCGGTTTATAATAAAATAATCGCCTCAAAACCGCACTACATAATAAATAACCCAACATGGCCGTCGAAAGAAAAGGCTGGCGATACGGTGCTCTAAAAAAAAAGTTTGTGGCAAAAACAAGAGCCGGTTAACAAAATACGATCTTCAGTAGGTACCTATCTCTCTAGTCTATCTTTTTAATTTCCTCATAATCGAAAAGAAAAGCAGAGCGTTTAACTCGGGTGAAAGTCACCTTTAATTTCACACTCGAATTATTATAGTTCACTGAAATGGCGATAATCCTCCACAAACACCGTGATTGGTTGTTTAGGGGTACCAAAACTAAATTAAAAAAAAGTCTAATACCTAGGGATTAATAAGGAGCTTTAGTCCCGATATGCAAAGACTAAAGTAACATTTTAAGAGCATGAGATGTGAAAACAATGATGTTTAACGGCAGGTTACGTCGTGACGATTTTCGTGATCAACGTGTTTCGACCTTACAACAAGTCATTGTCAAGGTGAGTCACATTTTAAATGTGTATGAACGAAAATAGTTACGTCAATACAGAATTTCCCTTGGCATTTAGTAGGTATGTGCCATTTATTGTTTGCGAGGATAGAATAGTTAATGGTGACTTTTTCTACTAACCTTTCGGTTAAGATGTTGACGACTAAACCGTTCCGTCGTTATAATTCCATATATAATGAAAAATCGAATGAACGATACCCCACTTGTCATAACATAACTGGTCGACATAATTTTATCCTTTTTACAATATGGCGTCTGGTTGTGCTTGAATTCGTCAATGTCATTAACGATGTCAAGTTATTTTTAACATAGGAAACTCAATCTATTGCTATAGCCTCTCAGATTGACTTTGGACCTAAGGTCTTATGACCAAGGTGGGTCACAAAAAGTTTTTAACTGTACGAGACCGCGCAGGTACGTCCGTTTTTTTATATTTATTCAGAATACAAAGACCCATTTAACGTAAAATTACGTATCTAATTACTAAAATAATACCTACAGTTTTCTATATTTCTAAAGTAACGAAAACATTACTTAGTTATGTTCTAGTTACATAAGTCGTCAACATACAATACAGATGTTCGTGTGGTCAGGATACTGATCAAATAATTGAGAATCAAATTATGTTACCTACTATACAATAGGGAATATACATGACTTTTTTCACAGCTTCAATAAAAGCCGATTCATGTAACAAACAGTTGAGAAAAATCATTTTTCACTTCTCATGCTCTTAAAATGTTACTTTAGTCTATGCACATCGGGACTAAAACTCTTTATTAAAGCAGCGACCACACCAATGCTTAAAAAACGGTGTCGGTACAAAATCGCAGTGACGCGTCGTATTAGCACCGTTTTTGACGCATGCTCTCCACACCGGTGCTCAAAATTCACAGACGGTGCGTAAACAAAAGAATGTGTCATAGTAATAACATGGCGTCAATTTTGACGTGCCGTGATATTCGCAACGTTAAGCAGCGGTGTGGGGAGCGTGCGTCAAAAACGGTGCTAATACGACGCGTCACTGCGATTCCGTACCGTCACCGTTTTTTAAGCATTGGTTTGGTCGCTGCTTAATCTCTAGGGACTAACGTAATATTTTTTTAATTTATTTTGGAAACTCCTAAACAGCCCATCACGGTGTTTGTGAATGGAGGTATATCGACATTTTCAGTGATTGTGTATGGACCATTTATTGAGCCTGGAAATAACCTCAAAATGAGAACTGGCCAAAAATATATAAAATAACGATTTAATTTAAGAACATGAATCTATGTAATTATATTAATTTTATAATGCATGGTTTAACTAGTTCTAAATTATTTCTCAAGTTTGAATCTGTCGGCTAAATATGCTAGCATTTAAAGCGTCACTTTACAACAACAAAAAAACCGCGGAACAATTTTGTAAGCAACTTTGTAATTTTGTAATTATGTAGAACGTCGTTTTTATCCTCGCATTCAAAGTGAAAAGTAGAGTATTTAACGCGAGAGTAAACAACCATAATGACACTCGAACTATAGCCACCCGCGCTCCGCTTGGGTGGCTAAACATTTCGTTTCATTATGGGTTGTTTTAGTCCCTTGTTGAACAATTTACTATTTTGAATTACATTTTTTTCAAAACGTTTCCCTTACCTTGAGTTACAATTACCGTTGTCGTTAGCGTGTCAAATGCTCTGTCCCTTGCACTCTATAAGAATACTGCGAGATCTGCGAGCGACAGAGCATTCGACTCGCTAGCGAGTACGTTAATTGTAACTCATGGCAAGGGTAACAGTACAGTCACCGTCATAAATAAGTGATGATTTCTATACCTTGTCGCTTTTAATCGTTTGACAATTTCGTATGACATTTCAAACACGACGTTAAAGTGACTAGGTTCATAAATGATAACTTATTTATGCCGGTGACTGTACCTACCTAAAGTAAAGTACCTTGTCCCCGTCTGGAACACCTATTCCAATATCCATCGAGTAATAAGATAATACTGGAAAAAGGGCCGAATCTTAAGTACCCGAAACCGACGTGCGTGCATGACTCGATGTATGAATGTGGAAGAAGCGAAAAGTGTCAAGATCGTAGCAAGTGGAAAGAAGTGGTCTCTGCCTACCCCTCTGGGAAACAGGCGTGATTTAATGTATGTATGTATGTAATAGGATAATAACTGCAAAACGTTTCTATTTCGCTCATGCCACACGAGTATATTGTTAAATTGAACCTAGTTTACTTATCACGCAATTGATCTGTAAGAATGGCTGGCGTGGGTAGGTTTCGGTGGGAGTCCACGTGCCACCATCAGGATGTTGTGGGATCAGTCAGGACGTCTCCAAGTACTGCTATTAAGAAGCTATTTTTTTTTTTTTTTTTTATGGCATAGAGAAGACAAACGAGCACACAGGCCACCTGATGGTAAGTGGAAACTGTGACCCATAGACATTCGCATTCACAAGACTGCAATGCAATCCTAAGACTGCAAATGCGTTGCCAACCCTGAGGACTAAGATGGTATGCCTCTATGCTAGTCATTTCACCGGCTGTCTTATCCCCAAACCGGAACACAACAATGCGAACACTGCTGTTTGGCGGTAGGTTAATGGATAAGATGGTGGTAGCGATCCGGACGGACCCTGCACAAGGTAGCTATACCGACATACACTAATATTATAAAGATATTGGGTCCTTACCTATGAAATTGACGACGCGCTGGCCTAGTGGGTAGTGACCCTGCCTACGAAGCTGGTCCTGGGTGGTCCTGGGTTCGAATCAGATATTTGTGTGATGAGCTCGAATATTTGTTCCTGTGTCATGGATGTTTCTATGTATTTAAGTATATATTTATCTATATAAGTATTTATATCGTTGTCTAGTACCCATAGTTCAACTTCCAAATTCTTCTTAAATTTCATTAATACACTACTAATGTTACTAAGGTTTTAGACACAAATAATATGGTTAAATTTCTTACCTAATGTTTAAAATTAAAGTGTGTCTACTCTTTTCATGCGCTGCGTGTTCAAGTGTTTCAATTACGCAGAGTTTTATGAAGCTAATTATTTTTAAGTAATTAAGATATGTATAATATAGCTTAGAAGTTTCAAATATTCCTGACAGAATTTTGTTTGGTTTGCATTTGACGTTACTAATAAAATATAAAAAATAAATAAATAAATAAATAAATATTTATTTCAGGCGTTGCCCATATAGTGTAAGTAACATAAAATAATTAATTAATTATTTTAATAATCCGCAAAATTAATTGTTTGAAAACCACCGTTTTCATAAAATTCTCCATATAGGTACAACGCCAATTTCATTGGTAAGGACCTAAATATATGTATATTTCTCTATATACATATTTATATCGCTGTCTAGTACCCATAGTACAAGCCTAGAGCTTAGTTTGGGACTAGGTCAATTGGTGTCACATTCTCCCCTGATATTTATATTTATTTATTTTATAGATAAGGCCGTAAGGATCCGTCACCTTCTAACACGTAAATAAGTACGAGAGTGACGGATGCTTTATCCACATTTGACACGCGATATAGACGCAGCCATACCCAGGCCCGCAGGAATCGAATACCGGACCGCTAGCTTCGTAGGCATGGTTACCAACAAGCCTAACGCGTCAAATAATATAATATCAGGGGACAATGTCACACCAATTGACCTAGTCCCAAACTAAGCTCATGGCTTGTATTATGGGTACTAGAAAACGATATAAATACATAAGTATATAGATAAATATATACTTAAATACATAGAAAACATCCATGACTCAGGAACAAATATTCGCGCTCACCACACTAATACCTGCTCTTACCGGGATTTGAACCCAGGACCTCTAGCTTCGTAGGCAGGGTCACTACCCACTAGGCCAGCGCGTCGTCAATCATCGTCAAATGAGATATGTAAATCCTTACTTTATTTATTTATTTATTTATTTATTTATTTATTTAAAGACACGCCAACAGCATACATATCCATCATTCATAAAATAATATAACCTGACAACATTATTCATTATATGTAAGCCTATTACAGGCATGTACAGCATTCACCTTTTAAAGTGCACGGTTCACATAGTTAGGTACTACATTATAGTTATTAAAAATGGGAAATTATATAATGTTACCAAAAGTAAAATTTCAAGTTAAGAATAGATTAAGTTCTAATTGACTTCAGCAGTTTATGTTTGAATTGTTTTTAAGTTATCACTAAAGATATCTATCTATATTAGGCATTTTTGCATTTAAATCATTGTAGGTAGGTATGTGGAGACAAAACGTGACAAAGGAGAATTGCGGCCTAAATTGGTTGTACAAATGGGAGTATGAAATATTTTACTTGTAGGTTTTCTAGGTAAATTGTACTTTCGGATAGAGTAGAGATACAGAAAATATTACTTATTCCGCGAGCGCGCGGGCATGGTGAAGAGATGTAGGATGACTCGAAGTAATTTGTAGTGTGGGTGTCCCCGCCGTGTAGCAACACACGGACCCACAATTTATCAATTACTAGTCAATGAGGCGGCAGCAAGTTCAGTGAAGGTCGCACATCAAGAGGACACTCTCAACTTGGCAGTATTCAACGATCTGCGGCCTAAAAATGGCGGCAAATGTCAAATGTCTCCAGCTACAGTAGAGTAGTTAGACTGGATAGGTAAAGTAGAGTTCATAAATATGTGTACGCTTCAGTACACATATTTAAGTAGACAAGAAAAAAACTGGGATGTAGCTTTAAAAACATCCTAAGTTCATAATGATTCTAACAACAAAAGAAAAGACTGAAAAAACATTCAAATAAAACATGAGCTTAAGTGTTTTGCGTAAGATGGACACGAGGAAAGATTACAAAAAATCCGATTAAAATGATCAATATCTCTGAAAGTAAGTACTAAAAATCGCTGAACACACGTGGGGGGGTGTTTTTGGCAGCCCCGGTGATGCCCTATTACTTATTATTGTCATACTACTTACGGGACACCCTGTAGGTATATAAAGCAAAGGTATTTGTTGTACGGCAACGAGCGTTAATTTGGGAACTAAGTATTTCAAGAAAAATATGCTTGAAGTCGTCATGTCATTAGACATGTCAAGGCATTTGTAACTTTTAGGAAACTCAACGTTATTGTTGTAGAATGTCAGATTGACTTTGGACCTAAGGTGGGTAGCAAATTTAATCTCGTGACTGTACTATCAGACCATTGGAACCTTGACCCACCATAGAACTATGTCACAGAGACGTTATGATTCAAGTCATAAGAAGTGTCAAACAAATTGTTTCGAATTGTGGGTTCGAATCCCGGTAAGGGCAGATATTTGTGTGATGAGCGCGAATATTTGTTCCTGAGTCATGGATGTTTTCTAATGTATTTAAGTATATATTTCTCTATATAAGTAGGTACTTATATCGTTGTCTAGTACCCATAGTACAAGCCTAGAGCTTAGTTTGGGACTAGGTCAATTGGTGTGACATTGTCCCCTGATATTTATTTATTTATTTATTTAGAACGTTTCCGCTCCAACGGCCATCAGTTCTACGAGCAATGACAAATAATTGAGTGTAATTTTCGTGTCCGCCGCTCTTACTATTATACAGTATGTAAACTTACTAAAACCATTTATTTGAACCCGAGCATGTCTAGGCGATAGATAAGGTTGGGGTATATAAATTATTGAAATCTTAACACTTTTTCAAAATTAAATAAAGAATGCACTGAACGCAAGTTCAATAATCTGTTACGATGAAAACATTACATACGGGTCTTATAATGGGCACTGGACAACGATGTAAACATTACACACGGGATGATCCTTTTAGGGTTAACCGACTTTGAAAAAGGTGAGATGTTATAATTTTTATGCAATGATAAAATAAAAAATATTCGACACACACTAGCAAAAAATGTGGTAAAACACTTAACTCAACTAGCCTAGCAACTGGTTGAAAGAGATGGTTTTAGTAAGTTTACATACTGTATACTCTTATAATCTTGCCCGGTTTTATCTATTTTCAGATGAAAATGAGCTCTTCCATTCCCCCCTTAAAATGCATCATTATCTTATAACCTTGTACTTACATACGCTACACGTGTGCACAAGTATATCGTGGTAAGCCTTACAGCTACTAGTAGAGCATCGTATAAGGTTTCCGAACCTTGACTGTGCGATATGTGGCTATTACTTGCTTATCCCACTTGTTTGACGTATGCGTAATGTTGCGGGTAAATCCCGACTTTTTATATTATTAAAAAACAAAAAACAATAACCACCTTCAAAAATGCCACCCTTGTAATAGGTACCGTTGGCCATCTGTGGTCTTCATCATCAGTTCCTACACCAAATAATACGTTCTTAATGCAAATGGCTGAATAGACTTGTTACTAAAAATACTGAAATTGTTATATGTATACAGGGTGTAAGTAATCAAAGTCATGAATCAAATGATCACCTCTGTGTTCCCACGAATATGAACAACTTTCACTATGGGACCAAGTCTGAAATCACGAAAAAAAATCAGCTGTTTCATAGTAAATTTCAATACGTACTCGACCAAAATGTATGAAGCAGCTGTTTTTTTTTTGGGATTTCAGAATTGGTCCCGTAGTGAAAGTTGTTCATACTCGTGGGTGGAACACAGAGGTGATCATTTGATTCACGACTTTGATTTCACCCTGTATAGGAGTTCCCTCAATTCCTCATAGGTCAGACGTATAACCTCCTTTTGAAATCGGTTAAAAATAGAGAACGCCCGCGGTTTTGTACGCGTAGAATTATTCACCAACTAGCCACTTAGGGGATGAATTTCCAAAAATCCCTTCTTAGTGCACCTTAGGATACGTATCGTAGAAAAAATCCCTCTAAATTTCAAGCCTAGCGCTTGGCTGTGCGTTGATCGATTAGTCAGTCAGTTCATTCAGTTATAGATAAAGATAGAAGAATATAAGACGTCATAGGTTTCAAAAGGGTTTTCACTATTAATTTCATTTACTACGTCTAACAAGTGACAACCCTAAATTTTACACGGCTTATCTTACTTTCTTTGTATGCGCAAGGCAAATGCGATTTGTAATAGTGCCCGGGGATACTTAAAAAATACAGTTTTATTTTATGTGGTGATGAAACTTACTTTCGAGTAAAAGAGCAGCATTTTTTGCGGGTGGTAGGACCTTGTGCAGTGTCCGTCCGGATCGCTACCACCATCTTATCCATTAACCTACCGCCAAACAGCAGTGTTCGCATTGTTGTGTTCCGGTTTGGGGATAAGACAGCCGGTGAAATGACTAGCATAGAGGCATTCCATCTTAGTCCTCAGGTTGGCAACGCATTTGCAGTCTTAGGATTGCATTGCAGTCTTGTGAGTGCGAATGTCTATGGGTCACAGTTTCCACTTACCATCAGGTGGCCTGTGTGCTCGTTTGTCTTCTCGACGCCATAAAAAATATATATACGGAAAGACAATGAATAAACAAGATGTCACCTTTACTTTCTATCTCACTCCGCGTATAAGTACCTAAGTAAACCTGAGTAGGGTTACCATATTTAGGAATTTGAAAATTTCTGTCAAAAACTCAGAGATTACGATTTAAGTTTAATGTCGAACGTCACGGAATATGAGATACGAGGTGTTTTCGATGCAATAACGATATTTCCCTTGAACTTTTAATAATTATCTAACAAAAATGCAAGGCCCTGTTGAGTAGAAGCGTAGATACAGAAATAAGGTCGGTCGGTCGAGATAAAGCTAAACTGGTTATGTTGCGCAAGCGCCGATCCGCGTGTAAAGTTTGTTTTTATAAAGACTAGCTCCTACCCGCGTCTTCGTCCGCTTAAATTTCGATGGTTATTCCTTCGCTATTATTCAGCGTTCAACCAAAAAAAAACGCTGTGGCTCCTGCAGCAGCACATTCTGAGCTGAGTCGAATTTGACTTCAAACTACAGTATAGTGCAAAGATTCTATCTCTGCTCTAATCTTGTTTCTACTTTTTTTACCATGTCTTTTTTTTTTATTGCCGTCGACGGGCAAACAGGCACACAGCCCACCTGATGGGAAGTGGTCACCGCCGCCTATGGACATCTGCAACACCAGAGGCGTCACCAATGCGTTGCCGGTCTCGATGTCTGTTGTGTTGTAGTGTGTTTTTTTTACCATGTCTGTTGTGTTGTAGAGTGGTTTTTTTTCCATGTCTTCTGTGTTGTAGCGTGTTATTTTTACCATGTCTGTTGTGTTGTAGTGTGTTTTTTTACCATGTCTGTTGTGTTGTAGTGTGTTTTTTTACCTAGTCTGTTGTGTTGTAGTGTGTTTTTTTTTACCTAGTCTGTTGTGTTGTAGTGTGTTTTTTTTTTACCATGTCTGTTGTGTTGTAGTGTGTTTTTTTCTACCATATCTGTTGTGTTGTAGTTTTTTTGTCAAATAAATGTATTGAATTTGAATTTGAACATTAATTTTCGAGGATGAAAAATAGCCTGTGTTTGTCAGGAGTGTATATCCATTTCATCCGTGTCGTCCAGTCGTTGCAGCGTGAAGGAGGAACTGACATACACGCAAACATTCGCATTTGGGTCAATCAAGTTGTTGTAGCTCGTTGCCATGGTGACGTCTCCTGGTTCACTCTTTAAACTATGATTTCAAAGGATAGAAGTCCACTAAAAATCAGTTTTATTGGCAATTATAAACCCATTAGGTATTTAATGGTTTTTCTTCTGTGTGCTGGAAGTATACATATCGTTGCTTAAATGCAAAAGCGGCACAAAACCAAAACAGATATAGGTAGTTTGATTTTAAACTTAAAGTATGTAGCATTCCGAATTTAAGTGCACACAAACACATTTTGATTTGTGGCCCTTTTGCATTTAAGCAACGAATATATAACATTTTTTTTCTAAGAAACTCTATTAATGTGGTCTCTTAGCTTACGGGATAGAATAACAACAACAAAAACTGGCTCCACACATTTATAATATTAATAGGACTATTAGAATACACGTATTAGTAAGATTAGTCGATAATATTTATATTTATATTTATATCTCAAAATTCAAAATTTAGTTTTAAGTTGTAGTATTAGTTTATGTTTTCTACTTAATTATATTTACTCATTACCTATAATAATGTTAACTCTTTGAGCAAAATTAATTGTATTAACTATAGGTGGAAACTATTTTGGCTAATGAATTAAGAACATTTGTTAATTTAGTTGTAATATATCTGATGTATGTTTCCCTTTACAATAAATAAATAAAAAAAAAATAGTTTCTGCCCGCGTCTTCGTCCGCTTAGATTTCGATGGTTATTCGTTCGGGAACTTTGAAATTTTCCAGGATGAATATAGCATATGTGCTACAATATTACATACATACATACATTAAATCACGCCTGTTTCCCAGAGGGGTAGGCAGAGACCACTTCTTTCCACTTGCTACGATTTTGACAAATTTCTTTCGCTTCTTCCACATTCATACATCGAGTCATGCACGCACGTCGGTTTCGGGTACTTAAGATTCGGCCCTTTTCCACTATTTCTCCGATTTGACTCGAAAAAGCGTTCTTAGGGGTTCAACTCGTGATCGTAAGGTACCGAGTTCGAACCCCCACGGTCACCATGTACATACCAATGACTTTTCTAACTTTTGTGCATTACCCGATGCTCTTACGGTGAAGGAAAAACATCGTGAGGAAACCTGCACATTCGAACACCTGAGTGTGTAAGAGGGTAATTGCACAAAAGATCCTAATGGGTCGAAGTGTATCTGAAAGGGCCCATCTGTAAGATAAGATAAGATAAGATTTCACCGTGGGGTGATTGAGTAACAAACATACAAACTCTCGCATTTATAATATTTATTAGCAAGAAGTAAGAGAAGATTGCGGCCACATATGCTGTCATGCACACGCAAGAATGAAAAGGGATGGCTTTATGTGCTTCCACGCGGATAGCAAGAGATGAAGATAGTTTGCACGTGCCTTGATTGCAGCGTCAAAAATAATTACTGTTTACTTTAAAGTTACAACATACGTACAAACAGCATAGCAGTTAACTTACCAATATTGAGCCTTATTGTAAGCTGACAAGATTCAAGACGGTGCCGCAACACACTCATTCCCAGAGTGGGGTAGGCACTTACAGAAT
Organism: Acleris laterana; assembly: GCA_963966035.1. Taxonomy (NCBI): domain Eukaryota; kingdom Metazoa; phylum Arthropoda; class Insecta; order Lepidoptera; family Tortricidae; genus Acleris; species Acleris laterana. Next base: position 7,983,281 of record OZ014464.1, read on the forward strand.
TACCAACAACTCTAACAACTTGTTGATAATTCTGTAACCACATTTTGCACAATCAGGCTAAGATGTTTACCAGTGTATTAGTGACAGGTTGCAAGCCCATCGCCTAACAGTACTACAACATTGAAAGAGATCGTATAACATTCAACCATGCGAAAAAGGTGTCATTGGGACATCATAAAAGGCAAACCTGACTCACTGACCTATATAAGTTATATATCAACACACAGCCGAAACTACTGTACCTACCTAGAAACTTGACATTTGGTACAGGGGTTCCTTTCATTATGTAAGTGAGCACTAAAGAAGGATTTTACGATAATCGACCCCCAACGGGAAGAAAGAGGGAGAGTGGCGGGAGAAGCGAACATGCGGGCGTACTCTAGTTAAAAATAAAACCACACTAAAAAAAATATAAAATTTCTAAATATTATCCTACCGACCCCAGCCCAGCCCAGCCCAATAGCCCTTTCATTTGATATGTCACACAATACAGTTTGTAAAACATCCTCCTAAAATATTTAATTATCATTTCTCCTGTTCGGAAAATAGGATTGCCTTCTCATTAGCGGGCTGAAAACGGCTATTCCACCCCTAGGGCGGAAAGTGATTTTGATTTCGATTCATCAATGCCGATGCCGTACGATACGGAACAGTCGGTGCTCGAGTCCGGTTGGAGTCGTTACCGGTTTTTTAAACATTGAATTTCAAACCCTATCTCCGGTTTACCCTTGTTTCGCCGAAAATTATTTAGCAAATTCTTAACTCCCCAAACAACGTATCCCACGTTTTTATTTGGGCAAATTTTTATTTCCCAACTCAACGTTTCGCACTGATATCATTTCCCAACTATATGATTTGATAAATTATTGTTAGACAAATTATTACCTGGGTTTTTTTCAAGATGACAATTATGTTTTCGTCAAATGTATTGATTGGCATCTCTAGGAGCAGTTTAGTTTTTAGGGTCATAAAAAAAATAACCCTAACCTACCTATCTCTGGGAGCAGTTTCGTTTTTAATACAATTTATATTTGTTTCAGACAAGTTCTAGCTCAAGGTTACGCAAAAAAATACGCAGCTGATATAACTTTCAATAAACGAGTAACAATATTACAATATGTTACAATATGTTATTTGCCTTAGCAAATCATTTGCTACACAATTATTTAGGTACCACATAAAAATTGACGTAATAAAATGTTGCAATATAAAAAAGTAGCGAAATAAAATAATTACGAAGTAAAATTATGCCAGGGATTGGTTTGCCAAATAAAACTTCGGCGATAAGTTGATTGCTAAATGAAAGGATCATGGGCAAATTGGGTGTGGCACGAACAAAATTTAAACCTACATCATTAAAAAGGAATTAGTTAAAACGTAATTTCTTAATATAGCCGCAAATACCTAGCTCACCGGAGAACAAAAATATGGGCACTTGAAAACAAGATTATGTTGATGATATAGTCCATAGAAACATTGGAAATTATAGTATTGTGACGGATAATTATAGAACTGGGTTTAGGGTATTTGATTATAACACTATATCATCAACATAACCTAAGTAACTTAACTGAAAAGAGTTACACAGAGGTCGATTGTTGTGTAATGTATCTTAAAAATTGTGTATTCTGTACAACAAAACAACGCTCTGATTCTAAGAAAATTCTTTACTTTGTTATTTATTTAGCTAAAGTTTATAATTATAGACTGTATTATTATCTTGTTTTCAAGTGCCCATATTTTTATTCTCCGGTAAGCTAGGTATTTGCGGCTATAGTAAGAAATGATGTTTTAACTATTTACATTTTAAATGTAAAGGATTCAATTCTGTTGATGCCACACCCAATTTCCATACAAAAGTGCGCATGATCCTTTGACGAAACATAATTCGGCAAAAAGGCAGTACACCCCTATCTCCATCTTCTGAAGTTCAGCGAGGAAAAAATCGTCGACGAGTTAATATATTAGAATGACCACCCAAGAGGGGCCGTGGACCACGCCGTCTTATTATTAAACACGCCGCTTGTTGTGTGACGGCACCGGCCGCCATTTCCCAACTGGCAGCGGCCCAGCGCGTTACGTCATCGGACGTTGACCCGTGATAAGCGGCTGATAACGTGCGCTGGCGCATGTTTCCACATTTCGCGCGCATCGATGTTCTATTCGATTATATCGATGTAGTTCTTTAACGCAAAACACAGGTCAAGTCGCGCACAGAGGGTTTCGTACTGCAGGTATTATACAGTGTGTTACCAGCACCCGGGCTTTTTTTAAAGTAGGTTAAAATAACGTATATCTGTAACGTAACTATGGCATTACTTTAATTAATAAACAACTTTTCAGGCTTTGTTAACTTTCTAGCAAAATGTTAATTGCCAGCAATGTAAAGCACAGCAATTTGACAAGTGTAAATGACAGTCGACGGCTACTTTGATTATTAAGATCTGCCCCCGTACCACGACATGCCTTGTACCAAGCAACAGCGATACTGATAACGATTAACACGCAGCACATGCACTACATTAAAAATGGACAGTATCTAAGAAAATTAATTGTGAAGTTATTTTAATTATTTTTTCATTGATAATACTTGCAAACAATTGCTAAAGCAACGTATTATCGGCAGTTTTAATAAATGCCCGCATGCCGGTAACACACTGTATATACCTACGGATTTAGTCCGACGCGTGGCGAGTCCAACTCATACTTGTAATTTTTTTTGTATTTGTCCACAAACCCTGAAGAAAAATCAGGGTTTGTGCAATAATCATGTCTTTTACGATATAGTAGCAAAACAAAATACGTTGAATACTTGTAAACGTTTCTTGTTTATTATCAGATTATCACTAGTCACGCAACGAGGCATTTTCTTAATTTTCACGGAAGACCAACAACAACACAACAGGCCAACAACAGGCCAACAACAGGCGCGCGGAACGTGTACCGACGGCCAACCCCGGCGCTTCGTCGGGGTTTACACGCGAAGTAGATATGCATTTGCATTATCTATACAATATTTATATCTGTGGTAGTTAATATGAATAACTAGGCTTAATAAAATAATAAATAAATAATAATAAATATCAGGGGACAATGTCACACCATTTCACCTAGTCCCAAAGGCTTGTACCTATTATGGGTACTAGACAACGATATAAATACTTATATAGATAAATATATACTTAAATACATAGAGAACAATACAATACAATACAATACAAAACACTTTTTTTTTTTTTTTTTTTATTTAGAACACATACAGTCATATTTGAATGCAATATAGAAGTACTTTGTACTAAACAATATAAGTATGAAAAGACCTGGAGGTTCATTACTGAATACACATAATAATTAAAAATAAAATGCGCTTGATTAAACTAACAATACGAATGAAGTGAAGAAACACTAAAGATGACAATATAAGATAGGTAGGTACTGGTAAACAAAATATAGTTTATAGGATACTAAAACAATTTACTTTTTAATAACCTTTTAAGGCTAGTAAGAGGAACATGAAAAGGATCAATGTTAAATAGATGCTTATTATAATATTTAGGAACTCGTCTGAAAAAGGTATGTCGGGAGTAATTTGTGCGGGCAAAGCGCACATGAAATAGAGGTCTAGGACGTAAAGGGTGGTGCGGTACACTGAAAGTAAGTTTTTCCAAAAGATTTTTATTGTACACCAAACAATAACATTACAGAGATACAGCATTATTAAAAACAACACAGGTAAACAACAGGCGGTCTTATCGCTGATTAGCGATCTCTCCCAGACAACCTCCATCCAGAGAACATCCATGACTCAGGAACAAATATTCGCATGCCATCTTAGTCCTCAGGGTTGGCAACGCGTTTGCAGTCTTAGGATTGCTTTGAAGTCTTGTGAATGCAAATGTCTATGGGTCACAGTTTCCTCTTACCATCAGGTGGCCTGTGTGCTCGTTTGTCTTCTCTATGACATAAAAAAAAAAAAAAAAAAAATTCGCGGTCATCACACAAATATCTGCCCTTACCGGGATTTGAACCAAGGACCGCTAGCTTCGTAGGCAGGGTCACTACCAACTAGGCCAGCGCGTCGTCAATGCTTTGTAAGTACGTTTCAGTTTTTTTTATAAGTACAAATATATTCTTGGAAAGCAAAACGTACAAACGGAAAACAGTTTTGTTTTCCAACTTGGATTTTTTTTAACTAGGTTTAAGGGGAGAGAAACGTTACCGCATTTTGTATGGAAAGTTTTAGCCTCACATTCATCTTTACTATATACCTACAGGGTGACATCGAAGACGTGATCAGAAACCAGTGTTACAAGAAACGAATGCTACTTTTTTTTGTTAATTTTCCCCTTAATAAAATCACAGATTCATTCAATCATGGTTACCCTACTTTTAGAATCATACTTTTCATCACCGAACTATATAGTTCTGTGCTTTTCCTCATCTCTTTCTGTTAAGTAGGGTGACCACATTATTGACAATTAATTATTCAATTTTGGATTGAACCGTGATATATAGACAGTCGAAACTTTTACAGATAGGTACCGTAAAATGGGGTGAATAGAGTATCGCGGGGTGAATAGAATCACAATCTAAAATAATTCATAAATTGTTACTAATAAGAACCAGTGTTACATTGACAAGACATTTGGATAATTACGTTAAAATCTCAGTCTTATAATTAGACAAATATGCTTTATTTTAGGCTGTGATCCTATTCACCCCGCGAAACTCTATTCACCCCATTTTACGGTAATGCCGCTATAACAAAAAATACAATTGAATTGAAAATCATCGACGAAGACTATAGGGTTTCAAAGATTCAAAAATAAAATTATCGAGGATTTTTTAAATTATTTTTATGTAAAAATGGAGGCAGACGAGCAAGCGAGCCACCTGGAGCTTAAGTAGTCCCGTCAGAGCGAACAAAACACATTTTAGCGCGTGCATTTTCAATTTAGCAGCATGGTTTCTACCGATGTATCGAACGTATAAGGCTGCTTAATTGAAAACGCACGCGCTAAAATGTGTTTTGTTCACTCTGACGGGACTACCTAAACTCGGCGCTGCGATTTCGCTCGTTGTTATTGAGAGAATAACACCCCTGGCTCATTTTAGCGCGTGCATTTTCAAGCGCCCTTATACGTTCGATCCATCGGCAGAAACCATGCTGCTAAATATGATTTGTTAGTACTGACGTGACTACTTAGACTCGCTGCTTGGACATTCACTCGTCCGTCCGTCCGACCGTCGTTGTAGAGATTCACTACCCTGATGGTAAGTGACCACCGCGACTGGTAATCGCAGGTGCGCTGCCGGCCTTCGAGGAAAGAGTAGGCTCGGTTATTTCTAATCGTGTTTTCACGTTTGAAAGTTTCAAGGAAATGTGATCAAATTTAATATATCCAAAGAACATATACAAAGGTGTTATGGTTATTGAGTCCCAGATCGCGGAACACTACAGCTATAGACTTTATCATAGGTGGTCTCTTAAGAGACTTGAATAATGCGTGATAACACTGATAACAAACGCTAGTGCTATTAAGATACCACTGAAGGTCAGCGCGTGTTGTTAACCGGCGATTGTTTCAAAATGAGTCATTTCATTATAAGATTTCATCTCCACACGTTGTTTGTTGAGCTCGGAAACCGGGTTATTTTTTTTAACCAGGCCCTAGTTTGGCTGAGTTTATTGCGTGACGAAGTGTGTATAAGGCATCCGTCACCTTCTGACACGTAAATAAGTACGAGAGTGACGGATGCTTCACACGTGATATAGACGCAGCCATACTAGGCACGCTGATCAAAAAGAGAAAAATAAAACTGTTCCTGCTCCAAATAACAGTTAATTGCTAAAATAAATTATTTCTCTTCTTAAATAAATACCCTAGCTAGCTCTTTAGTGACATTTTCACTTACTCATCTTGAAGTCAAACCGGCCTAATCATTTTAGTCGCCACATCCAACTGCAGGGGCGTGATTCTCTCAAGAAGCAAAGGTGAACGAATGGACGAGTGATCTTCAAGCGGCGAGATTAAGTAGTCCGGTCAGTGCGAACAAAACACATTTTAGCGCGTGCATTTTCAATTTAGCAGCATGGTTCCTGCCGATGGGTCGAACGTACAGTCAGTCGTGTACTACACTCGGGTAATATGTCAAGTCGGCTGTCAACCCAAAATGCATTACACGGTTAAATTAAGAAGAGTGGCAAGTGGCGTAACATTCGCGGGTGGTGACTGTATAAGGCTGCTTAATTGAAAATGCACGCGCTACAATGTGTTTTGTTCGCACTGACCGGACTACTTAATCTCGCCGCTTGAAGATCACTCGTCCATTCGTTCACCTTTGCTTCTTGAGAGAATCACCCCCCAGGACGAATCAAAAACCAAAAATATCAGGTTAGTCCCAGCGATCATAAAACGCTCGCGAATCGATTCCGCTCCGAGCAAGCGTTTACGAAAAACCTGGCACTACGCTAGCTAGCGTTTTTCTTCGTTTAGTTTTTAAGCCAATCGCGTCACTGGTAGATGACGTGATACGAGAGTCACGTGATGTATCAGTGATGCGATTGGTTTAAAAACTAAACGAATAGAAACGATAGTTAGCGTAATGCATCTTGTCTGGGCCCTCAGGGGTCTGATTCTTTCTTTCGTTTTATACGTTCGATCTCATTGACAGAAGCCATGCTGCCAATATGAAAATGCACGCGCGAATATGTGTTTTGTTCGCTCTGACGGGACTACTTAAACTCGCCGCTGTGACCTTCAATCGTTCGTTCGTCCGACCACGTTTTTAAGAGAATCACACCCCTGCTGGTGAAGAACCATAATTAACCGGTATTTTTCGAACCAAGCCCTGGTTTGTTGGTTTGTTCAGGGTAGTGATTCTCTGAACAACGACGCTCGGACGGACGGACGAATGAATGTCCAAGCGGCGAGTTTAAGTAGTCCCGTCAGTGCGGACAAAACATATTTTAGCGCGTGCATTTTCAATTTAGCAGCATGGTTTCTGCCGATGGATCGAATGTATAACGAAAATGGACGCGATAAAATGTGTTTTGTTCGCTCTGACGGGACTACCTAAACTCGCTGCTGCGATTTCGCTCGTTCGTCCGCCCGTCCGTTGTTTTTGAGAGAATAACACTCTAGCTTATATTGCTGGAAATAATGCCTCTCCCGTTCCTGGTGCCGGCAGGGCTCGGAAACCGCCTGGTATTTAAAGATTGAACTTTTTTTTGGCATTTTCGGCGAAGCCAGATGTTTGAACTTTTTTAAATGTCAGTGGTGTGTAGGTATGTGGTACGTACGCAAGTGCGATTAGGTAGGGTTGGAGCCGCAGCCGGCCATCTTGTTGAGCCGACAGTTCGCCGGCCGCCATTTGTAATTTCAATCTGAAATAAAATAGACACAAGGCGTTTGACATTTGATATTGATACTATGGTTTTTACCAGACTATCTAACACTGAATTAATTTTTCAAATCGGACCAGTAGTTCCTGAGATTAGCGCGTTCAAGCAAACAAACAAACAAACAAACTCTTCAGCTTTATAATATTAGTATAGAAGGCAGCCAGAGAACGCATCACGACGACGCCATTTGGCTTGGCGCGGAGCCGTGGCGTGTTGACGTTGTATTTCGATATTCCCCTTTCCAAATAGTTCATCGACTTTTTTTTCATTTTTACAATATGGCGTCTGGTGGCCATTGGCGGGTGGATGGATGTTTTTAAACAAGTGAGCAAACCTACTTCGTCATGTGTTAAGATCACCTAGGTATCTAATATTAATTTATTATTTTATCTTATCTGTAAAGACACTTAGAAAACTTAATGCCACCAGATTACCGATTGTAGTTATTACGCATTTCGTGTCCATTCTTTAGAACGACATGCCATATATATTTACAAATAACTTTGTAAACAAACCGTAACATATACAATATAACAGAAAAATGCTATTATTCATTAACTGAACCTAATACCTTAAAACGAGCAATTCTTGTATTTACAATGTATGTATGTAGGTATGTAAAACTCTTTATTGCACAAAAACATAAACATTACAATATTAGGGTAAGGACCAAAAAGTTGTCCACACTAACTCAATCAATTAAATTTTCTATGAAACTTTTCCGTTGTGACACGAAAATTAGTTATACATTGCAGGGATACTTTTCGTCGCACAACGGAACTTGTCTTAATCGTTTGTATGGTTAACTGCGCTTAACTGTGGTTCAACGTGGTCCAACTTTTTAGTCCTCACCCATTAATATTAAACTAATGTACAAAAGCGAACTTATCCCTAAATAGGATCTCTTCCAGCTAACCCTGAAGTAGATGAGTAAGGGCAATGCATGGGGTTGGACAGTTACAAGACTTGCACAAAAAGAATAAAATCTTGAATCTCGGAAACGGCTTCATGGATTTTCATCTTAGATGAGATCGAGTTTAGGTTATAAGTTGCTGACGTTGCTGTCCATAATGATCTCATAACACTCAAGTTAATTTAAGTACCATCTGTAAATACATTGTGGAACGCGATAAATAATTAAGTACTTATTGAGTACCTATAGACAATGCTTTCGTACCTACCTACCCAGTGCCACCCGTGGCCGCAGCGCTACAGACTAATAAAATAATAAATTAATAAAATATTAAGGGGCAATGTCACACCAATTGACCTAGTCCCAAACTAAGCTCTAGGCTTGTACAGTCACGAGATTCATTAAGGTTCACTGCGTCCACATTCCAACTTCGTCAGTAATCCCGTTTCGTCCACGATCAATTCCCAAGTCATCCACTTCCTATTTTGTTAGCATTCCCATTTCGTCCATATTCTCATTTCGTTTACATTCCCACTTCGTCCACATTTTAATCTTGTTTGTATTTTACTTCTGATTTTTAGTTAAGCTAGGAATGTAGACGAAGTGGGATTGTGGACGAATTAGGACTGTGTACAAAATGGGAATGTGGATGAAGTGAACCTAAACAACGAGATTTAATTTGGTACCCACGTTAGATTCAAAGTCAATCTGACAATCTACAACAATAAGGTTGAGTTTCCTAAAAGTTACAGATGACTTGACATCTCTAATTACATTGACGACTTCAAGCATATTTTTCTTGCAATGGGTCCCAAATTAACGCTCGTGACCGTACTATGGGTAACGATAATAAATACTGATATAAATACTTAGAAAACATCCAAGACTCAGGAACAAATATTCGCGCTCATCACAAATATAATACCCTTACCGGGACTTGAACCCAGGACCGCTAACTTCGTAGGCAGGGTCACTAACAACTAGAGTAACTAGATCAACGCCGCGTCGCTTCGTAATCTATATATCAGTCAGACAAGTACCTACGGTCAATTAAGGATCTTTGTGATAGCTCATACAAACAGTAATAACACTTATTACACGTGCTTCTTTGGCTTTACATAAATAGTCCATTAATTGACATAAACCTGACCGTGACCATACCACGTTTTATGTAGGTACATGTTTTATCTCTTCTCTGTACGCCTCGCTTGCGAGTACAGTGTTTGAAACTACGAAATTCGGTTGCCCCTGGGATCATCCAAGATTCATCGAATTATAACGAAACCAATTTTTTCATCGGTATTACGTTCAGCCTCTTGCGCGGGAACTAAGAAACATACAAACAAAAGGCGGTATTAAAAACACCGAGTTTATAAAACGTTTGTACATTCTTGCTAATAACCAATTACTTAACCTAATTATAGAACGAATTAACAAACTACTTAGCACAATATTTACCAAATCAATTACTTAAACGGTGATAAGTCGTTGGGTATGAATTAGCCATTATGTGTGCCAACCCAAGTCTTACGCAAATTAAAAAAAAAAATACCTTCCATGTTGCTGCTCATTCTGCCAAGAACATAATACACTTACAATAACTAGGTATCACAAAAATGTAAATTAACTTTTCACACTCTTTGTTTGTTATATTAGTCACGACTTTTTTTTATAACCGCGTTTACACGCGTTCGAACGCGACTCCGTTTCGCGCGCAACTAAATTTTTTTTAAGCAGTATGTTGCTGCGAAGTTAAGTGGTACTGCGGCTAAATTTGGAACTAACGTCTTCTCGTTCTAATTTTAAGCCTTCTTTAATACGGCAGCGCTTGTATTAACAGCATTCGTAACTTTGTAGGGTTATGCAGTGTATTTTTCTATAGGTAATTTAAGTATTTAGGTATATTAAACATCACGACGTAGGATATGCGTAATTATTCATGAATTCTGTTTAGACATATTAAGTTTAGCATTGAAGTCAGCCATCTTCAAAGTGGTCTATAATCGACCCACATCTATGTGAGCGAGAAAAAAAAACCGGGCAAGAGCATGTCGGACCATGCTCAGTGTAGGGTTCCGAAGCCGTAACGACAAACACAAAAAACTATCTCAAAAATCAACATGTATGAACCAATTTTCTATTTAAAGTTATTTGGCGCTGTCTTAGATGATTTTTAGTAGGTATAAACACTTTAGTCTCCTGTATCTCAGGAACTAATCATGTCTACTTAGCCGTGATAGTTTTCCTTTAAAATTCGTTATATGCACTTTCGTTGAAGATTTTTTTCAGATTTTTAGTACTTGTAGTTTTGGCTGTAGGGGGGGGGGACACTTGACTCTAACAAAAAATAGCGCTTTAAAGCTTATTATTTCATAAACGGATCCCTTAATCGAAAAATTGTTTTCATAAACCCGCAATATTTTTGAAAGACCTATCCAACGACACCCCACACCATGGAGTAGGCAAGAAAAAAAAAAGACATCCCCACGTTACGTGTAGGGGAGGTGCATTAAAAAAAAATATTTTTCAAAATTTTATTTTACCACTTTGTTAGCGTGACTAATATCTACATTCATGCCAAAATACAGCTTTCTAGTACTATGAGTCTCTGAGCTAGACTGGGGACGGACGGACGGACGGACGGACGGACGGACATGGCGAAACTATAAGGGTTCCTAGTTTGACTACGGAACCCTAAAAATGGGGTTCCATGAGACGAAAATGGCGGTCCGCGATAGTGCTTCCTATTTGGTCGGACCTGCTTGGTCGTGACATTAATCTTGGGTTTGCATTAATGGCATAATCCATATTCATTCACAGATTTTAGGTAGGCATCTACTTACTTACGTAATAATTTCTATTACTTAAATATAAAAATAAACACATATCTATCTACATAAATTACCTACGTTTTTATTTTCTGTTATGGTAAGTTTTTATTTTTAAAATAATATTTTTCAGCGCTAAAGGGCATATTGGGTAAATTTGTTTGAAGTATATTGTCTTTTTTCTTCAGCGGACACGGATGATTTTTACATAGTTTTTTAGAGGACCTCGAAATACACATAGATGTATATAATTTATGGCGTTTAATAATATCGGGGCCGAAATATTTAAGATTTAAGTGTTCAGTTTTTGGTACTAAAAGTACGCCCAGGTAAGAATATTAAATATCTCGGCTCCGATGCACTTAAGAGTATTACATTACATAACAAAACATGTTCATTTTGAATTTTTCTATCATAATTTACCACTTTTACGAATGGCCGCTCACCTTGAAAATGTATGACTTTTACAAATGACAACACTTTTACCCAAACCCCTTGTAACTGTAGTATGTGTCCAAAAAAGTGACGAGACAAAAAAGTTTGGGGGCCTCTGATTTACATCAAAAAGTACCTTAGGCAGAAAATAATTAAAAATATCATGTCGTACCTATAATTATATATTCAATGTTGAATAAAAACGAAGAGTTTGTCAATTTGCATCACTGTATATGTTTGCATGGGTTTCCCTATGGAATTCCCTATGGAATTTTCGAATTTTCGTTTATGCTAAAGCCATTTCCAAACTTTTATTGTTGTTATAATACTTATCTGTAGGCCTAGCCAAGAGCGTTAGCGTTTTTCCATTCCATCGACGTGAAATGTATGGGTAGTGATCGGTGGCCCAAAGTAGTGATCAGTGCTGTCAAACGTGTCACTGGTTAGCCAGTTTTGACAACTATTCTTTTCCATATTCCAAAGTTGATTAACGCTGTCTTTTCTCACGGCATTGGGTTCACGCTAAGAAGGGATTACCATTTTAGGGGAAACGAAAATTCGAACAAACTATGTGTCGTTGTTAGGGATTGTAAGGGAAACCCGTTTACGTGTATACCTTACTCAATATGACGTCGTAGGTAACCAGTAACTTATAAAGCTGACTGTACCTTACCTCATTACCACAAGTAGGTACAGTCAGCTTTATAAGTTACTGGTCTATATTATTTCTTGGTTTCATGAACACGGTGCCCCATTTCATTTTGCATACATCTATAGTTTATAGTTTTTAATTTTGCAAGTCTCAACGTGTAAGTAGTAGTCCAAACTGGAACTTTGGCCGGTAAATTGATTATTTTGCTTGCTTAATATAATAGCATAATTATAAAAATCATGTAACCTAAAGGAAGAGCGGCGCCACCCAACACAAGCTTCTTTTTGCTTACCGGTTGGTACCACACCTTAGATTATAGAAAGTGTTTTTTTTATTTATATCGTCTACCGTATCCAATTATTTTATATTTGACTACTAATTATCTTAACTCGGTAATTTGTGAATTAAATGTCTTTTCATGGTGTCCAAACTGTCACTTGTCGTCGCGTGTGAAACACAAAGGGATCCACAGAACACCAGCGTTGTAGCACCGAGCGCTGCAACTCTTAATTTGCTAAAAGTTGTTGTTTGTAGTTTCAAGTTTGCGGCGTCCAAGTGCTGGAATGATCTCCCCCCTCCCATCCAAGAAGCGCCTGGCAAGTACACCTTTAAGCGTAAGCTTAAAGGCTATTTGTTGACGCTTCAAAAATCCTAATTTCCCAACCAGCACTTTGTCCTTCAATTATAGTTTAGTTTTCTGTCTTTCTTTTGTTTTTTGTTAAATAAATTGTGTCAAATTGTCGATGCTGTATACTGGCTAAGTAGGTATTTCTATTTTAAATATGTTTCGGTAAGTTATTTAAATGTAGTTTTCGTATTTATTCTATCACTAACTATAAGGTATCTGTTTAATAGTAGGTATATATTTTTGTATTACACTATTTATTCGTTTAGCGTACCGTCCGTCTGTCACAAACGGAGCTGGCTGAAAATCAGCGCTGCAGGTGTTTAACACCTCAGCATTATGCTGAGCCAGTGTCCAATTCACTGCCGCGAAGACACTACTATTTCTATTGCTTTTTTTGTTTTTACTTTTTTTCTGTGTGTCATGTGTGTAGTGAATAAACGTATTTTTCTTTTCTTTTCTTTTCTTTCTTTTTGCCATAAGTTAAGTTAAATAGTTTGGGAAGTGATACTTTGGGAAAAGATTTTTGACCAAACATTAGTGAACCATTTTCATGTTTTGTTGAGAAATGAGATTTATAAAATCGATGCATATTCCCTATTATACGATCGAGCGACGACATAGAGAGAGATACAAACAGAACCGAAGCGGGAGCGCTTGCGAATACCTATATGAATAACGAGGAATTCGTAATTATGTCCATGATTCACAGTTGATAATGCAGCAGATCGAACTCTGGACTCAACGCAGTCACAGAGTCCTTTGTTCTGTGTTTGTAGGTATTAGCTTAAGGTAGGTCCACAGGAGCGTATATAGATCGGGGGTCTATCACCTGCAGTAAAAGGTCCTGAGCTGGAAGGCCCCTGCTGTGTTCCAGGGTGCCCTCAGAGGAGTAGGCGAGGAGTCTTGTAAAAGCCCTCCCCAGGAAGCCAAAGGGCATCCGCTATTGTGGGGGCTACGTTTTGGCGCTATAGCGGTCCCGTAGCCCCCTCCTAAAGCGATTGGCGCAACACCCCGGGGGTTTTAGTCCGTTCAAGTCGGACATAACCCGCTCTGGCCCCCGTCAGGACGGGTATGCAAAGGTATTTCCCCCGGGTCGAAAAAAAAAAGGTCAACAGGAGCGTCGGTGGCCTAGTCTCTAGGGGGTGGACTCGTGATCGTAAGGTACCGAGTTCGAATCCCCGTGGTCACCATGTACCAATGAGTTTATCTAACTTAAGTGCATTACCCGATGTTCTTACGGTGTGAAGGAACAACATCGTGAGGGAACCTGCACATTCGAACACCTGAGTAATTGCATAAAAGATCATAAAGGGTCGAAGTGTATCCGAAAGTGCCCATATCTAAGATAAGATAAGATTAGGTAGGTCCACACTACAGGGCTCCATCGGAGATGACTGCGTGGCATATCTACAGGACTTGTTACGCTAAATGTGGACAGTGTAACACGGGATGGGTGACATCGCGACAGTATAGATACGTCCTGACAAATTCCGTCCTCATGAGGTGGACCCGCATTTGTGATATTTGATCGTTTAAATGTATTACCACGACTAAACTCAAATAAGCAAAAAATACTTTAGCGTACCTCTTAATTATTGCTACTGAGACATATTTTTTATATCACTCAAACCGTTAACTTTTCAGAATTTCTTACATACGAGTATCTTACGTGCACAAACAAGGCTAAGGGTGTATTTCACCAAACTTGTAATAAGTAAACCCTACTCCGAGATTAGTCTATACAAATTTGGCGTTTAATCCACCAGTTTGGTCGAATGCAGCTTAAGTTAGGTTAGGTTAGGTTAGGTCTTCTTAAAAAAATACGTTATGACTGTAAAAAAAGGTGAATTGTTATTCAACTATGTGATATACCATATAAGTTGTGTTTTCTTTTGTAGTAAAAAACCTACCGACCAATTTCAAGAAAATACTTTAGTTTATTAGAAAACACAGTAATAGTAATGAGGGCGCCACTGTACACCCGGCGTACGCTCGGCGCAGTCTGAATCCGCCGTAGCAACACCATATTCTGAAGAAAAAAAAACACCGTCTATTACGGTTGAGAGACACAGCTGTTTAAAGTAAGGACGGAAGGATGGATAGTGTAGGCACATTAAAATATCGATTTTTTTTAGACTTTTCAATTGTTTTGGAACACTTTTTAATTGGAATAGTTGTGATTGTCATAACACTCATAACCACTGGAAAAAAACCAGAACAACCTCATTTAAAAGGTACAAATTCCACGGACTAATATCCTTCGAGTTGATTAAGAAAATCATCTATTGAACAAAATTACATACTTATGTAAGCACCTAATAAGTTAATAACGTCATTTGCGAACCGAAAAGGTGCCAATTTAAAAGTCAAACCGCGATTGTCGTCATCCAACTATTGTATTTAAATATGTAGTCGAAAATACAGAATTGTTGTGTGTGTGTGTACCATACTTTTTATTTGTTTACTTTGTTACCATACTTTGTTTTTTGAGCTGAACGGACCAAAGGGAAACGCCACATGGTCGTTACGTATGCAGTCACAGATGCCGTACTTTGAAAATCGAAGTTCGAAGTTACGTTAGCTCTATCTCTTTGACAGAAATGGAACGCCAGGGATTACTAAAAATAAGGAAAGTAACACAATAAGGTGCCTCGTTATAAAAATTGGCCCTAGATGTTGCACTCCTGTACGTCCCCCCCTAAATTGCTATACCATTCCTCCGGGATCACTTCTTCATGCAACAACTTATCACTACATAGTATAAAACAAAGTCGCTTCCCGCTGTCTGTCCCTATGTATGCTTAGATCTTTAAAACTACGCAACGGATTTTGATGCGGTTTTTTTTAGTAGATAGAGTGATTCAAGAGGAAGGTTTTTATGTATAATAAATTTTGTTTTATGTACGTGTTTTACAGAAAACTCAAATAAACCGAAGCGAAGCGAGGGCGGGTCGCTACGCTAGTTAAAGAATAAAGTCAACCTCATACATCCATTATCTTTCAATATCTCCCACACCTCAGCTGGTATTTTATCAGGTCCTACTGCTTTCCCATTTTTCATACTTCGCACTGCCATTCTAACTTCATCCATTCAAACTTGTAGGACTAAACCCATATTTACTGGTTTGTATCCTAGCATTTCACTCAAGTTTTACTAGTTAACAGTTGTTTCTAGTGCCCTCTAACGTTAAGTAGAATAACTTTCTGAAACTATGATACCCCAACTAGAGTTTTAAGAAGTTACTCTACCTAACACTAGATGGCATTAAGTTCGTTAAAAAAAATGCTTTGAAGCCCTCTAGCGACAAATAGAATATATTTTTTACAGGTGAATTTCTGAAACTATGGTACCCCAACTAGAATTTTAAGAACTTACTTTACCTTACACAAGATAACATTAAATTCGTTAAACATTCTTTTAACGCCCTCTAGCGACGAATAGAACCACTTTTTTTTACTGGTAACCCAACTAGAGTTTTAAGAAGTTATTCTATTCAATACTAGATGGCACTCAAAGATCAGTTGAGTTGAGTGCCTGTCGCTTCCCAAAACGGTAGAAAGTTAGCTAATTTTAATGTAAGAGTTAATTAATTAAAACTGAATTGTCATTTTTAACATTTAGGCGGAAAATTATGTCATTAATTGTAATTATTTCAATTTATCTTTTATGTTTGTCTTTACGGGTTCTAATCGCCCTTAATATTCGAAAACGTGTTCCGAATCCGTAGCAGGAACCCCTAGAACAAACTCACGTTTTCAAACATTATGTAAGCCATTTCAATTTTTTTTTTTTAACCGTCACTCACATGTCGTTAGCACAGATTAAATAATAGTTGCGTTAGTGTTAACAGTACAAAAAATTTTGAAGAGGGCCGTATGGGCGTTGACTCGTTTGCCTACTAAAATCGCTCGAATTAAAAAAAACAAAAACATATTGAGGACCGATGACACGCTCCGCTTATTCAAATACAGTACTATTGCCAATTGGCGGCAGAGAACGAATTAAGCTGTCATATGACGTGACGTGCTGCAGGCCTGCAGGCTGCTATGACTGCTAGCTATGACGCACTGTCTACTTGCAATTGGATAGTGAATTATTTGCACTATAGGCGTTTCCAGTGTGTAATAATAGTTGTGGTTTTTTTAAACACCGTTTACTGTGGTGTTTCATAAATAATTTCACTCGCAGCAGCTGTAACGCAGTTAAAACTATGAGTGCCCAACCGATATACAATCCGGTACGTCTATCTTATATTCAACTATTTGTTCATATTACACCGTACCGACGACTGTCGCATAGCGCGCCTTCGGCGTTTTCAAGGGCATTTGATAGAATAAAAGACAATTAGGTACAATTCGTGTTGGGGCTTGGTTAAATTGGTAATTTCGATCTCGATGAGTTCCGTCAATTATACGTCTCCCCTTGTGTTTTTCCTGTTTAGATACCCTATAAAATGATGTTATTTTCGCATTATTGAGTCACTGTCTATTTGGTTTTTCCGTAGCTGTCTGATATGGTCAAAATTATCGGTTAGGACATTTTTGGCGATACACTTATGACGTCAGGTAGCCGGCGGTTTGGTTCATTTATGGGTTGGTTTGCTAGCTACTGCTAACAAATTAAATATAAACTGGTTACGTCTGGTATTATTGTGTATCATAAAAACAAGGAATATTCTCAAGTTAATGTGTGGCAAGTAAGATTGCGGATGTTACCAGGTACATATTGTAAAGAACAGCTTGTTTCTCTCAGCTGTAATTTTTACTGAATTTGAACGGTACATAGAGGTCTGCATGATTAAATCAAACAATGCCTATGATACAATGTGGTGCAATACTCTTAAAAACCTTCTGAAGCTCTATTCTACACTTTTAAACCATATTGCTTTGGCCTAGTTATCATATTGGTGTAGCTTAGCTGCCATAACTGTCAAGTAAATAAAAACCATAATGTTGACAATACAATAATATGTCAAGAGCAATACGGTATTGGAATTGAGCCCTAGGTCTATATTTCTCTGATACTAGGTCTCATATGCTCCTACGCTGGTCGTACCAACTTACCCAAACCAGAAAGGCTTGTTAATGGTCTTCAATTTTGGATGGATATAGTTATGCTGGCAGCAACTGCATCTATTTTTCTCTGAAGTTACTATTAAAATTTTAATTAAATATCAGTGGACTTAAATTGGCATAGTCCCAAACTAATCTTTAGGCTTGTACTGTAGGTACTTGACAATCATAAAAATGATTGGATAAGTTTGTTTGTATTGTCATTTTATTTTTCAGCAGCCTCTTGATTTTCTTATAATAGTTTACCGGACCTCTACCTACATATAAATGTATAAAATTGTATGTGTTAAATAATATCAGGACAGAGATATTAAAGATTTAAGTATTCAGTATGTGGTTACTGGATTATCAACAAGTTTTTACAGTTGTTGGTAATTTGGTAGTTCTGCCTACCCTCACTCTGGGATCGAAGCGTGATTTTATGTATGTATGTAAGTTTTCAGTTTTTGGTACTAAAAATACACCCAGGTATATTTCAATGTTTCGGCTCCGATGCACTTGTACCAAATTATGTTTATTTTGAATAATCTATCATTATTTACTAGTTTTACTTTACAAATGACAACCCAAAACCCCTTTACCACAACACACACGAATATCTTCCCTAACCGGATTAAAACCTGGGACTGCTAGTTGTTTTAATCGGCAGAATACAAACATATTTATATGTACATACATAAAAATTGACATATGAGTGTTTGTTTGTTGTCCGTTTTTCTCTTAACCTTTAAACTCGAGCACAAAATACTAACCCTTAGGATTGCAGGCAGAGATGGCTATTATTCCAATACTATGTTATCTAAATAATTGTTAGATTAAAAATCATTCACGCGTTGGCCTACTTAGTAGCTAGGTAGCTGGTAAGCCAGCAGTCCTTGGTTCAAATCCCGGTAAGGGCAGATATTTCTGTGATGAGCCCGAATATTCGTTCCAGAGTTTTGTATGTTTTCTATGTATTTAAGTATATGTTACCCATAGTACAAGCCTAGACTAGGGCAATTGATGTGACCTTGTCCCCTGATACTTACCTATGATACTTATAATTAATTTTATTATCCGTGAATCATTCATTAAATAATAATGATTTATTTTAAGAGTGTATTTATTTCCTGAGTCTATATTGAGCTATCTCCATTTAAAAGTTCATCCAAATCCGTCCAGCCGTTGCAACGTGAAGGGTCATATTAGTAGGATAAGTTCTGGTTTATGTTCGAGAGTTTCATAAAACTTACAGCGAAGCGAGGGCACTTATATTTTTTTCTTCATAATAGTCTCTCAAATTCATTCATTATGATAATTGTATTTGTGCAATGTGGTGAAACTGTTCTTATGGTGTGGTTGTCGGCAGGTGGTGCCGTGCGTGCACGGGATCCCGGGGGGGCTGTACCCGGGGCGCATGCTGCGCATCCAGGGCAGCGTGCCGCCGGGCGCGCAACGGTGAGCCTCCCGCACACGCACGCGTACACACACAACGCACACACACACACACAACGCACACACACACAACGCACGTACACACACACACACACACACACACACATTTCACAAGAACTGTAAAACTTTCTTTTTTTTTACTCCATTTGTGTATGCCTCCATACTCCTGGCATACTCCGTCTTATGGTAATATGAACTACAGAAGATTGACGAAAGAGATATACAGATCAAAAGTGAGAAGGGCACACTTTTTCGAGTCAAATCGGAGAAATGCTGGAAATGGGCCGAATCTTAAGTACCCGAAACCGACGTGCGTGCATGACCCGATGTATGAATGTGGAAGAAGCGAAAGAAATTTGTCAAGATCGTAGCAAGTGGAAAGAAGTGGTCTCTGCCTACCCCTCTGGGAAACAGGCGTGATTTAATGTATGTATGTATGAACTACAGTCACTGTTTGGCCTCGGCAGGTTCGCTATCAACCTCCAGTGCGGGCCCAACACGGACCCCCGCGACGACATCGCCCTCCACCTGAACTTCCGCTTCATCGAGCAGTGCGTGGTGCGCAACCACCTGACGGCGCTCTCCTGGGGCTCCGAGGAGACAAGCGGCGGCCTGCCCCTGAACAGGGGCGACGGGTTCGAGGCGCTGCTGCTCTGCGAACCTATGTCTATTAAGGTAAAAGATAAGATAAAATATATTTTTTCAGTAAGTACCAGCGCTTCCCAAGAGGAGACCATTGCCGAGAAGAAACGCCGCAAGAAACTCAGCAGTCAGTCGTTTTTTAACCATATTTAATATTACAATGATACTAGAATAGAATAGAATAGAATCATTTATTTCAGGCTACGAGTATTGCCCATAATATTTGTTAGTTACATGTTACTTAAAAATAGGTTAGTTACAATTTTATATTTACAAAACAAAAACAAAGGTAGTAAACAAAAACATACTACTTAGTCTAGCATTATATAAAGCTATAAATATTAAATTAAATATAATATCAAATAGCATGCGTAGTTCAGCAGGAAAACATATCAAAAATATTACAAGAGAGATAAAGGGAGAGAAGGAAAAAAAAAACCCAGAACAACCAAATAAAAGTTTGATATTATTGAGTTTGGTATTTTTTACAAGCTTTTTTTTTTACGCATAGAGAAGACAAACAAGCACACAGGCCACCTGATGGTAAGTGGAAACTGTGACCCATAGACATTCGCATTCACAAGACTGCAATGCAATCCTAAGACTGCAAATGCGTTGCCAACCCTGAGGACTAAGACGGAATGCCTCTGTGCTAGTCATTTCACCGGTTGTCTTATCCCCAAACTGCAACACAACAATGCGAACACTGCTGTTTGGCGGTAGGTTAATAGATAAGATGGTGGTAGCGATCCGGACGGACCCTGCACAAGGTCCTACCACCCGCTTTTATTTAACTTGCAATGTGTGTATGTACTAGCGACCCGCCCTCGCTTTGCTTCGGTTTACGTGAGTATGATATAAATAATTTTTCAAATCGGACCAGTTGTTCCTGAGATAAGCGCGTTCAAGCAAACAAAGAAACAAACTCTTCAGCTTTATAATATTAAGTATAGATGTCGACTCCATATCTCGCTTAAGTCTTTCCGTCCTATTAAGACTGCGTACGCCGGATGTACAGTGGCGCCCTCATTACTATTATTGTGTTTTCTAATATACTATAGTATTTTCTTGAAATTGGTCGGTAGGTTTTTGTACTACAAATAAAAACACAACTTAAAGGGTAGTGGCCACCTTTCCCCGTTAAGCTGACTACTCAAAGGGTAATTGTTATTAAAGTTTGTTACGTATCCCATAAAATGTGTTTATACTTGCGCTACAAACACATTTTGTTTGGTTCCAAGGAAATTCTGTAGTTAATTAGAAAACACAATAATAGTAATGAGGGCGCCACTGGACGCTCGACGTTTGCTCGGCGCAGTCTTAATACTCCGAACTTGGAGTTGATGATGATGATGTTGTTGATGAACCTGCAGTAAAGTTTCAAAGCAGTTCATTAAGTAATCCTACTTGTATAAAAAAAAACCGATGTGGTGATGTGGGTGCGGCGTGGTTGCAGGTGGCCCTGAACGGGATGCACTTTTGCGAGTTCGTGCACCGCGTACCGTTCCAGCGCATCTCCCACGTGACTGTGGACGGCGACGTGCTGCTGCAGATGATCGGGTTCGAGGGCACGCAGCCGCCGCAGCCCGCTTACATGGTATGTGATCGGTTCTTAAACGTTATCTAATTATTTCGTTCAATAATCGTCGTTTCGAGAATGAGCGGAGATGTCCGTAGGGGACGTCCCAGACGGACCTACAGTGATCAGATTCGCGATGTACTGAATAAGGGCCAAATCAAAAGCACCCGAAACCGCCGTACGTGCATGAAGAGATTGATGAATGTAGAGGAAACGAAAATTTTGTGTTTAGATCGGTGCACCTGGCGTTCCATAGTCTCTGCCTACCCCATTGGGAGACAGGCGTGAAGGTATGTATGTATGTTCGTTCAATTTCAGAGCTCGGAACCGGTTTCAAAATAGCGATTAATACCGGTATATTTTCGGTCATCGCTTACCTTAAATTACCGGTTAGTTGAATTGTTGTTAACCAGTTATTTACCGGTATTAACCGGTTAAATTCAGACTCATGCTGTCACGCACGGAAGTATGATCCAACTAGCCAGCTACGCGGTCGAATTCGAGTGACGAGAGGAGCTAGTGTGTAAAAGAGATAGGGTACGTCGTTCTATCTATACATACTGAAGTGTCCGGTTTATTTTTTTAATTAACCGGTTAATTTGAACTGCAACTACGCTGCAAAATGGCAGTTCAAAGGCAGTTGTGATGCAGTTGACGTAACTGTATTACAACCGTGCAGTCTGCTTGCAGTTGTCGTGCAGTTCAGTCGACCGAATACCGACTGCAAGCTAGCTGCACGGTAGTAAATATTGTAATGCAGTCCTGTTGCAGTTGGACTGCAATACGTTGGCAATAGAACTGTATTGCAGTTCTGATGCAGTTTACGTAACTGTTTGCAGTAGGCGTGCAGTCGTGCATGCAACTGCATCAGAACTGCCATTTTGCAACTGGCTTGCAGTTAAAATGCAGTCCGTCTGAATTTTATGTTCCGTATTGTTTCCAGGCGGAGCCCCCCGCGTTCGGCGCGTACGGAGCCCCACCGGTGTACGGAGCGCCAGCCTACGGCGGCCCACCGCAGGGTGAGTTGTCACATCATAGGTGTTCATCTACACAATATTTCATAAGTCCTCTGTTATACGTTCAAAACCCGTAGGCAATGTTCACACCTATGGCAGTAGGTAACAGCGATGACAGCTGTTAATTTTGGAAGATGTTTCAAAGGATCTCATTAAATAAATAAAGAAATAAATATCGGGGGGACAATGTCACACCAATTGACCTAGTCCCAAACTAAGCTCTAAGCTTGTACTATGGGTACTAGACAACGATATAAATACGTATATAGAGAAATATATACTTAAATACATAGAAAACATACAAGACTCAGGAACAAATATTCGCGCTCATCACACAAATATCTGCCCTTACCGGGATTTGAACCCAGGACCGCTAGCTTCGTAGGCAGGGTCACTACCAACTAGGCCAGCGCGCCGTCTAAATTCATTACCTTTCAATATTCGATAACGTAATGAAATTACGTTACAGCTGTCTTCGCTGTCGCCTACCACAGGTAATGCTGGTCATTTGCCTTTCGGCTTCTGAACCCATCTTAGAGTACTTATAATTAGACCCCGTTATCTTGTCGCATAAATATTGTTTTTCAGTAGTGTGAATAATTTTTTTATCGACCTTTTTGATATCAATGTTTATATAATGCAATAATAATAATATTATTATTAATATTAATAATGTTTATATAATAAATCAGTCATCACGATAAACCCTATTTAACCCATAGTTACGGTGACGATGTTACAGTAAAGTTGTGTAAAATTTATTGTAATTATTGTGGAGAATATATGATTTATCCCAACTAACGTACACTCTAGACTTTTATTGGTTGTGTCTCTCGTAAAACTCGTAATGTATGAAAAGTCCAAATATGTTTTTGAGATTTCAGGTTTAGCCGCATAGTGAAAGGTGTTCAGTATGGCCTACTTATTCACCCCGTTCAGGCTTTTCAGTGGGTCAGAAACTAATAAGTAGTACCTAGTGACACCTCTTTGAAATTATCAGTGACATACACTAGGTATCGGCATTTACCGCATTTTTCGACATTTGTCGATAGTACCGCAGTTTAAATATCTTGGACATGTGGTAACGTCTGATCTTGGGGACGATGCAGATATCGATCGCGAACGCAGGGCATTGTCGGTAAGAGCCAACATGATCGCCCGCAGGTTCGCTAAATGTTCCAGTGAGGTCAAGGTGACTCTGTTTAGAGCATACTGCACACAGCTCTATACAAGCAGCCTGTGGGCTGATTTCACTCAGAGGCAGTATAGTGCTCTGCGAGTGCAATTTAATAATGCATTCAGGGTGCTGATGGGGCTGCCCCGTTACTGCAGCGCCTCAGGGATGTTCGCTGAAGCGCGGGTGGACTGCTTCCACGCCACTATGCGCAAGCGCGGCACGTCCCTGGTGCGCAGGGTGCGGGGCAGCGCCAACAGCATCATGAGCATGATAGCCGGTAGGATCGACTGTCTATATGTAAATCACTGTACTATGGCTCACCTGAACAGAGAGTGTCTGTATTTATTTTAAGGTTATTTATTATGCTATTGTGTTTGTTTCTTCTAATTTAAGTTGGGTCAATATTTGTTGTTTGATTTTAATTGTATTTTAATTTAGTGTTTGACTTTTATCGATTATCTAATGTATGGACGTGAATTGTCTGAAATAAAGATTTATTATTATTATTATTATTATTTAGATAGTCGATAAAAAAAGCATTCACGCTCTAGTGAATAGTAATGTCAGTGCGACAAGATAACGGGGTCTACTTATAATATGTGTGTAGATAAAGTATTGTATGCGACTTAAGACGAGATAAGCGCGTATAAAAAAATCTTTTAAACCCGACGGTATGCTTTTTACTCAACTGGCACGTGGCCTCCCACATGTCATAAAAAAAGGCTTCCATTTGCAACTATAATATACAAATACACATTATCACCACACAGACAGCAGTCAACGTCTGCAAGTTTTTCTGCAGGTCTAATTCATGCTCCATAAGGCAGTATCTAAGATACCCCTGTAGCAATATCAACCTTATGACTAAGATAATAGAGTTAAAACTGCTTTGGTAATTGAATTTGGGATACTGCTTTTTGGCTTCGAGCGCTGAGATTCTACACTTCAATCTTATTGCTTTTGACGTGTTATTGTCAACATGTTGAAGTAAATAAAAATACGAGAACACGTCAAAAGCAATATGGTTTTACCAAGTGGAAGACAGGCCCAGAGTAAGACGCCTATATTTGCTTCATCGTAGAAGTTAAAATGAGACAACTATACAACGTTTACACGTTATGTTGTCAGCTTAATCGTCTATGACACAGAGTCGAGTAGAAATTAGTGATATATTAAGGTTTTTTACAGCTAATCGCTTACGTAACATATGCTGCTTTAATATACAGCTGATTGACGGAGGCAATGCAGCAATGCTAGAGATTCATTAAATGTCGACTAAGTTTATCGACATCGATAAAAAGCAATTTTTAATCACCTTTAATTACCTTTGAATACCTTTTAATTATGTGCAAACCTCTTTTATTTGGACGCAACTATAAACAACCGGTATCTGACATTGACTCTGGACTCGAGTCGCTTTTGACAACCGTTGAAGTTACATTGAATAACAAATTCATTCAGTACAATATTCTTTAGCATTCCGACGAATTTAGGTCGGTTAAAAATGCCTCGAACGAAAAAATATCGTTTTACTTCGAGGATAGCTGATCGTTCAGATATCTATACTAATATTATAAAGCTGAAGAGTTTGTTTGCTTGAACGCGCTAATCTCAGGAAGTACTGGTCCGATTTGAAAAATGCTTTCAGTGTTAGATAGCCCATTTATCGAGGACGGCTATATATCATACTCACATAAACCGAAGCTAAGCGAGGGCGGGTCGCTAGCAGAAGATAAAGTTACGACTTACGTTTGCAAGAAAGATCCATGTCACGAAAAAAGTTGTCGATAAACTTAGTCGATATTAACAAATCACTAGCACTGGTGTATATTTTTGCCCCCGTCAATCCGTGGTATGTTTATTAATCATACTAGGTGTTGCCCGCGACTTCGTCCACGTAGAAGTATATCGCTAATCTCGGTAAAAAGTACCCTTTGTCCTTTCTCGGGTTGCGAGTTATCTCCACACAAAATTTCATTGAGAGCGGTTTGGCCGCGAAAGTGAAAAGTTAGTTTCACATTTATAATATTAGTATGGATGTGTCGATAGATTTTACAAGTGGTTAAATTTAACATTTATATTAGTTTGGATGTGTCGATGGATTTTAAAAGTGGTTAAATGTCACATTTATATTAGTTTGGATGTGTCGATGAATTTTAGAAGTGGTTAAATATCACATTTATATTAGTTTGGATGTGTTGATGGATTTCAAAAGTGATAAAATCTCACAAGTATAATTATTAGTATGGATGTGTCGATAGATTTTACAAGTGGTTAAATCTCACATTTTTATTAGGTTGGATGTGTCGATGAATTTTACAAGTGGTTAAATTTCACATTAATATTAGTATGGATGTGTTGATGGATTTCAAAAGTGATAAAATCTCACAAGTATAATTATTAGTATGGATGTGTCGATAGATTTTACAAGTGGTTAAATCTCACATTTTTATTAGGTTGGATGTGTCGATGGATTTCAAAAGTGGTTATATATATCTCACATTTATAATATTAGTTCGGATGTTTCGATGGATTTTAAGTGTTTAA
Source organism: Acleris laterana (assembly GCA_963966035.1). Lineage (NCBI taxonomy): Eukaryota > Metazoa > Arthropoda > Insecta > Lepidoptera > Tortricidae > Acleris > Acleris laterana. The sequence goes on from OZ014464.1 coordinate 8,009,610, forward strand.
ATCCACTTTTGTTTTCGACAATATTTTATATTTATTTTCTTTACATTGTATAAAACGAAGTGGCTTCCCGCCGTCTGTCCCATATGTTCGGTTAGATCTTTCAAACTACGCAACCGATTTTAATGCGGTTTTCATCAATAGATGGAGTGATTCAAGAGGAAGGTTTTTAACTGTAATAAATTCTGGATTTTTAATGGGTGTTACAGAAACATCGCATAAACCGAAGCGAAGCGACGGCGGGTCGCTATTAATTTTGTCATATATCATTTAACTTAAGAGAGCTTTTTCACACGATCCTTCTGATTATTTCTGTGTTTTCTATTTATTTTTATATAAAACAGAGAAAATTATATCTTTATCATACATTGTTATGTATACACCGTGTTTTTTTTATTTGCGTTAATATCAGCATATTACTAGGTACATCCATAGAAACCAAGTGGTACATCGGATTTTTAAATGTTGCAAAAATAACATGTTTTTCGTTTTAAAACAAAGTAATTAAAACTTAGATCTGGGTCAAAAAATTTCGTCGTAATTATTTTCTTTAAGTAAGTATTAATGTTTTCTTTAATCTAAATAAATGTTTATTTTGTTTGAATCAGTAAAGTATTGTCAAACATCGTCAAACAACTCTGTCACATTTCTCGGGGACCAATTACAATGCAACGAAAATAAATTTAACCCATCTCCGTTCATTGCCAAAGGGACTTTTGAGTTAACTAATAATTAGTATCAAATATGCCATAGAATTACCACGACAATTCAGTGACATTGTCATATTTATTGAAACGTGACCATAGCCATCCTTTTTTAACGACCAATTTTGACCTAGTTCAGTTTAACCTATAGTGGCTATTGTATAAACGTGACCATAGAAACCCTTTTGTAATGACCAATAAAGTCGTAGTTCAGTTTAACCAATAGTGGCTGTTGTTCAAACGTGACCATAGCAACCCTTTTGTAACGACTAATTATGACCTTGTTCAGAGTAACCAATAGTGGCTATTGTGTAAATGTGACCATAGAAACCCTTTTGTAATTACCAATAAAGTCGTAGTTGGACCAATAGTGGCTGTTGTTCAAACGTGACCATGGCAACCCTTTTGTAACCACCAATAAAGACTTCCATTACAGATTGCTGATTGGACGTGATTTTTCGTGATTTAATTGTCGGCATTCGTTATCAGTCTTGTGGTGTCGGAAATATATAATATAAGAGTTTTAACACAAGTTTAACGTGATTAAAATTGAATATCTTCATAACAGTACGAGTTACCAACGTAATATCCTCGAGAAATTATCTTTATTTGATCTAAAGAACGTTTCCTTAAAGTTGACGCAAATAAAAAAAACGTGGTGTATAATACACACAGGTCGATTCACAAGAGCTGGCACGAATGGATTGAATGAGTGAATGAAAGTATACTAGTGTGTAAAATAGTAACAGGTTTTCGTTTTGAAATTCGAACATCGGTTCAAACGCACTCACACAATGATAGGTGACATTACTTTCGTTCAATACATTCATGCCAACTCTTGTGAATCGACCTGTACATTACTTTCAACTTAATCAAGTCCATCTTGTAGTGTGAAATCGAAAGTAGCTAAATCCATTTGAAGCATCGGGGCCGGTTTGATTGCGGACCTCTCAGCACTTGACCGTTTTTTTTATAGTGTACAACGCATGTATATAACAAACGCGAGTGAAGTGTTTCTTACTAACTTTTTTTAAGGTAAGTATATTAATATAGTTACTATATGTGTTTAATATTATGTACTTGTTTGTATGTATTTTATTCAAAGTCTACCGTTTTTGTTAGTGTTGTTGCGTAACAGGTAATCTGTTTTCTTTGACTTAACCTCCCATAGACTATAGTATTTTTTTTGTTACCTTGATGTTGCCAGCTATAACGGGTTGCAAGTTTTGTAACCGTTTGAAATCCTCAATCTAGAATGAATGAGTGTTATTGTAATCCATGTTGTTTTTCACGTTTTGTGTTGAGTGTGTCACTTTCCGTCTCTTCACCAAGCGGTTCCAACGCAAGACCAGTGCTGGCTTTACGGCCAGCGAATGCTGAGTTGGGACCGTTTCGCAACAACTTCTCTGTGTCTAGTTCTTTTTTTATCTATGTAATGTAATTCATTATAAGTTTTCGACAAACACTTTACTTGCTTTAGTCAAGACATAGCGCAGAAATGTTTCATGTAATACTGTACAAATTAAAAACAGTTACGCAAAAAGGTAAACTATCGGCGTACCCCGTCGTTAAAAGCGTGAGGTGCGGGGGGGAGGGCACCGGTGACTAGGGTGATGGAACCAGTAATCGACAAGGCACCAATAATGGACACATGATTCTTACTTTACAGAAGATAAGGGTTATTCATTTGTTTTGCAACAATAAGTGTAAGACTGTATGAAATTTGTATTAAGAGTGAAGTGTACAACACTGGTGCCGTCACCCTAGTCGAGCTTCGTCAAAGGTCACCTCCGCACCTCATTCTTATGCAAACTCCGGTTAATTCTACGCCTATAAAAGCTCCATACATATTCACGTAAGGGGAAATTTTTGCTTGACTTTTCATAAAAACGCATTACGCTATTCGCGTGTCTACAAAACAATTAGGTTTCATTTTTACAGAATTAATGTTTCATAGTTCTGGGGGGGTGAAGAAGGGTTTAAGTCTAGAATATTCCGTTCATGTATAGGGTAAAGTCACCAGTGGTCTGCCAGAGACCTGTAGTCGGCGTCTGCCTATACTTTGTATAAGTGCGAAGAGTGGGAAATATATATTTACTCACATAAGGTCGGGTACTAGTCCTTGGCTTGTAGGTACCCTTTTTTGTACCAGCGTTAAACGTTTGTATGAAAAGTGAAGCGAAACGGTTCACCATAAGCTAGATTTATATTTTCTTTGCAAGTAGCATTTGAAACTTATTATGCCGTTATAGCAAATAAGGCGGTTGGCTGCAATAGTAGTGGAAACAAATTCTATTGGTAAACGGGTGAATCAATTTATAAGGCTGCCTTTTTTTCCAATATTACAACTATCCTGGTGACTTATGGTTAAAACTGCACCGAGCAAACGTCGAGCGTCCAGTGGTGCCCTCATTACAATTATTGAGTTTTCTAATTAACAAAAGAATTTTATTGCAATCAGACGATACGTTTTTGTAGCGCAAGTAAAAACACAATTTATGGGATACGTAACAAACTTTAATAACAATTACCCTTTGAGTAGTCAGCTTAATGGGAAAAGGTGGCCACTTTTTTCCATTAAGTTGATAACTTGAAGGTGAGTTGTTAAACTATGTGATATACCATATAAGTTGTATTTTCATTTGTAGTACAAAAACCTACGACAAAGTTCATTAGAAAACACAATAATAGTAATGAGGGCGCCACTGTACACCCGGCGTACGCTCGGCGCAGTCTTAAATATAACGTATGAATTTTAAAATCAGGCCATCATATTTATAGACCTCAAACGTTCAACACGTCAAATATTGTTTTATCTCCAAAAAAACTTAGTGACTCGGTGGAAAATGCACATTATCAATACAAAACCTGGTGACAACACCTGCGTTACCAACTATATTATTGATCAGAACTATACTATTTAAAAAAAAAACGCTGTGTACTACTGTTAGGCGATGGGCTCTCAACCTGTCACTAATACACTGGTAAACATCTTAGCCTAATTGTGCAAAATGTGGTTACAGAATTATTAACAAGTTTTTAGAGTTGTTAGTAATTCTGTAGCTCTGCCTACCCCACTCTGGGAATAAAGGCGTGAGCTTATGTATGTATGTATACTATTTTAAGTCAAATCATTTCAAATGTTAGCCTATTTGTCTGATTTTATAAACATGTAAGCCAGGTCGTTAGCAAATATATAGTTTTTCTAAAATCGTACAATTTGTGACACGACTCGAAAAATCAGGAGTACCTTACAAGTTGATTCGCCCAAACAAGTTAAATTTGAAACGCCTATACTATCACGATGCAGTAAACCGCTTTCTTTGGTATTTGTTATGGTAGTATTTTGTCTAGTGCAGACTTTAAGACTGCGCCGAGCGTACGCCGGATGTACAGTGGCGCCCTCATTACTATTATTGTGTTTTCTAATAAACTAAAGTATTTTCTTGAAATTGGACGGTGTGTTTTTGTACTACAAATGAAAACACAACTTATAGGGTATATCACTTAGCTTAATAACAATGTACCTTCGAGTTATCAACTTAACGGAAAAAAGTGACCTTTTCCCGTTAAGCTGACTACTCAAAGGGTAATTGTTATTAAAGTTTGTTACTTATCCCATAAATTGTGTTTTACTTGCGCTACAAAAACGTATCGTTTGATTGCATGGAAATTCTTTAATTAATTAGAAAACACAATAATAGTAATGAGGGCGCCACTGGACGCTCGACGTTTACTCGGTGCAGTCTTAAGGTCAAAGACGATATAGTATTTACCGCATAGAATGGAGGCTCTGGACCCCAGTTTTTTAGCACTTACGATATTTTCTGCTCGCTATAGTGTTTGTTCAATTGGCTATTCTTTATATGTTTTTTTTTTGGTGCAGGTTTCTATTGAGGTATGCTGTAAAGAGATTGGTGCTAACTCGATCATAGGTAGAGTAGACATGTATTTTTTAATTTATAATTCCCCTTTAGTACCGTTAGGTTACCAAATTTCGTAACCAGCTTTAAATTTAATTTAATTCTGGAGCTGGTTACGAAATTCTGGTTACCAAAGGTACTAAAGAGCATTTCGTCCGTTTACTTTCTCAAACTGGTATCTGATTGAATAGTAAGATAGGAAAAACACTCATGCTTCCCTAAAGAATAAAGACTACTATCCTGTCTATCTATTCGTTCAAATACGACGTTGAGAAAGTAAACGGACGATTTATTTTGTGTTTCATTTACACTGCTTGGAAGAGAAGCGTGTTGCTTTCCTAACTCGTTTCAGCGTCAAAATAAGCATTCGATGTGGTCAAATACATATATCTGAGCTCATGACACTAAAGACGAAAAGTTATTTCCAAAGTAAACTAGCATAATAAATCAAAAGATTTTTAATTTAAAAACATCCATAATAAAGCGAAATAAAATCGGTCTTAGGTAGGATTCGAATCTACAGCTCCTTTGGGCCTCCGGGCCGATGCAGGAGCTCTACCACTTATGCCACCATTTGCTTTTTCATCATAAAAGGGTTGTTTTAACCAAATAAAGGCACATTTCGGGGTTAGAAAGTTGTTTACTATATTAGACAAGTAACAATGAACACGGTATAGGCGTTTGCCAGTTTGAAGAAGTGTTATACCTCGACTCGCTCTCCCCTTTATAGTAGATTGTTCAACAAGGGACTAAAACAAGCCATAATGACACGAGATGTTTAGCCACCCAAGCGGAGGTGGCTATAGTTCGAGTGTCATTATGGTTGTTTAGTCTCGCGTTAAACACTCTACTTTTCACTTTGAATGCGAGGAAAAAAACGACGTTCTACATATACAAAATTACAATATTGATTATAACAAAGTTTCTTACAAAATTGTTCGGAGGTTTTTTGTTGTTGTTGTAAAGTGACTCTTTAAATGCTTGCATATTTAGCCAACAGATTCAAACCCGAAAACTATTTTATAACTAATTGGACCATGCATAATAAAATGAATTATCCTTAATGTAATTAAATAGATTCATGTTCGTAATCATTAATCGTGTTTCACAAAATTAAATCGTTATGTTTTATATTTTTGCACAGTTGTCATTTTGAGGTTACTTCCACGCTCAAAAAATGGTCCATACACAATCACTGAAAATGGCGATAATCCTCCATTCACAAACACCGTGATTGGCTGTTGAGGAGTTTCCAAAATAAATTAAACAAATATTACTTTTGTCCCTAGAGATTAATAAAGAGTTTTAATCCCGATGTGCAAAGACTAAAGTATCATTTTAAGAGCATGAGAAGTGAAAAAATAAAAACGTGTTATTTGATCATATGTCATGCTTAGATTCGACGCTGACTTTACAGTCTATAGTAGACCACTATACCTGACGCAAACCAAATTGGCACAATGGGTCATAAAACCCAGAGGGCGGGGCTTAAATTTAGAGATGCGCGCGTGCCATCCGTTGTATCGATGAAATTAAGTAAATCATATTTCTTTAATGATGTTAAAATCGATTCACATTTAAAAGGAATAAAGGTAAAGAAAACGTTATAATATTTACAATCTACATTTGAATCGCATTTTGCTTTAGTGATCATATTGTATTTTTAAATTGTTTGTCTATGATGAAAGTGTTTTTTTTTAAGTTAATTTGAAGTTTTGTTGCGTTTCGCATTTTACATTTCATTTTAATTCATTGTTTTAATAATAAAGTAAATGGGCTAGTGTCCTAAAAAAATATAATTACTCCGTCATTTACATTAACAAAAAATATTGAACACATATTTTTTATTTTGTCAATTAAACCAAAAATGAACTTTGGCGTGACGTCACGCCGTGGCACACTTTATACCACGTTGTGACGTCACGAGCCCCCACTTCCGAACTTTGATGCGCGTTATCTTTATCAATTTTGATTGATTTCATAAAGCAAAAAATATATTCATATATTACTTTTTTTTTTTTACCCAGGACAATCCTATTATTTGTATTATTTAACGATAACTTACTCGGTATCGATAGTGACACGGCAACATCCCTGCGCGCGTCCACGAGACCCAATCACAAGGCAGTGAACGGTCAAGCGTTATGCGCTGTCTCGCTCTGTTTTATCGTCCTGTGTGCCAGTTTGGTTTGCGGCGGGTATAGTCAACGCAACGTAAAACAAATAAGGAAATCTCTTAAGCCCCTGCTAGACGGTCTCCGATAAGCCCTTCCGACACCGCGACCTTTTGTGGATAAGTAGACCACTTGAATGAGTGCTCTCCCGCGCGGTACAGGGGCGCGGGGACAGAGGGAACCGAGAGGGGGCGGCAGGCGCATTCTTGCCGTAGCCTAGGCTAGCCACGCGCTTACCGTTCACAAGTCATATGTTGCTACAGTTGCGATCGCTCTGAGAGATATACAGCTGAGATATTTTTACAAGCTTTTATTTAAGACTGCACCGAGCAAACGCCGAGCGTCCAGTGGCGCCCTCATTACTATTATTATGTTTTCTAATTACCTAAAGAATTTCCTTGCAATCAGAAGATACGTTTTTGTAGCGCAAGTAAAACACAATTTATGGGATAGGTAACAAACTTTAATAATAATTACCCTTTGAGTAGTCAGCTTAACGGGAAAAGGTGGCCACTTTTTTCCGTTAAGTTGATAACTCGAAGGTGAATTGTTATTAAACTATGTGATATACCCTATAAATTGTGTTTTCATTTATAGTACAAAAACCTAACGACCAATTTCAAGAAAATACTTTAGTTTATTAGAAAACACAATAAAAGTAATGAGAGAGCCACTGTACATCCGGCGTACGCTCGGCGCAGTCTTAACTTGCAATGTATGTATGCGATGATCATGATGATGATGATGATGATGGATGTATGTATGTATGTAAGGGTCAAATCTTGCAAGTTAAATTTGACCCACTTCCCGTTTTCCGATGAAGCTGAAAAATTCATACGCCTTTAGTTATATGACAATACAATAATATAGTACCATCGAGCTGGTCTGATGATGGAGACTCAGGGTGGTCATAGGAACTCCTAAATTACACATGTTGTGTGTTAGGGCTTGTTAGAATCTTGACGAGTAGATGACGACTGTGCAAAAAAGTACAGTCGCAGAAACTTATTACTAAATATGAGTCTGGCTATCTTTGGACACAAATGGGATGCCATAATTTCAAGATACGTGTGCACCCGTTCGAACGGACTCACCTCGCCGTCGGAGGCCCGTCGGCGACCGTCTGGCAGGCGATTAAGACTGCGCCGAGCGTCCAGTGGCGCCCTCATTACTATTATTGTGTTTTCTAATTAACTAAAGTATTTTCTTGAAATTGGTCTGTAGGTGTTTGTACTACAAATGAAAACACAGCTTATAGGGTATATCACATAGTTTAATAACAATTCACCTTCGAGTTATCAACTTAACAAAAAAAAGTGGCCGGCTTTTCCCGTTATCGACTACTCAAAGGGTAATTGTTATTAAAGTTTGTTACGTATCCGATAAATTGTGTTTTTACTTGCGCTACAAAAATGTATCGTCTGATTGCAAGGGAATTCTTTAGTTAATTAGAAAACACAATAATAGTAATGAGGGCGCCACTGGACGCTCGACGTTTGCTCGGTGCAGTCTTAATAGATTCCACCTAAGTTCTCAGTTGGCAACGTATTTGGAATTTTTAAAAGGTAACCTTAATGCAATCTCGAAATTGTATATGTTCTTCTGGTTATTGTTTGTCTGTTTGTTTGTGTCCTATGCATGATATCACCTTTGATATGATATGCCATTATATGTCTTGAAATTATTAAATCTTAAGTAATATGATTTAGTTTTTGTTTATTTGAATAACTCTTGAATTTTATTTTCAGGTGCCTTGTGAAAAAACGAAATTGAAATCAGAAAATAATGGTGTTAAGCTTTTTTTAAAAATAATTGTGAGTCTTTGTAGTTTTTTTTGCACTTAACAGTGATGATAAAGCATTTACTCTAAGCATTATTGGAAAACGTGAAATGTTATATTATTAATAATTGTAACAATAAGAGTATCCGTGTATCGAAGCGCATAAATAATAATTATATATTTGTTAATAATTAGGGAGTTTGATGCAGCTCGGTTGTTTTGAAATCTCTCCTAGGTTAGAATTAGAGTGAGTTTTCAGAGCACAGTTAGACTAAGCGAGATGTGAAGTCATTCATGTTAAAACTCGCGTCACATTTATACTCCGTTATTTATTGTACTCTACAATTTAACTATTAATATTAATAAAAAGATGATCGTTTTTAGTGTTTTTATTTAATTACCTATGTTTGATGTCAATATTGAATCGCAGTATTTGTTTCTTTTTTTTAATATAAATTGTAATAATAGAACAGAACTCTTTTCCTACACTTAATCTCATACTTAGAGCTCACTGAAAGTTTTGCACTCCTGGCCACGCATAAACATTTGAATTTAGAATTATGTCATTTACAAAAATATAGCTCATAATTTGTTTTTTATTATCGTAATTTGTTTTTTCTGACGTTTTAAAGTGACGGATTTGCACTAAAAATAGAATTGACGCAATAACACTTGACAATGATTTTTTACTATTTTAAAAGTTCTCTTTCTCGGCAAGAATGTAGTGCTCGCCTTTGAAATTCTTTTGGGCTTGAAGCACCACATTTGAGCACTGAGACGGTGGTACGCAGAATTTAATAGAGAACTTTTAAAATCTTAAACAAATCGTTGCCTTAAAGTCTTTTCGCGAAAATTCGTCGCTTTAAAACGTCAGAAAAAACAAATTACGATCAGTTTCCCGCCAACTATGATTTAATTCCATAAACAATGTGCTATATTTTTATAAATGACAGTTCTAAATTCAAATGTTTATGAGTGGCCAGGAGTGCAAAACTTTCATTCAGTGTGGTCCTCGTGGCGTGATAAGAAATAATACAATACAAATGCTCGATTTGAGTTGATGTTGCATCCGCGATTGCTTAAGAAGCGAATAAGCCCTAGATAGCGTTTTCTTTAATTTTCATTGTTGGTTATATTACAAAGACATTTAAAAAAATGCATTTAGAGCATTTTATGTTTTTATCCTATGGTCTGCGTAGTTGGCCGAATTTGATTCACCCGCAATAGTAATTTGAGCCTATTTGGTAGCTATTTATACATACCTTTTAGATTCATATAAATTAGGAATTACCTGTGTTTTCAACCAATGAGCTTCTCAAAAACGATTCTCATCATTATTTCAACCTCCCTAACTTTAAGACTGCGCCGAGCGTACGCCGGATGTACAGTGGCGCCCTCATTACTTTAATTATGTTTTGTAATAAACTAAAGTATTTTCTTGAAATTAGACGATAAGTTTTTGTACTACAAATGAAAACACAACTTACAGGGTATATCACATAGTTTAATAACAATTCCCCTTCGAGTTATCAACTTAACAGAAAAAAGTGGCCACCTTTTTCCGTTAAGCTGACTACTCAAAGGGTAATAGCTATTAAAGTTTGTTTTTTATTCCATAAATTGTGTTTTTACTTGCACTATAAAAACGTATCGTCTGATTTCAAGGAAATTATTTAGTTAATTAGAAAACACAATAATAGTAATGAGGGCGCCACTGGACGCTCAGCGTTTGCCCGGTGCAGTCTTAATTGTCTTTAGATAGTAAGTATTCCAGCCTTATTAAAATTTTGAACGCCACTGACGGCTGTGTCCGACATCTGAAAGTCGTGCCACTGATGCCACGACGGCTACAGCCGACACAAGTCCAAGATTAAAAGAGACTTAATTTCGTATGGATTAAGTTGTAATTTGCATAGCATAGCAAACATGTACGGCGGTAATCGACGTAAGGCGTTCAAAAGGTTAATAGCGTTCGGCTGGCTATCGCTATCACGTTTGCACTTGCAACTGACATTATATTTGTCACTCGTGTGTCATGGAAAAACGAAGATGGCCGATTAAGAAAATGGTTGCACTGTACAGTCACGGACGTTAATTGATATGCCACTTGCCACTGTTCGTATTTTAGTCGTGTAATACAAATCGGGTTCAGTCGGTTTTACTCGTATATCGAGATAAGGAAATTCGCACGTCTTCGTATGATAGAAGAACAAAATGACATGCAACATTAACGATTCGCTAACCCCTTGACTACCAATCAGACCACAGAGTGACTTCATCCAAAGTCAAATTGCATGTCTAGTTGCTATGGTTATACATTTAAACAACAGCTACTATTGGTGATTACAACGCCCAATCAGCTATTCTACTGAACACAATCATTTTTGTCGTTTAATAGGGTTGCTACGACAACGGTTAAACAACGTCTACTATTGGTGATAACATAGATAAAAAAAAAAAAAAAAAAAATTAAAAACATCCATGACAATGTGATAACGATCCTGCAATATTTCTAAAATGCCAGTTGTCAATATTTTAATCACGTTTAACCTATAACCTCCTTGTGATTCGAACTAATCAATCTATTTATCCGTCATCTTTAATATTATGTAGTTCCCGCGGTGTCATGTATTCGTGATTAATCGTGTAATCTCGTGAATGCTCGTGGATGCCATAGTACTGCAAATTTAAATAACTTCACAATGGCATAACAATTAAAATCCGTGACTGTACAACCTACTTGTTATTGTCATTGGCAGACTGAATAGGAACAGACGTTACTCACAAGCGAGTACCTAGTATTATCAAACCGCGATTAGAATACAATTGAGCACATATGTCGTTTCCGAATTAATACATGAAATTACATTGTCAATGGTAGAGTGTGCAGATAAATGAAAATACTTATTTATGTACGAAGAAGTTATAAAGCTTGGGAAAATAACATAATAGTACAGATGTAGTGAATAATCCTTTCCCATCGTTTTTGGTCGGATAAGTTCGTATTTATCTATCTTTCTCAATTAGTTTCAGTACCCATCAATAAGCCAACTGAAAAACCAAGATAAATACGAAATTATCCGACCAAAAACGATGGGAAAGGATTATTCACTACATCTGTAACATGTGTATTAACAGAATAGGTAGAGTTGTTATACGTACTGAATGATTATGATGGAGCATTCTTTATAAATCTTTTATCTAATCGTGTCTACAGTTAAACTATGAAGATATCATAGATTGACTTATAATTAATTATATTTATTTATTATATGTACTTTTGTGCTAACGTTACTTTCGAAGTGTGTTCTAATCGCGGTTTGATATCCAGAGAGGTGATTGGTCACTTATATTATTGAACGTGGTGACGAGGTTTGTACCGCAGGTATTTATCCCAATATAAATTCGATTTCAATTCGAATGAGCGCTTTCCAAATCACACTTGACCATCTTTAGGGTTCCGTAGCCCAACGGGACCCTATAAATACTGCCCTCATAAGCCAAAAGGCAGTATCTCAAATTCAATAGCCAAAGCAAATTCAATCCTCTACCGATAGCCATAAGGTTGCATTTTCTGCAGGAGATTTGTCTGAGATACCGCCATTTGTCATGTCCTATGTATTTTCTAAACCATAATAGATAGCGAGTTGTTTTTTTTTAATATTTGTTGTACTTACGGCGGATTAACTAACATTTTTTTTCTCTAAAGTGAAATATTAAAGGGGCCCCATACACGAAACTACTCCTTTGTATTGTTACAGGTCGATTCACAAGAGTTGGCACGAATGGATTGAACGAACGTAATGTCACCTATCATTGTGTGAGTGCCGTCCTTTGAACCGATGTTCGAATTTCAAACCGAGAACCTGTTACTATTTTACACACTGGTATACTTTCATTCACTCATTCAATCCATTCGTGCCAGCTCTGGTGAATCGACCTGTACACGGTTTAACATATCTACAAGTGTCAAATTTGGTATGATTATTGTGCGAAGCCTGAAGAAAAAGAACAAATACAAAAAAATGTTCAAGTGTCAGTTGGGCTCGCGCTGATTCGATTCCAAATCGAGTTCAAATCGGAATGTACAGTCACGCGATTTCATTTAGTACCCACCTTAGATCCAAAGTCAATCTGACATTCTACAACAATATCGTTGAGTTTCCTAAAGGTTACAAACTACTTGACATCTCTAATTACATTGATGACTTCAAGCATATTTTTCTTGAAATGGGTTCCAAATTAACGCTCATGAGTAGACCCCGTTATCTTGTCGCACTGACATTACTTTTCACTAGAGCGTGAATGCTTTTTTTATCGACTATCTAAATGCCGATAGTGTATGTCACTGATAATTTCAAAGAGGTGTCACTAGGTACTACTTATTAGTTTCAGACCCACTGAAAAGCCTGAACGGGGTGAATAAGTGGCCATACTGAACCACTTTCACTATGCGGCTAAACCTGAAATCGCAAAAACATTTTTGGACTTTTCATACATTACTTTTATTTTATTTATTTATTTATTTATTTTGGAACAAACAGTCGCACAAATATATAATTACAAATATATAGTACTAAATAGACCTATAGTTCCCAAAATTTTACAAAACAATATTACGAGTTATTTCATATTATTATGTACGTACACACCAAGCAATTAAATAAATTCCACAATTAAACTAACACTATTCCAAAGAACTGCAAGTTATAGTGTCTGTCAATGTGACATGCAATTGCAAATCATTTATCTAAGGTGATATCTTCTCGTAAGGCCAATAAGGTTATGTACTTATTTGTAAACAAAAAGTTTTAATTGAAGTTGAGTATATACACTTAAAAGGAGAAAATTCAATTGCATTATATAAACATCGATATTAAGAAGGTCGATAAAAAAATCATTCACACTCTACTGAAAAACAATATTTATGCGACAAGATAACGGGGTCTACTCATGACCGTAACTCATAACGGTGTTATAAAGCTATTCTGCGGGCCTAGTATGACTGCGTCTATATCAACGTGTCAACTGTGGATAAAGCATCCGTCACTTTTTGACACGTGTACTTATTTACCTGTCAGAAAGTGACGGATGACTTATCCAAAATTTATCACGCGATAATCGATATCGTTGCGATGAAGCGTAAAGGTGCGACCTCACCGACGGGTAAAATACGGTGTCGTTGCGTAAAAACAAAAGACGGGGTCATAGTAATAACATGGCGCCGTTTTTGACGCACCGTTAAGCAGCGGTGCGGTCGCACCTTAAAAACTTAACTTTGTGAAAAAATATCGGTAGTTTTTTTTAACACTAACGAAACATAGCGTTATATCGTTTTTTTCGAACTATGTGATCCATCGATAAGAAAACGAGTAGCGACGGGTGCGAAGATTGTAATAAACGGTATTAACGATCAAGTGAGTGTGTTAATATCAGAGGTCGGAGAGGGTGAGCTATTCTTATGTCATTAATGTCGTGTGTAGATATTAATATGGATACGCGCGGAAAATTAATATTAAAACAATTCATTGATTAATAATAAAAATAAAAATCTTTATTTCGGATTACGCATCCATATATGTGTTAGAAACAGTAAGAACTTATAGATAATGTTAGTGCCTACCAATACATTAGAGATAAAACTTACAAACTACCTTATAAATGTCCAAAGCAGCAGCACTTAACATAGGCTATGATGTGTAGCCACCTGAGACGTGTAGCCCAATCCAGCGCCGCAACATTGTTGAATTCCACCTATTTAACTGGGATCAAACTATAATGTTTGTTTTTTTTGACGTCATAAAGACTTATAAATCGATGAACGCCGGCTGCACTCACGAAAAAGCATGACTCATTGTCACGATCCGCCTGAGCCGAGCGTGCAAGCGAGAGCGCGGAACAAGCGATAGAGAGGCACGATCGGCCTAACCGTTCACCTTGTGTTTTATCATGACGTTATCACGTAAAATTATCGTCCAAAAACCGACTTTACAGACAACCATATTTTTTTGTTGTAAACATTCCTTCAATTGAGAATGTGTAAGAGACTTGATTGACACTGACTTTGAGGTATATATCACAGATAAAATAACTTCCGCAAAACAAAAGTCACGTCCATGTTGATATATTATCTAAAGAGGTATGCTCTAATAGTAGTTAAAACTTTCTTCGCACTTAAGCGGACTGCAACAGAGCTGTGCAAAATCGACCAAACATACTAATACTAATTACGCATGGGACGACTACCATTAAATGATAGGGTGTGTCCATGTTATAACTATCAGAACAGCTCACGCTTTCCGAGTTCTGGTTAATGCCTAGCTCCTAACCTTTTAACGCCAGAGTCGGCTCTAGCCGTCAACTGAAAGACGTGCCACTGACGCCACGATGGCTACAGCCGTCACAAGTTCGTAACAATTAACTTCTAATTTGCATAGCATAGCAAACAAGTTTGGCGTGTGACTGATACAATTTCTATTGGACGTAAGGCTAAAAAGGTTACTAATCTGTTTTAAATTGGTGCGTATTCTTTTAGTTCCGTGTTCAACGTGTTAATAAAGTATTTAAAGCGTGTTCTTGTTTCCAGGTGGATACCAGAAGCCAGAGGTGAGTGAGCTCTAACTATTTAAAATGTTCTAATTGCAGTAGGGCCATTCATTATACTGTCAAGAACGACTAAAGAATGTTCAGTCGCTAGACGAATATTAAAAAAAAAGATGGTCATCATTACTTCAACCAAGGCAGCTGGACATTCCACTGTTGAAATTAAACCTTCACCAAAGATCTCCGCAATGGTCGGCTGTCTTATTCTTAGCGTGTCGACGGCATGTCATTAATATATGAGCTGACCAATATTCTGTCACGCGGCATGGTCAGCTTTGTCAACCGATGATTATGTATGTATGTATGTATGTATGTAAACTCTTTATTGCACAATAAAATAAAATAAACAATTACAAGTAAGTTCGTACATAAACTTAAGATTAACATGTACAAAGGCGAACTTATCCCTCTAAGGGATCTCTACCAGTTAACCTGACCATGATTGAGGAAACATCTCATTCGTTCACTAAAGCCCACCTAAATGGAAGTCATTACGTACCTGATTTCGTCACGTCAAACGTCAAAATAATGTCGAACGATATCCTTAATATGGATCCGATTTGAAAAAAAGAGAACATCCATACAAAAGTTATTGAATTTTATTGTTGTTTTGCGGCTTTGTCTGTGAAGTGAATGCGTAGGGTCTCTATTGACAGCCATAATTTTTTTTAGTCATAATGTGTTTTAAGTCATAATGCATTTTTCTCAGGACACGGTTATTTTTTCAGGATTTTTATAAAACTAACCTAACCTAACCTAACTAATCTGCACGATAAACGTTTATTAAAAACTGTTACTTCAGCCTGAAAGAAGTTATGACAAAAAAAAGTATGACTAACAATACGTTATGACCAACGATATGTATGGCAGTCAAAGGGATCTGGAATGCGTGTTGTCAGATGTACGGGTCGTACGGTGCGCCGGTGGCCCAGCAGCGCAGCGGGCTGGGCACGGGCGCCGCCGTGGGGCTCGGCGTGGGCGCGCTCGCGGCCGGCGGGCTGGCGGGCTACGCGCTCGGCGGCGGGTTCAGCAGCGACAGCCCCACCACAGAGGAGGTGAGCACCTCAGTACCAACACGATCACTCTTCACCGAACAACACGGCCTTCTTAGCTGTGATTGTTACAGTCAAATAGTTCTGTCTCGCGGGGAGAAATTTGCACACATGTAGCTCTGCACCGGTTACTCTACAGAATATGACATTCGCAAAAGATCTTACTAGCAAAACATCATATACGCATAACATCATACTAGCAAAACACGATATTCGCAAAACATTATATTTACAAGTTATGTTAGATTTATATCAGGCCCGGAGGGCCAAACCATCCAGAAATAGGAGCTCCGCCGTAGCGGAGCTCCGTTGACACTATCTAATTCATGTCCTAATAATAGTTAAGTTTTGCTAATGTGATGTCTTGCTACTTTATGATTTGCGAATGTCATGTTTTGCGAATATGATGTTTTGCTTTTATGATATTTTTCAGAATATCATGTTTTGCGAATATGGTATCCAACGACGGAAGGCTCTGCACACCTACATACAAAAACAAAATTGTAATGATGACACTAATACAAAAACAATGGAACAATACACCGACAAAACTTGCTTTTTGCTCAACTGATTTGTTGCTCAACAGATCCGAATTTTGTACGGACGAGCGGACTCGATGTTGGTAAACAAATCGGACAGTTATATTTCTAAAATATACGAATTTGGTGTCTTAATGCAATTGAACAGCGATTATACGATAAAGATTTACTTAAATGTGAAATGTAACACCATTTTTTTGTAAGTTGCTTGTCCCAGACCTCTTCTTACAGCAGAAAACAAAGCAATTCGGCATTTTAAGTGTAGGTAACGTTCACTCGCGCGACTGGACTTACTGTTTTTATTAGCATGCCCGCTTGGGCTTGTACTTTGACAGAGGGGAAATGGTGCGAATGCTTACTCCCTTCAGTGTTGCTCGAAGGTCACTATATCCTTTGGCAACGTGACATTGTAAAAAGTTATTGATGTCAATTTACTCATTAAGTAACGTACTTTCGATATCAGTTTAAAGATTTTTGATATCTAATAGTTACGATATAATCGCCTGGACACACGACTGCGCCGAGCGTATGCCGGATGTACAGTGGCGCCCTCATTAGTGTTATTGTGTTTTCTAATAAACTAAAGTATTATCTTGAAATTGGTCGGTAGGTTTTTGTACTGCAAATGAAAACACAACTTATAGGGTATATCACATAGTTTAATAACAATCCACCTTCGAGTTATCAACTTAACGGAAAAAAGTGGCCAACTTTTCCCGTTAAGCGGACTACTCAAAGGGTAATTGTTATTAAAGTTGTTACGTATCAGATAAATTGTGTTTTTACTTGCGCTACAAAAACATATCGTCTGATTGCAAGGAAATTCTTTAGTTAATTAGGAAACACAATAAAAGTAATGAGGGCGCCACTGGACTCTCGACGTTTGCTCGGTGCAGTCTTAACGATTACAAACCTGTATACCATCCGGTAGTCTTATCAAACTAGTTTTAGTGTCGTGTCGCGGGCTCCCCAACTATAAGACTCCCGTAATATTTATTTGACCATAAACATTCCGTGGCGGATTGTTGTTCACAGGTCTCCGTGGCTGAGTTTGGTGGCGACGACTGGATGGACTAAGTTGTGCACGCGGCGCGAGGCTGCCACGGGCTAGCACATGATATCGGTTACCATCGTTAGAACTTTATCTCAAAAGCTAAGATTCCTTGTAGCGATTCACCGATTCTCCAACATGTATTTAATTTTCACTTTGTGTCACAATTGTCTATTTTTTTTAGCTTTGGTCGCGTTTCAGCTCAATCGCATATTTCATTGTATCATTTGGTATCGATCGTCTATTTGATTTTATTCTTATACGTTTTCATATAATGTACAAGCAAAGAACTGTATTTTGTATAAAATAAATAAATTAGGTCGTGTGGTTGCCGGGTTAGAATAGTGCCACTCCATATCTTCCCGTGGATGTCGTAAAAGACGGCTAAGGGAATAAAGGCGTATAGTACTGTTAGGCGATGGGCTTGCAACCTGTCACTAATACACTGGTAAACATCTTAGCCTAAAAGTGCAAAATGTCTGCAACATTAACAAATTTGAAAAGGTGTTGGTAATTCTGTAGCTCTGCCTACCCCACTCTGGGAATAACGGCGTGAGTTTATGTATGTAAATAAATTAGGCTCTGTAGTTTCGGAGATCAGGGAAATGGTCAATTTTCGTCTTCTTTCATAGATAAAATCTAAACTATTTATTTTATAATAATAACAAAAACATATTTGAGATCCTTATACCGAGCCCTTTCATTTATTTGATATATGACACAGTAAGGTTTGCAAAACTTTTTATTTACTTCCTTAATTTGTCCGCCGAAAAACGCTCATTAAAAATACTTTGCACATCTGTGTTTGGGTCATCAATTTACATAATTGTGTATCAAATTTCAACTATCCTATAGTAAGGGTTCCGTTTTTTCATTTTTTGAACGGAACCCTAAAAAAAACCCTTTCCACCGAGGTGAAACACGAATGGATCGCTACAAGAAATGTATGCCATTGAGGTAGAGTTCTAACAAACGTCGGTTATCCCTTTCTCACTAGGCTATAACAATGGAGACTTCACGGCAAGCGACAAAATGGCCGCTCTAGTCAAGATATATACCTAAACGTGCTATATAAACTAGTTACAAAGGGATATCCGGGCGACAAACAAGTCGCGGACAGCTTGTGCCAGGGGTGAGATTCTCTCAAACAAGCGGTCGGACGAACGCACGAGTGAATGTCCCAGCGGCGAGTTTAAGTAGTCCCGTCGTGAACAAAACACTTATCAGGGGACAATGTCACCCCAATTGACCTAGTCCCAAAATAAGCTCAAGGCTTGTATTATGGGTACTAGACAACGATATAAACACTTATATAGAGAAATATAATACTTAAATATATATAAAACAACCATGACTCAGGAACAAATATTCGCGCTCATCACACTAATATCTGCCCTTACCGGGATTTGTATCCTGGGTACAATCCGCTAGCTTCGTAGGCAGGGTCACTACCAACTAGGCCAATTTCAATTTCGCAGCATGGCTTCTGTCGATGAGTTCGAACGTATAAGGCTGCCTAGTTTTGAGAATGCACGCGCTAAAATATGTTTTGTTCGCTCTGATGGGACTACTTAATAAGTTCCTTAGGGCCATGCATAGGCGTCTCACTGGAAAAAAACTATCATACTCTGCCCTACTCAAACATTACCGAATGCCCTCACTCGAGTCCAGACGTACACTTACTGATGCAGTAATGCTCTACAACATCTGCAGAGGTAATTATAACAGTATCGACCTCCTGAATTTAATTCGCTTCAGAGTACCATTTCGGTGTACTTCACGATCAGCCGCCTTATTCGCCGTTCCTATATCCTCCAGCAACGCAGGTGTTCGTGCACCTTTGCGCCGTTTGTGTACTTCTTACAACAAGTTTTTTGTTTCAGTAGATATCTTTAACACAAATAAATATCAATTTAGGAAAAAAATATGTGAAATTTTAGACTCATAGTTTTGTTGGTTTACATCTGTTTGTCATTTTGTTGCTCAGTTTGTAGTTTACTGTGACAGGGTACTATGGTGCTTGGCAGTACCTTTGAGATGTCAGATTAAGCATAGCGTAAGAGTACGAAACTACCCTTCTCTAATACTTGTGTTTTAGTGAGAACTATCAAGGGGGTAAGTGCATGTTTAGTTTATATAAATCTGTATTCATTTTTGTTTGTACACTTATTCCTGTTTGTTTCTCCAATAAAATAAATAAATAAATAAATAAACTCGCCGCTGCGATATCACTCGGTCGTTCGACCGACCGCGTTTTTAAGAGAATCACACCCGTCCTGTTGCGGCTTGAACCCATGGAAAGTGTAACCGAAAGTCGCTTCACGTTGCTTCACGAGTTTTTCTATTGTATCCACCATGTTTTATTTTATTAGTTAAGTACAAAACAGTCTACGTGTGTACATTTTAAATAGCATGTTGATTATTAAGATATTTTAAGCAAAAAAAATACGCAAAATAATCACCATTCAATCAAATTTTGACAACCGATCAAAAAGTTCTTAACCAATTTTATTTTTAGTTACACTTATCGTTAACTAATAAATGAAGGCTTAAATGTATTTACAATTTATCTCTGTTGAAATCGAATATTTCATTTTATAACTGTTTGAAAAAATAAATATTGAACTTTGTATAGACACACAAAATATTCGTTAAAAATATAGTAAAAATATCTATGTAGGTATAAGAGAAAATTATATAAATGCCTTGATAATGCCTTGTATTATATTTAGTCACATTCATTGTTAAATAGATACAGCCTTCATTGTTGAAAAAAACATACATCTATATGTAGAAATAGTTATTAGTTCTGGATATAGGATAAGGTTGCAATCATATCTTAATTCAATTAATACATTAAAAACAGAACAATTTGTTCAATCGGTTCTCCCATTGCAGACTGTGTCTCACGAGATATAACTACAAAATCAATATGTTCATGTCAATAACGTTTACGAGATATAATAAACGTTAGTTATAATAATAAAATCAATATTTTTATAAGTAATAACGGTGAATCAACATAACATTAATATTATATTTTTTTTTTATATAACACTCACATTGTCTAATTTTAGTTTGTATAACAAACATGAGCTTTGCTCCCGCGTTAGCCTACGAGGTTATTTTTTTAATCTGTTTAATATACACACGTGCATTATGTTTTTTTAAGTTAGATTCATTGATTTATATAGTGTTTTATATCTTTGATATCATGTATACGCTTTAATAGTTATGAAAATAGTTTTTTGAAATTATATCTTTTGTTCATTATTTCCAGTGAACGTTATACGAAACAGGTTTATACAAAGTGAGCGTATTATATTGTGTTAGTATTTTTTGTCCCAGGTAAGTATACTTACTCGGGTAACCTATCGCAACCTTGAAATTTTTTTGACCGAATTTCATTTCACCGAAAACGTTTCGCTTTTTATCGTTTCTCCGATGGCACGTGTCGTCAATTTCTTACTTCACTATTTTACATTACGTAAACATATCTTTAGTCCGAGTAACTTTTCACCTTATAGTCACTTGCCCTATGTATTGTTACGTATGTTATTTCATAGCCTATTTTTCATTACACCAATGCTACAAATAGCTTAGGGATCGTTACGTATTTTGTTTCGTAACCAAATTTTCACTTCATCAATGCTACATATAGATTTCACTAAGTTACGTCAAATATTCATTTTCGCCCAAAAAATATTACTTGTAATTAGTTTTAGTAGAAAGACGAATTAGGGCAGAACCGGTTCGGATAGGTTAGGTTAGAAGGCCAAGAGCTCCCGCCTTGGCCTTCGAGGTTATTTTTTTTTCTGCCCAGAAAATATCAAACATAACATAGTCGATTTAATAATAGGTAAACTATTAATAAAACAATCCATTACATTGGGCAAAGGATACTAAGGTAAAATCAGAAATGGGAAATAGATAAATTGACAAACCATTACAATGGACAACTGTTTATACGCCGAAACCAGTAATAGGGAATATATGATTTATCAAATCAGTAAAAAATCAAAACAAGTAATGACTAAATGAATATATTCGAACTGATCTTTCGGGTAAACGTAAAAAAAACCAAACCATAATTGTCGAATAATATTTGTCGAACCAAATTCGGACAAACATTTTTCGGGGTTCAGATAGGTACTTAACCACTTACTCGCTTACAGTAGGACACAAGTGATATGGCGTGTCGTGAATCTTCGTTCGCGCGGACACGAACAACGATTCTGATAATTTCCGAAAGCACGATTAAAACCCACGATCAGATTTGTTCGTAATAGTTATAAGGTGCAAATTAAATTGCATCTATTTTGCCTTCTCACTCACGCACGTTTGACGGCTGGCTGAATGACACGCGGGCGCGTCAACATGGCGTCACTAATAGCCAATAATAGCGCAGAATACAACTGGCTACGCGTGGATCATGCTGATTGGTTCCCGCGGTACAGGTACATCGGTAAGCCATATCAGCTGTGTTTTACTTGTACCCTTGCAGACTAACTTAAGAATAATAATAAATAACGGGTGTTAGACGGGGGCTTCAACTATTACTAGTAGTAAGGCCACCATTTGACCTACTAATCCAGTGACGTACCTCTCCCCCCCCCTAACCCCTAATGGAACCAAAAAATATGTATAATAGGGGGCCAGGCCAAGGCAGGTTAGTAATGCCTATACTAGTAATGCCTGCCCCCTATTTTATCAAACTGACAATGACAGGTGACAGGTGTCAGTTCGGTATACATTGCAGATTTAACAAGTTTTCACATAAGCTACACGATGTACCCGGAAATGTCACCTGACACCTGTCATTGTCAAGGTGGTGAATTAGGCGGCTGGAATAAATGATAAATAATTTAGGAATTGGAAATCCCCCTCCATTATTCTAGCATTAACAGTATTTTCAGGTTAAATATACTAAATATTTATATTTCAGCTCTCGAGGGATACAGATTCCGTCACGTAAAAAGCTGACCGACAATGCTGCCCTGCTACGGAAAAAAGTCACATTTGCTATATGAAGTGTATTGCAATTCCAACTTTATTGTAACACTCGAGAGTTTATTATGCTTCTATGAATTAATTGCGCTTGTGTCTTTTCTCTATGTAAGGGCAGAATCCGGATGTGCTTGCGCATGTGTACAGTCGCCAATCACCCCCCTCCCCCGCCCCCTTCATGCTGCCAACTTATACACTGGCAAAAAAGTCTTGAAATTAAACAGTGGCAACACTGTAGTGTCGTCCCTTTTTTCTTAGATTCATTTGAAAGGGATGATGCGGGTGGTAGGGCCTTGTGCAGGGCCCGTCCGGATCGCTACCACCATCTTATCCATTAACCTACCGCCAAACAGCAGTGTTCGCATTGTTGTGTTCCGGTTTGGGGATAAGACAGCCGGTGAAATGACTAGCATAGAGGCATTCCATCTTAGTCCTCAGGGTTGGCAACGCATTTGCAGTCTTAGGATTGCATTGCAGTCTTGTGAATGCGAATGTCTATGGGTCACAGTTTCTACTTTCCATCAGGTGGCCTGTGTGCTCGTTTGTCTTCTCCATGCCATAAAAAAAAAACAGTGTTGCCACTGTTTAAGTTCAAGACTTTGCCAGACTATACTCGATCAATGTGCGACTGCGCAGGTACTAAATGATCGCCAGCGGCCTTTTTACGCGACGGGAACTGAGGCCCTACTTTGAAAATCGAAGTTAAAAGTTACGTTAGCTCCATCCTTTTCTCTCGATTTAGTCTCGAAAGAGTGACAGAGAGGGGTACACAGTCAGCCGTTTCCCTCGCCCGTAGACTTAGTTGTCCTTTGTATTACAAAACCCCATTCTGTACGCATGGGTATAAAACTTGTTACATAAATGTTAACAGATATTATTTACCAATAATATATAAGAATACGTTTACGCAAAAATAATAAATAATTTTGTTTGTGATACGAGTTTTTCTTTATCGAACCTAGACCCAATGGATACCATGACAGCACAACCAGTCGCCGACACCAACAAAATGTATGCACCACCTGCATCTCACCTGGCCCCTATTTCAGCATCCCTTTTTTTATGATGGAATAGAGAAGACAAACGAGCACACAGGTCACCTGATGGTAAGTGGAAACTGTGACCCATAGACATTCGCATTCACAAGAACAATGCAATCTTAAGACTGCAAATGCGTTGCCAACCCTGAGGACTAAGATGGAATGCCTCTATGCTAGTCATTTCACCGGCTGTCTTATCCCCAAACCGGAACACAACAATGCGAACACTGCTGTTTAGCGGTAGGTTAATGGATCGGACCCTGCACAAGGTACCTAACATCCGCAGATCAAAAACCTGACAATGACAGGTGACAATTCGGTATACATAGGTAACAAGTTTTCACGTCACTGGGATTTATATAAGCTACTCCATGTACACTGATCTGTCACCGGTCATTGTCAGGGTGGTGAAATAGGGGCTGGTGTCAACTTGGTTGCGCAACGTGTGCATACAACATTACTGGCAGCGAAGCAAAGTAAGCGTTAAATTGACGCCTCTGAGTACGGCAGTTAAATCTTTGTGACAATTACAGTTAAAGAAGAAAAAACAGCTTGATTTTTGTTTTATTTCCTGTCATGTAATACGAGAACTAAAAAGTAGAGAAAGATAGCTGACGTAAATTACATCTTATAGTCCGGTTTCTACGCTATAATATGTTCTTATTCTTTGGGTACGTACGTCCCGTACGTAGTCCGCATAGAAAAACGTAAAATAAAGTAAGCACTTCACTCCATGCGTGATATAAATTTTTCGTTTTAAGTAAATTGTAAATAAATAAATGTCAAAATATTTATTTATTTATTTTACAAACTTCTTTGCACTAAACTAGGTACAAATGTCAGACTTAATGCCTTTAATAATCTAACCAGTCAACCAATAGGATCAACAAAAACGGATGTGCTGTGTAATATAATGTATTATTATAAATCAATATAATGTATTATTATTTTTCTGTAAACCTTAATATTGCTTTAGGTATAAATATAGATAATAGGTTCAAAATGTTTATAAGAATGGGTGTTACTATCGTGTAAAAAGCGTGTAAAACAACGAAATCAATCAAATGACAAGCTCGCGACACTGGCACAACAAAACGGCTTGACCGCGTTGCCCTGGTAACGACGCAAACAAACCAACCAAACAATTATTAAAACCTACAAATACAATGTCGAACTTAAGTGGTTACGACAGCGAAGCCGTCGGTTTCGAGTCTGTGAGCTCGAAGCCTCGAGCGGAGAACACATGCTCCACGCAAACCTTGGAGTTCGCCGAGACCGGCACCGGCTGCCAGACCGAGCTGTGCTGCGACCGAGGCTGCACCGCCACTCCTCAAGACCTCAACGCTCAGGACCATATCCTGCACGAGTACCCACCACCTGGCCTAAACGAGTTTCTGAGGAAAGTCGTGCCTTCCATGCTAGAACAGCTGGACCAACACGAGAAAGACCAGTCTTCCAACTCGTCAGACTCTGACGAGGAAGATGTTCTGACGGCGAAGTTGTTCCAAGAGATCAATACTGCAGACACGCCCAGCGTCGGAGCCGGAGACCACGCAGCGGCGACGGTGCTGGATCTCAGCTTCAGCTGCGGTGGTAACTCGCTGGCGGTCGCCGTCGGCAGCGCGCAGCACGAGCAGTGGTGCCAGCACGACGGTCTGATCAGAGTCTACACCGCGAAGCGTCTAGAGAACGGGAAGTTCGTGCACTCATTGGACATCACAGAAAAGAATTGCGTTACCGTCGTGCGGTACCACCCTAATGTCGCCGCTTTGCTAGCGTACGGGACCATATCAGGCGAAGTAGTGTTGTGCTGCATGCGCTCCATTTCCAGCTCTCTGGAAGAAAACGTGCAACTTACTTCCCCGTCCGGTTGCCACGGCTCGCGGAGAGTCTCTCACCTGTTGTGGGCTGACTCCGCCCTCGCGAACACTTATTTGACAATGCAAATTTTGAACACTGGCAAGCGGCGCAGCGCTTCCGACCAGGTTCTGATCTCCTCGGGCAGCGACGGCACCATCAACGTCTGGCAAGTCAATTCCAACTTGAAAGTGTTCGAAATCATTGCGTGCTACATGATAAACGGGTCCCGCCAGATGGCCGCTCCGGATATTAGTTGCTTTGACTTTATCAAGACTTACCCGTTGAGGTCATGGGACGAGAAGATGACTGACGATGTGTTCGTGGTTGGGACGAAGTGTGGCGAGCTGTTTGTGTGCTCGATGAAGTGCGAGGCGAGGGGGGGGGAGGCGGCGGACCCGGTGCGGGAGGCGCTGGAGGGCCACCGCGCCAGCGTGCTCAGCGTGGCGTTCAGCGCGCAGCGGCCGGGGCTACTGGCCTCGGTGTCGGCGGACGCGGAGCTACGCCTGTACCACGTCGACCAGCCCAGCCCCCTAAGGGTACGTATCATTTGTACCCGCTCTTAAACTCCGATTAGGTACTAACGTACAAGGTACGTTGAGTAGATTTTATGTGGGACACACGGGTCCGTTGCCTGGTTAAGGGTTAAATCGCGTAACTGTTACTAAAACCAGTCAAGTGTGAGTTGGATTCGTGCACAAAGGGTTCCGTATTTAAGATGTGGTTGGAAAACGCAAAAGGAAGTAGTCATTGTGTTATGATCTTTATTTTCTATGCGATAAGAAACTTTTGGGGTAGCTTAAATTTGAATACAATTTTCTACAGTTTATTGTAAATGTTTCCAAAACTAGGTCTAATCTAAAAAAACATAACGACGCGCTGACGCTAGTGGGTAACGACCCTGCCTACGAAGCTAGCGGTCCTGGGTTCGAATCCCGGTAAGGGCAGATATTTGTGATGAGCGCGAATATTCGTTCCTGAGTCATTGATGTTTCTATGTATTTAAGTATATATTTAAGTATTTATATCGTTTTCTAGTACCCATAGTACAAGCCTAGAGCTTAGTTTGGGACTAGGTCAATTGGTGTGAGATTGTCCCCTTATACAGGGTGTTTGGCAGTCGGGTGTAGGGGTTTTAAGGGATGATAGTAAGGGTCATTCTGAACATTTTTGACCACATTTACTATTATGCTAAGTTTCACGGTTTCCGAGATATTGATCATTTTAATTGGATTTTTTGTAATTTTTCCTTATGTCCGTGATACGAAAAACCCCTTAATTCAAGTATTAATTTTTAAAAAAAACGGTGTTTTCTTGCATGACTTGAATCACTATGAAATAAGGAAGTTTTAAAGCTACATGGCATTTTTTTTTCTTTACAACTTTTTGAGTAAACGCGCAAGAGTTACTTTCTCCATACTAAGAGAACCCCGCGTTTGTTTTTCACCAAGTATGGAAAAACCAATTATGTGAGGTTACTCAAAAAGTTGTAAGGAAAAAAAATGGCATGTAGCTTTAAAACTTCCTTATTTCATAGTGATTCAAGTCATGCAAGAAAACACTGTTTTTTAAAAAATTAATACTTGAATTAAGGGGTTTTTCGTATCACGGACATAAGGAAAAACGACAAAAAATCCTATTAAAATGATCAATATCTCGGAAACCGTGAAACTTAGCATAATAGTAAATGTGGTCAAAAATGTTCAGAATGACCCTTCTACTATCATCCCTTAAAACCCCTACACCCGACTGCCAAACACCCTGTATATAGATATATAGATACAGTGATTAAAGGGTAAACCGTAGCATAATCGGCTCGTTGCAGATAATCTGCCTGGACGTGGCGGCGACGTGCGTGGCGTGGCTCCCCAACAACCCCAGCGGGCTGGTGTGCGGCGCGCGCGGGGGGGGGCTCGCCGTGTGCGACGCGGCGCGGGGCCGGGCGCTCCCCGCCGGGCTCAGCGGCGAAGCTGTGTGTCTCACCGCGCTGCCCGGGTGAGGCATTAAAGGGTCGGTTAGGCTGCACCGTCGCGAGCGCAGCACGATATTTCCATACAAACCGTGGTCAAAAAGGCGCCCCGTCGGGCATCGCGCCCCGTTTCTGTTGCGGGCCGATTGATATTTAAAAAAAATACTAGAGGATTAATAAAGTTAGTTAAGACTGCGCCGAGCAAACGCCGAGCGTCCAGTGGCGCCCTCATGACTATTATTGGGTTTTCTAATTAACTAGAGAATTTCCTTGGAACCAAACAAAATGTGTTTGTAGCACAAGTATAAACACAATTTATGGGATACGTAACAAACTTTAATAACAATTACCCTTTGAGTAGTCAGCTTAACGGGAAAAGGTGGCCACTTTTTTTCGTTAAGTTAATAATTCGAAGGTGAATTGTTATTAAACTATATGATATACCCTATAAGTTGTGTTTTCATTTGTAGTACAAACAAATTTCGTCCAATTTCAAGAAAATACTTTAGAAAACACAATAAAAGTAATGAGGGCGCCACTGTACGGTCAGCTCCATAAGTGCATGGACACCTTAACGACGATAATCGTGTGCGCCGTTGAGATCACGTTCTCAAAAATTGAACTAGATGGCGCTGTTAACGACCCTAGTTTAGTTATTGTTTAAAGGTGTAGCAATGTAATCATTTACTTCTTACTATCTGAATCGATAATTCGACCGTTCGTCTGAATGAGTTGCTGGCTTAACAGGTCGGCGCCTCGCCTGAATCGCGATATGATTCCACGGGACGGGAGTTCAAATATGACTGGGGCAAGAAAGTATTTTTTATTACAATTTAATATTACGGGATAAAATTATTGATTCTAGTTTGATTTAACGATTTATTTATTTAAAAAATAATTATTTTTAACCAGAAATGATGAAACTTGATTTTCAAGATAAACATATATTTATTTATTTTACAATAAACCAGTAATCGCATTGAATAATGGTTGGTGGTTATAGAAATAATTGTGGTTCACTTACTTTACATTTAATACATTTTTAATTGACAACAATATGCAAGAAGGAAAAAAAAGTTAAGACGAATTGTCAAAATCAATATTCTGTTAACGATATTAACGGTGTTAACTATCACTTATTACAAAAAAGTTAGACACTTCAGACACGTCTTAAATGACAGATTTCTATGAACTGACATTTGATAAACACATGTTCAACGACATGTTTGTTAATAACACCGTAAGTTTTTAACAATAAAACAACCACCAACCGTATTGAGGTAATAGCTTAAGTATTCGTTTCCGAAATCGGAAAGTGGATTGAAGCTTTACCAAAGTAACATATAGTGGTAAGTATAATGTGAAACTGGAGACCGGGTTGCCATAAAGGTTATACGCTTAGGTGCTGGTATGTTTTACATTGCAGTTTTTATCACTTACCTTAGTTATCAATTATTGAAAGTACGAATAGCTAAGAGTACGCTAGTGTATTTGGTTTGACCTTAAGTATATAAAATAAGGTAAAAATTAATAATCACAAAGATATAGAAAAAAAATGGGTTTAGGTTTTGTTTTAAATATTGAGTTAAATTAGGTGTAACCAAGTCTCCATTTTCAAATCATAAATCATTTATTTGTTTGTCCAGCATAGGTTTATACATATAGATCTTTAATACAGTTATGAAATTATGTCCCTTTATGCTTCTCGGCATACAAACATGCTGTGCAGCGCGCTTAAACTAAAATAACGTAAACATATTCACTAACATTCAATTCTATTACACATATTGCGTTTTATCAAAAATTACATATCGCTCATTGAATACAAAACGGACACATTCCAAAATAATTTGCTCTTGCATTGAAAATCTTATATGAACCGCTTCTAATTTTAAAATCCAACACTGACTCATTTTGGAATGTGTCTGTCTTGTATTCAATGAACGATATTTAAACCTCAAACTCAATTTAGTAACGAGTATAACCTCCGTTCTGGTCGATGACAGCTTGCAAGCGGAAGCGCATTGAGTCGACGAGATTCTTGCACAGATTTGAACCCCGGATACTGTCCCATATTTTTAAACAGTGAGCCTCCAACGCTTCTGGAGTTCGCTCATTCTGGTTTTCCCAGCGTTGGACAATAATCCCCCATAAATTTTCTATGGGATTCAAATCCGGCGATCTGCTAGGCCAAGGAATAACGCTGATGTTGTTGTGCTGGCCAAACCACTCCCGCACGATACGCGAACGATGCACCGGACAGTTATCCTGCACGAATGTAATCAGCGGCGTTTCTTCTTCCGGATATACGGTTCGTACTGTAGGCAACATGGTCTGTTCCAGCACTTCCACATAGTTTGCGCTATTCGCTCGACTAGGTATCCTGACTAGCTCACCTGGATCGGCTGAACTCATCCACCCCCACATGTTCACTGTTATACGACCAGATTCCATATTGGGCACTACGTGTCCGCTATCGTATCGCGTATTATTCCGACGCCACAAACTTAAACGACCATGTTGGCTTGATTTAAAAGTTTTTTCATCGGTAAAGATTGCACCATTCCAGTCGAAATTCAAGTACTGTGTAGCGAACTCCAACCGTGCTCTTTTATGATTCTCCGTAAGTAAAGGTTTGACGGCATGCCTCCGATAATGCAAACCCTCGCCATGAAGAGCACGACGAACAGTGCCCGCACTCGTACCGAATAAGCCGGCGTAATGGTTCGTCGGTATGAAACCATTTTCCTCATACTCGCGTACCATGGCTTGACGCTGCGGTGTGTCTATGAGACGTGGTCGACCCGATCTTTGACGTTGGAGTAAAGTTCCCTCCTCTTGGTATCTTCGTACCCATAAAACAACCGTTTTCCGCTGTAGCAAAAATGAAACATTTGAATACATAATAGTAAGTAATTTATTAGAAATTAGTCATTTTTATTATACAAGACATATTATTAAACACATCATTATGGCTTCTGCTGGGTGTATAAATATAAAAAGAGGAAAAAAAATATTTTTCAAAATTATTCTTGTCTCACCCGGGAATCGAACCAGTTAAAAAATCACTCGCTATAATTAATGTTAAATTTTACGATCTTGTTTATTTCTAAGACCAAATGTTTATTAGGGAGATTTTATCCTGAACAATAATCCTATCGATAACCAAAGAATGAACAAAGTTTAGTGTAACTGGCCTCTACTCCTAAAGATAACAATATTGTTTTCTAAGGAAGTGATTTTGTAAATCTTTTGAGAAATAAACATGACAATACAAAAAAAACTAGTTACTTACGTTTACACCGGTATCTCGAGCAATATCCGACACATTTTTGCCTTCATTGTAGAAAGCAATTATTTGTGCTCTCTTGACCATGTCAATATTACAACGAGAACTCATTATAATCGAATGATCTAACAACAGTGAATATTTACCAAAGAGGAAACAAAGAAGCAGCGAACGAAAGAACGAGCAGGAGTCTTTGTGAAATCCTAACAGGTATTTATTAATCTTCAGACTACCCTAAGTGTTAATATAAATATATTTGTTGGGAAATAAGCCGTATAAGTAAACAAAGATATACTTAATTTCGAAGATATAATTAAACGTTCGACGGTCGAGTGGCATAAGGGATCACTCGCAGTCCCCGTGTTCGCGGGTTCGAACCCAATCGATACAATTACATCTGTGATGAATGTTTTTGTATTTGAAATTTGTAATAAGATTGGATTGGAGATTCGAAACAATCGGAACACTCGGAACATTGGCTGTCACTAAATAATAATAAAGTATAGGAACGTGTCGTCCTTACTTAATCTGCGGTAAGCGGAAATTAAGTTTTTCATATTTAAGGTAATTCAACGCCATCTAGTAGAATATTACTGAACTAGTGTAAATTATAGATAACTCAGCTTACAGTATGACCAGATAGATGGCGTAATGTTTTGCCTCATAGGAATTTGTTTGCAATCTGTCCATGCACTTATGAAGCTTACTGTACATCCGGCGTACGCTCGGCGCAGTCTTAATAGCGACATTCCAGTAACGATGCTTTGAAACGAACAAACCACAGCGAGCGAGCGGAAGTGCGTGCGATGCTGGCAGGTTAATGGCATGAGACCAGTGCGATGCGTGTGTGCTGTGACGGGCGTCCCGCGCACATCACGCACTCATCACGCCTGGCCACCGTCCCGCTGACAGTCTGTTCGAGCCTAATGAAATTAGACCATTGCTTATCTTAGAAGTGGGTTGAAAGCTTCGATCAACAATACCAACCACCAATGTTAATCAGAACTGGCCCGAATGTCCGATAACATTGATTGATTTCTTCTATTTTCTAACAGTGTCGTGGGCTTTACAGAAGCGCGTGGAGCTGTCGTGTGCTTCTGTTTAGTCCATTAGAGAAAATACTCTTTCACCGAACAATAATTGTCCTCGCGTGTGATATCAATGGACTTATTTCTATAGTAAGTCCATGGGAGTGTGTATAAATAACTCTAAATTGGCGAATTACATCTTAACAGGAGTGAAAACCATTAATTAAAATTAGAATTAAAAACAGTGTCGTACCGTAAAAAGCGGAGAGTAGCAACACAACCTAAAATAAGCATGATACTAATTATAAAACTGAAATTATTTCCAATAGACTTAACGTTATTGTCCATTAATTACTTGTTCTTATTTGTAACAAGTTACTTATGACTTATTTTAGGTTGTATCCGCACTCATCCCGTTTTAGGCTGCGTTTCCACCAGAGATGTGCGAGGATGCGTTGCCAGGGGTGATTTTGTCATGAACCAATAGAAACACTTCATTTACTTATCCTCGCTTAGCTTAGCTCTGGTGGAAACAGCTCATCGGAGCGAGGTTTCTGTACCGCTCATTCCCAAAATACCAGTATTTAAAAATACCAAACTACTCTTTTTACCAGGTTCTCAAAAAACCAGATTCGAAATGTTGGGTAAAGATAATAAATACCCTAATTTGTATGTTTAGTTTTGGGATTCCGATATACTTATTGAGAATCAGGTATTTTAAAATACTGGTATTTTGGGAATGAGCTTTTTGTACATACAAAAGAAGGGAAAGATGTGTGCGAGGCGGCGTCTGGCTCCGCTCCCGCCTCACCGCACCCCGCCTGCTTATTTAAGACTGCGCCGAGCGTACGCCGGATGTACAGTGACCCTCATTACTTTTATTGTGTTTTCTAATAAACTAAAGTATTTTCTTGAAATTGGACGAAATGTTTTTGTACTACAAATGAAAACACAACTTATAAGGTATATCATATAGTTTAATAACAATTCACCTTCGAGTTATTAACTTAACGGGAAAAAGTGTCCACCTTTTCCCGTTAAGCTGACTACTCAAAGGGTAATTGTTATTAAAGTTTGTTACGTATCCCATAAATTGTGTTTTTACTTGCACTACAAAAACATTTCGTCTGATTCCAAGGAAATTCTTTAGTTAATTATAAAACACAATAATAGTGATGAAGGCGCCATTGGACGCTCGGCGTTTGCTCGGCGCAGTCTTAAAAAGAGCCCGCTACAGATCCTCGCACCGCTCAGCTACCTCGCACATCTCTGGTGTAAACGCAGCCTTACGCTATTCATTTTTTATTTCGGTTCATAGCACGCCGCGCATCGCCGCCGGCGACTCCCGCGGCGCGGTGCGCGTCTGGGACGTGCCCACGCGCAGGCTCCGGCTTGCGCCTGAAGACCTGGTGTTCTGATGCCGGCCAGACCTGGAGCCAGGAGAGGCGTCACTCCGGGCTCGAGCTGCTCTCGTGGGGCAGCTATAGTCTATACTTTTAGTTATTCAAAAAATGTAAACAATCTAAACCACGTGACATCGTTAAACAGCCAATCAAAACTATTTTATTGCACTTTGACGTATCCGTTTTCTGCTTCTATTGGCTAATAAACTATATCACCTGCCCCCTATTTCACCAAATCAAATCAAAACAAAACAATTTATTCACCGTCCCGACAATGACATGTGATTTGTGACATGTGATTTGTGACATGTGATTTGTGACATTTCAGTGTACATGGCGCAGTTTATGTGATACCCAGTGATGTATCAGCGCGTTAACTTTGCAATGTACAACGAATTGTCACCTGTCACGTGTCATTATCAAGATGGTGAAATAGGGGGCTGGTAGTATTGTTTACATTTTTTTAAATAGGTACCTAAAAGTATATGCACTATAGTAACTTGAAGATATCGTAAAACTTGATGTGATTTGCGGCCTGCCATGGTAATGCCGAAGATTATACGGTGAAGCTGCGTAAAGCATCGACCAGACTTGCTCGAAGTACGCTGACGCACCGTTAACGGTAAACCATTTGCTAAAAAATGGTTTACAAACTGATTCAATTAATTATAATTTTGCAAAAAACTTATTTTTTCAAAACTACGCAACGGAGACTGCGCCGAGCGTACGCCGGATGTACAGTGGCGCCCTCATTACTATTATTATGGTTTCTAATAAACTAAAGTATTTTCTTGAAATTGGTCGGTAGGTGTTTGTACTACAAATGAAAACACCACTTATAGGATATATCACATAGTTTAATAACAATTCACCTTCGAGTTATCAACTTAACGGAAAAAAGTGGCCACCTTTTCCCGTTAAGCTGACTACTCAAAGGGTAATTGTTATTAAAGTTTGTTACGTATCCCATAAATTGTGTTTTTACTTGCGCTACTAAAACGTAGCGTCTGATTTCAAGGAAATTCTTTAGTTAATTAGAAAACACAATAAAAGTAATGAGGGCGCCACTGGACGCTCGACGTTGCTCGGTTCAGTCTTAATGCGGTTTCAATTGAGTAATTCAAAAGGAAGGTTGTTATGAATTCATTCTGGTTTATGCACGGGTGTTACAAAAAACTCACATAAACCGAAGCGAGGCGAGGGCGGGTCGCTGGTTTACGGTATTTTAATTTACTAAATAGGATTTTAGTCGTTTATAATTTTAATTTAATTTGTGTTATAATAATTATGTTTGTATTTTCAATTAAAAATATTTGTTATAGTTTATCTTTTCAATCGATTATCCTAAAGCCCATACTAAAACCGTTTTTACCGAGCTCTTAGAAGGCTTTTTAGTATGAGGTCGCGCCGCGCTGCTCTCAGTAACGTGTGTTTGCGGCTTAAATCTTGCAGTTAAATGAAATGATAAACAAAGATCGGTTACCCTAACATACTTATCCATCGTAGTAAACTTTACATTCGAATTTTTGCATATTTTCCAATTCAAAATAAATTCACTGAGTCGATCGCGGAGCTCCTATTTGTGTGCTATGGCCCTTCGGGCCTTCTGAAAAACTAGCATAACCTAAGCCTATCTACCTATTTCGACTTAATAACAATATCGTCCCTTTACTTTCTCAATCTCGTATCTGATCGAAAAGTTAGATAGGAAAGTAGTCTTTATTCTTTAGGGAACATGAGTGCTTTTCCTATCTAACTATTCGGTCAATTACAATGGGAAGTGGGGAAAATCCTCAATGAAAAATATGCGAATACTAAAAATTGGAAAAAAGCGACGGGAAAGTTTACTACGCGGAATTAATCAGTTTGAGAAGAAAGAAGTGGAAAGAATTGGTCTCTGCCTACCCTTCTGGGAAACAGGCGTGATTTAATGTATGTATGTAGTCTCGAATGATGAGTGACAGGGATGGAGCTAACGTAACTTCAAACTTTGATTTTCAATCTCAAATTTCTCTGGTTTGGTTTCGATCGCCAAAAGTGGACGCAGAGCCAGTATTTTTGACGGAGGAAACAGGGTAAGTCTCTTTTAGATCTAGCTGTCACAGAGCCTCTGAAGACAAGATAAAGCTGGGCATAGATCGCGTAATCGTAAAATGATTTAAGGCTATCACACACCAGCCAATAATGTGCATACGTTACACGAGTCGAATATTATAAGAACGTGTCACGCTACCGTCGCTCTGTGCCACGCCGGCTGTTTGGTGAACAGGTAAGATCGACCAAACCAAAGCTTGAAATACGCTGACGTAAAGTTTACGCAGGGACGATTCTACTGCGACACGTTAACACCGCGTCTTACGCCGACCGGTGTGAACACGTCCAAAAGAAACGAAAGAAATGAAAGAAAAATACATTTATTCACTACAGACACAAGACAGAAAAAAAAAGTAAAAACAGAAAACAGCAATAAACAAGTAGTTAGTGTGTCTTCGCGGCAGTTGATTTTCAGCCAGCTCCGAGTGTGACAGACGGACGGTACGCTAAACGAATAATTAGTGTAATAAGAAAAAATATAATTATAATTATATACACTATTAAACAAATATGTGCTAATATTTAGTGGCGAAATAAATACAAAACCTACATGCAAATACCTTACATAAACATAATTTAAAGTAGAAATAAGGTAAAAGCACCTATTATGGACAAGGCTCCAGTGATGAACATTATCATTTTTTTTAATGAAAACATATCAATACTAAACATTTTATTCTGATAGTAGTAATCCCGAATAATTTAATATAATCTAATTGTAGCTCTAAAAGCATTATCAATCTCAGAGACTTATATTTATGGAATTGTTCATAACTAGAGCACTGTCCATAATAGGAGCTTTTATCTTACTTACTTAGCCAGTATACAGCATCGACACACAAACGCAATGTAAACTTTTCGCTATTTTGAAGCACTTCAATACTTGTAGGTTTAGCACATTTTAAGCTTCGGTATAGTAATTTATCGCTTTTATAAATAACGGGCTTTTATTCTAAGCTTTTATTTCTAAACGAACGAAACATTTGGTGCGTACAATGTGTACCCAGCCTTAGTTACATGAAATGAGGGTATATCTAATCACACCATCGAAAAACTCTTTTCCGAAATGCCAAAATTGAAAAGTGACGTGATGTGTGCATGAGCAATAACTACTATTTATTCTAAGATTTATTGCTATTTATTATTTATTATACCATTGCATATGGAGTGTTAGAGGCGTGGGTGCAATGGGTTCGATTAAAATTCCTTTTTACCTTCCACCTTAACATTTTCGCCTAACAGGCAATAGTTTTAGGAAACTTATGAAATTCGTGTCAGCCGTGTTATTTATAGTTGTATTCTTTGCTAATGTTATCGTTTTGTTTTAATTATAATTTGCCAAAAAGTTCGTGTCATTGTTCATTTGCCTAACAAGTGTTATTTAAAAGTTTAATGTTAACTGCATACACACTTCAGTTATAACTATGGCGCAAGGTCAAGAAAACTTCGTAAGTAATTTTTATTAAAAGTATGCTGTTTCTAGTTGACTGCAGTGTCGGGCGGGCTCGAAGGGGCATGCTCGCCCCCTAAAACCGAGAAATTGTTAAACAGAAATCGCACAACGTTCACGCCTTCCATTGTGAATCTACCTTAAAGCTTGACTTTCATGGGTAGCGGCCAATGCGAGAGTCGCGCGCGGCTGACGCTCAGCATCAGCCGCGCGCGACTCACGCGCGCGGCTGATACGGAGGTTCAACTTTCGTGGGTCGCGGCCCGCGGCCTATGCGACAGTCGCGTGCGGCCGCTGGCACGCCATATTTATGTTAGTGTCCGTCCAGTGCAGTTGTGTGATCTGTGATCTCTGATGGCTTCTAAAAAATATATTTTGCTAGCAATACTAGAAGAAGAAGAGGATGACGATTTGCTATTGCTATATTATTACAAGCAAAGGAATTCAATTGATCCAATTTTCAGAAATAGAGGTGATGAAGGATTTTATCGTATTTTAATAGAAACCAAATTAATAAGAATTTCTTCTTCTTGTATAGAAAACGGTACAATAGTCGCCATTTTTTACCGCGCCTCACGCGTCAGTAGAAGACCAACCAAACACAGCAGCGCGCGGCTCGCGACTGTCGCTACTGACGCGAGCCGCGCGCGGCTCGAGCCGCTGGCCTCGAAAGTGGCGCCATTATGTTTCATAATTATTATTACTGACGCGCAGACCGGGCGACTGTCGCTAGCGTGAGCCACGCGTGAGCCGCGCGCGTCTGTCGCATCGGCCGCTACCCATGAAAGTCAAGCTTAAGCTACGGCCACTCTACTTACGAACGAAGAAACGTGTGATTGTTATAGTTTGGTCAAAATAGGATGATCCGTGTGGTGCCTCCAGCCAATATGATTTCAAACAATAGTTACTAAATATAAGGACTATTAAAATGAAGTGATATTTATTTTAATAAATGAACGTCTTCGCAAGGTTTGTACTAAGTAGTTTTAAGAAAAGTTGAATTATGTGCTTATGTTATTATGAGGTATCACGGGATCATCCTAGATTGACCCACGCATATAACTCTTAATACCCAGATAGACTGGCGAGTAAGTACGCCGTACTTATACATCAGCGACCTTACTCGCCCGTGTGTCCCGTCTTAAAGGCCCGTATTAATAAACTAATCTCAACTCTAATGCTCGTCTCGAGATGTGTCAAAATTGTTAGTGTTCAATGGTTTGACGTTTAATTTGACGTATCTTGTGACGGGCTTCTCAGCCAAGATGAGTTAATAATACAGTCCTAAGTAGGTACCTACTTGAACTTCTACAAGGTAAACACGGGCGAAAAATGCCCCCGAGCCTAAATAATTTACGCGTACTTCCTTGCCCGTCCATCTGAGACTTTACGCTGTGCACCATGAATCCAATCGAATCGAATCCAATCCAATCGAATAAGGGGATGATAGACGGGCGAGCGTTAAAACCGCGTACTTAAAGGTCGCGGACTTACTCGGCTCGCGTCGGTGACAGACGCATGACCTATAAAGCCGCGAAAGTTCGCGAACTTACTCGGCGGTTTTTAAGTACGCGTAGTTCTGATGACACACGGGCTGGTTAGCTCGCCAAGTCACAAGTACGCGTACTTACTCGCCCGTCTATCACCCCTTTTACTTCAACATAAAGAAAGTAAGCGACTTACAACACGAATATTCATGGAATCGCGTAGATGTGGCCGCAGCTTAATGAAAAGGATTAGTACTTTTGAGGTACTAGGTGGGTGATGTTAAGGTGGATTTACAATGGGCACTTGCACGCGATAATATACTCGAAGCTACGACAGACGCCCTACTTTGAAAATCGAAGTTTGAAGTTACGTTAGCTCCATCCTTTTCTCTCGATTAGGTCTCGAATAACGAGTGACAGAGCAGAGTAAGGCCGCAGTTCGCGCCTATATCCGTTTCGATTGGTCAAATCAGAGGACCTACTTTGAAAATCAAAGTTCAAAGATACGTTAGCTCCATCCCAGACACTCGTCATTCGAGACTAAATCGAGAGAAAAGGATGGAGCTAACGTAACTTCGAACGTAAGGGCTTCAGAAGTTGAAGATGTACCTCTCGATTTATAGCTGCCCTGTTTTATTGCATATAAATGCCCATTAAAGCGTGTCGTTGGTTTCAGGAGTTGCCGCTCTTGCGACCCGTGCCTGGCAACATGAGGAAGGGGCTCAGCATTCATCTGCGAGGCTCCATGCCAGCCGACGCGGAAATGTAAGTCACGATAGTGAACTAATCAACAAGTCTAACAAAAATCAAGTGTGAAAGTACCGACACCCGTATCCTTACCATGAGTTACAATAGGCTAAGTAAAGTTTTTGGAAGATATGTATATTATATTTATTTTCGATAGTCGTCATCCTAAAGATCAAGAAATTGCGGCTCTTTTATTTTTATTTCCTCTAATATTTTAGAAAAAAATTTTTTAGTTATGAAGTTGACATTTGTACACTTTAATGACCGACTAGCTTGTTGCCTTCGTACTTAATGAAAAAGAAAAAAAACACTTCTATATCTGTCATTGTCAAATCAAATCAAAGTAAACAAACGATTCAATACAACGGCTCTTTTCTGTTTGCTTGTGTTTCATGTGATCAGTGTTTTTAGAAATATTTTTAACGATATCAGAACGAACTCCGGACTTTCGTTTTGCCGCTTTGCTCTAAGACCTTTGCACGATATTTGGTCTACGATTTATTTTCGACCCCTTTGGAACTTCTTCTTGGACACCGATTTCTTCCTTTCTCGACGACTCTTGCTCTGCTTTTTGATAGCCACGAGAGCACTTTTGAATTGTACAATCCACACAATGAATTCAGGCAATCCCACACGGACTGTGGAAATGGAGTATTACAAAGATTTACTTGAATTTACTTATTTGAATTGAACCGTTTGTTTACTTTGATTTGATTTGACGTTGACAGATATAGAAGTGACAGTTTTTTTTTCTATTTCATTAAATACGAAGGCAATAAGCTTGTTGGTCATTAAAGTTTACAAATGTCAACTTCATAACTAAAAAAAAGATTTCTAAAATATTAGAGGAAATAAAAGTAAAAGAGCCGCAGTTCTATGATCTTCAGGATGACGACTATCGAAAAAAAATATAATTTACATCTCTTCCAAAAACTTTACTTACCCAATTACCGTAGTCGCTAGCTCTGTCCCTCGCAGACTTCGCAGTATTCATGTAGAGTACGAGGAAAAGAGCATTGGACTCATTTTAATTTGATATTACAGAAGGTTCTTTTTTTTAGTTTCCACATCGACCTTCAGGAAGGACCTGGCGTAGACCCCGACTCGGATACCATCTCGTTACAAATAAACTTTAATTTCGAAAGTGGGGCAGTTTTTCGGAGTACCTACGACGCTCAACGCAAGGACTGGGGGCCAGGGGAGTCCTCCGGAGGCATGCCCATCAACAGGGGCTACGAATTTGACGTGGTGGTGAAATGCCAGACGACCTCCTTCTGTGTAAGTTCTGGGTCCCCTTTGTTTGTTAGATTTTGTTTCGGAATTTCCGGAGTTAATTGTTTAAGGCATACATACATACACACCTTCACGCCCTCATTTCCAGAGTGAAGTAGGCAGAGCCACAGAATACCCAACATCTCCAAAAACCCGTTGACAATTCTGTTACTACATTTTGCACAATTAGGCTAAGATGTTTACCAGTGTATTAGTGACAGGTTGCAAGCCCATCGCCTAACAGTACTACAAGCCATTATTCCCTTAGTCGTCTCTTACGACATCCACGGGAAGACATGGAGTGGCATTATTCTAACACGGCAACCACATGGAATGTATAAGGCATGATAACTTTAAGCATAAGTAACAATAAGCAGGAACGCATATAGCATAGTATTGTTTCGCAGAAATCATTACGCATTCTTTTAATTGGAGTAGAATTTTCGTAAGGAATAAACAATGAAATACACAAAGTTAGTCAACACAATAACGTATCAGTATCTACGTTTTCCCCGTTCAAACGTTGAAAGTAAGATGTTCCCGGCGTATAAATAAATTTCTTTCAAAAATTTAATTTTTGGGGCAAGCTGTTGCCAATTATACTTTTGCTCAGTCATTATCTGTGTGTCAAGACAAAACTAACGATGGCTCTACGTTAAGTATAACTGAGATCCTATCGCCACCGGTTGTTGGCGGGTGGTAGGACCTTGTGCAGGGTCCGTCCGGATCGCTACCACCATCTTATCCATTAACCTACCGCCAAACAGTGTTCGTATTGTTGTGTTCCGGTTTGGGGATAAGACAGCTGGTGAAATGACTAGCATAGAGGCATTCCATCTTACTCCTCAAGGTTGGCAACGCATTTGCAGTCTTAGGATTGCATTGCAGTCTTGTGAATGCGAATGTCTACGGGTCACAATTTCCACTTTAAAAAAAAACCTTCTGACTCCATCCATCCTTCACCTTCAGACTCCCTAGCCTGATCCCCCAGGGGACCAGTGAATTCGTTCAACAGAGTCAACTGAGCTCTGCTTTCGCGGATCTGCTATTTCTGGGTATTTGGCCAGGTCCGGGTCAGCTGAAGAACTAACATAACCTAAACCTACCTCATATTTAACGTTATGAATCGTTAGGGATCCTGATTCCTGATAAACTCCTGAGTTCACCAGCAGGATGCCCTGGGAATCGGGCTAAAGGAATCTGACGGACCCAAGCCTAAACAAGTGAATTACGTCTAAGTGAATCACAGCACTATACTGTTTATTGTCGTAGGCCCCACCCATAGTAGGTACCGTAAAACGGGGTGGGTAGGAACCTAAAATTAAGCATAATAGGGTATTTGACAAGAGTGAAATTAAATATAATTAGCTTTTTATTAACAACAGATAAACATTTTAAAAATACTAGAAAAACATCAATCTTTTATTAATGTTTGCTATTTTAAGATGTTTAAATTCATAAAATCCAACAATAAGGAGAAGGACGTTGTTTGATTGTGACGTCACAAGTAAGTAATCCCTATAAATTCCATAGTAACAGAGCGTTTTTGATGTTTCATAAAAAGAAGCTGATTTGACTTTTGTCAAATACCATATTATGTTACTGTTAAGACTGAAATAATTTCCAATAGACATAACGTTATTTATTGTGCATTTAATACTTGTTCTTATTTGTAACAAGTTATGAGTTATCTTAGGTTGTGTCGCTAGTTCGCTACTCATCCTTTAATCCCTACTTACCTATTGTTATTATACTTTTCAATGTGTGAGAAACTTGGAGACACTGGAACTCGTTGGAATCATCGTGCAGGTGACAGTGAACGAGGAGGTGTTCTGCCTGTACAACCACCGCAGGGACCCGCTGGCGATCAGCCACGTGCACGTGGACGGGGACGCGGATCTGCAGGTCTTCGAGATCCTCCCTCCGTAAGGGTATACATGTTTGGTGCGTGTCATTTGTTTTCGGCTAAGTACCTATCACATGAATTTTAGTTACCAAGTTGGATACACCTGTTTTCCGCAACAGAAAGAAACAAAAATACTTTTGTTTCCGCTTACATACTATCACAGCAAAGAAATATTGTAGGCCCCTAATTTGTTTCGTAACTACTTTTTATTTCGTTTTTGTTTGTTAATTTCGTGTTTTTTTAACTTAGCAAATTTTTTGTCCGGTTACGACACAATTTTAAAGGAAAACTGTCACGGCTAGTTCTATGTAGACTTTGACTAGTTCTTGAGATACAGGCGACTACAGTGTTTATTACAAAAAGCATCTAAGACAACATCTTCTGATAAACGGGCGAGTAAGCTACAAAACTTGCGTGTAAACGTTCGGTCATTTAAATGATTAAAGTAATCAAATCAGCTCTTCATGCGCCTCGCTTGAGAGTGTGGCACAGGGTTAACTTTACAGTGACCCAATTACTGCGATATTTCTTTCTTTTTTAGCATCGAATGGGGAATGAAACGGATTCCCATCGAAAGCTTCGGATACAGTGCTTCGTGGAAACCTTCATCGCCTGAATTGGAGCGTCGCGCTCGTCGCGGGGCAACAAGCAAACCGAGTTCATTCAACTGACTACCTGTCGTGAAGTTCTCGTTAGAACAAGAAAGCGAATATCACTTAACCGTTTGCTGGCTTGTGAACGCCCGTGGGTATGTGGCCGCGTCATTATGGATACTGACATGCATTTGCCGCCGAAAAAATAATCGCGGATGAATTATGTATTCACAAATGATAAATAAATTAATCCAGAATTATAAATCGAATTTATTTTTGTATTCCTCATCTTTAGATCGTATAAATCAAAGACGCTTTCCGCTTTTCGCTGTTTGTATATCCACTAACTTCTAAAACACGCCACGGTTTTTGAAAGGTTTTTCACTAGCGTTTGATATTTTTTTACTGCCTTTCAACCTAGTTGAGCCGGTAATCGTACCAACTAAAAATACAAAATATGGATAACTATTATTTTATCCATTATTTATTATTATTCCATTATTTTTTTCTATATACTTTTTTCCAAACAATATAAAAGTGGTACCTACTAGTTGAAAATATACAAGGACTATTTTTAAGCTTCTGAATTGGCCATATTATCATATCATTAAAAAAATATAGTAGTTCAAAACTTAGATACTGCCCATATTTAAGTAGTGCATGTGCTGCGTGTTCATCGTTATCTTTATCGCTGTTGCTTAGTACAAGGCGTGTCGTGGTAAGTACGGACGCAAATCATAATAATCACAGTATCCGTCAGGCGTCAACTGTCATTTACAGTTGTCAAATTGCTGTGCTTTACATTGCTGGCGGTTAAAATTTTGTTAGAAAGTTAACAAGCGTGAAAAATTGTTTATTAATTAAATTAATGTCATAGTTACGTTACAGATATACGTTATTTTGAACTACTTAAAAAAAAGCCAGGGTGCTGGTAACACACTGTATATATTTTCGCCTATGTTTACCTTTACAAGTTCGCGTACTTAGGGTAACACGCGAGTAAGCTCGCCGAGCCATAAGTACGGCGTATTGACTCGCACGTCTATCTGGGACTTAAAAAATATTACCTTGATGCAAAAAATACTCATGTGACAACACT
Organism: Acleris laterana; assembly: GCA_963966035.1. Lineage (NCBI taxonomy): Eukaryota > Metazoa > Arthropoda > Insecta > Lepidoptera > Tortricidae > Acleris > Acleris laterana. Next base: position 8,053,674 of record OZ014464.1, read on the forward strand.
GTTTTTATTTTGACGCAATATGTACTTTGTCGATTCAACAATGGTGTAGTTTATAATTGTAAATTATATATTATTTCCGCTAATTAGATTTATAGTGACGCGACTGACGCGTACGGCATTTAATCTACGACGTGTAACGATTACTTACGTACTATTGAAACGCATTAGAACGCATTTACGGGCTTGAAAGATGACGATCGAAGGGAACAAGGACGAGGCTGAGAAATGTATTGAAATCGCGCAGATTGCGTTTTCTGCGGGGAACGCTGAGAAAGCTGAAAGATTCTTGTTGAAAGCTGAACGTTTGTACCCCAGCGCGCGTTCTAAAGAACTTTTGGTGCGGGTCCGGGCGGCAGGGCTCTCAAGCAATGGGCGGAAGACTCCGCCGAGGAGCCCTGATGAAGATATCCGCAGACGGAAGGCGCCGCCGCACCAGGCACCCCAGCGCGAGTACACGTCGGATCAGCTCGAGGCCGTCAGGCGAATCAACACCAAGTGCAAGGATTATTACGAAATTTTAGGTCAGTTATTATTAGTTTTTAACTGTGTGAAGGAATTTTTTGTTTCTCATTTGCACCTGTTTCGATTTTGGATGATCCCAGGCATATCACAGAGGTGACTAAAGATTTAGATCATGAAAAATTATTTCAAGGTTTGAATTGAGTTCAGGTTAAATTTTAATTCTGTGACACATGGCTACAAAGATTATGAATCAAGTTAGTATTTACGTAAAGCCAAGCGTTAGGATGAGGAAGAACTTATAAAGGTTGTTTCTGGGATTATCCAAAATCTCAGATTGAATATGTTAAGAATCTGGTATTTTGAAATTTAGAAGTGACTTTGCTGTTTCATATAGTCAAAAATTCACTTACCGCCTGTTTTACTATAGACATGTAAAGCATATTTGACAAATAAATTTAACCTTTTATCTTTCTTGCAGTTAAAAATAGACACGGCCAACTTAAAAGGCAGATAAATTTACTTGTCAATTATGAACGAGGCCCTTATTCTAATGACTTACCGCTTGTTCCACAATCAACAAGTATAGCATATTTGACGGATGATTTGAGCCATATATCTTTCTTACACTTAAAAATAGACTTAGCTAACATTGAATGGCAGATAAATTCACTTGTACATTGTGAAACAGGCCCTTAATCACAACCAGATGTTTTATAATATAAGTAGGTAATATTAAAATTTTAGTAGGATACCTAGTTAAAAAAAATTAGTAGGCATTAGCAGTTTAAAAAACTAGTGACTGTTAAGTTGCTTTTGCATTTTTTTTTTTTAATGTTATATTAAGGTATGGACATTTTTTTGGAGCAATAATGGCTCGTCTACATTAGCTGTTTTACTTTACAAATTTGTTTATTTTATATCCGGGTAAAAATCAAAATAAATGTCCTGTTAAAGAGAGTTTTGTCACCGTAACGAAACTGTTGGTTAACGTCAAACATACGTAATTTTGTATGAAATTGTAAGTTAGACATCATTTAAGTGACATTTAAATAGCGTCTTTATGTACATTTATTTTGATTTTTACCCATCCAGTGTTTAGGTTAATCTTCTGAGTAGCATTTTAGAAAAAAAACTTTAGATACTACTCGAATGCGGCAAAGCCCAAGAGGAGGGTTATGTTTTTGACGTGTATGTATTTCTGTATGTGCGATGATGTTATTTCTGTTGCCGCTATAACAAAAAAACTCTAAAAACAATAGAATAAATATTTAAGGGGAGCTAAACACATGATTTTTATATGGGTCGTCGTTTTTTTTTATAGTTATTTAATCGTTTTGTTCTTGACAGGTGTAAGCAAGGATGCCACGGACTCTGACATCAAGAAAGCGTACAAGAAGCTGGCGTTGCAGCTTCACCCGGACAAGAACCATGCCCCTGGTGCCAGCGAGGCCTTCAAGGTGCGCACTGAGCTCACCGACCAGGGAGCCTACAATATGTTTCATATCTCATTTTGCCTGTAACAGATTTCAATTTTACATTCCACGCGTTCCAACCAATTGAGCAGTCAAGTAACTATCGATAGTAAATTTGTTTCAAAATCAATAATTAATTTGATTTACGCACTATATTTCATGGATCTATAATAGGTATTGATGTATCTGGTAGCAAGCAAAATTCACCCGTATTTTGAGCAGGAACAGTTTAAATTTGTTCATTGCTCAAAACCGAAATAATATGGCGTTTCTGACTAGCTGTTTATAAAAATAACCAGGTTTCCGAAGCCCTGAAAATCACTCGTGCTAAGCCTTCTTTAGCTAGACATCACACTCTATGCGGTAAAAACTTTATTGTTTTAGATGTACTGTTAGCTCGGCCGCTATTACTGTCAAGTAAGAGCTATCAGTAAGTTGACTATACGTTAATAATTCAACGACAATATGGTTTTTACCTCCTAGAGGTCCAGTACCGTATTCAGATATAGCTCACTAAATTGCCTAATTGCCGAAGCGCTGGCCTAGTGGGTAGTGACCTGCCTATGAAGCTTGTGGTCCTGGGTTCGAATCCCGGTAAGGGCAGATATTTGTGTGATGAGTGTGAATATTTGTTCCTGAGTCATGGATGTTTTCTATGTATATAAGTATTTATATCGTTGTCTAGTACCCATAGTACAAGCCTAGAGCTTAGTTTGGGACTAGGTCAATTGGTGTGAGATTGTCCCCTTATATTTTATTTAAATTACAAACCTTAAGTGGCAGTAGGGGTATATTGCTCATAGCACCGATGGCCATTGGAGCGGGAAGGTTCTAGAGAGATGACCGTGAACCAGGAGACGAAGTGTCAGCAGGCCTTCCACAAGTTGGACTGACGATAAAGGTTGAGGGAAACCGCTGAATGACAGCAGAGGACCGATCGTTGTGGGAAACCTATGGACGTACAGCTGATGATGATGATGACCGTATTCTGTGCCCTAGGCCATTGGCAATGCGGCAGCGGTGCTCACGGACCCTGAGAAGAGGAAGGCGTACGAGCTGCGCGGGGAGGAGGCGCCCACCCACACGGCTCACGCGCAGTATTACGCGCGCGGGTTCGAGTCCGATCTCACGGCCGAGGAGCTGTTCAACATGTTCTTTGGAGCCGCTGGTGAGTTACTTCTGTTGTATTCATTTCCAATGTAGTTTTAAAGTGGGAACAACCAAAAAATCCGAATTATTATAATTAATTACATCTTGCACCTTGCATCTTGTTGTTGCTTTTCCCCGTGTGGTTGCCGGATTAGAATAGTGCCACTCCAAGTCTTCCCGTGGATGTCGTAACAGCCGACTAAGGTAATAAAGGCGTGTAGGCGATGGGCTTGCAACCTGTCACTAATACACTGGTAAACATCTTCGCCTAAGTGTGCAATGTGGTTACAGAATTATCAAAAAGTTTTTATAGTTGTTGGAAATTCTGTAGCTCTGCCTACCCCACTCTGGGAATAAAGGCGTGAGTTTATGTATGTGTGTGTGTAATTAAATTACATCTTTTGTTTGAACATTTTTCCTTATTGACACGATAAAACTAAAAAAAAAGGAAAGTTTTCTATATTTCTTTAAATTTATAAGGTTGGCTTTACACTTGGTAAGTTTACTTACGTAAGTAGAGACGCAGCTATTTGTTAGAATAAGATAGAAATATTTTTACTCACTCTAACAGATAGCCATGTCCCTACTTACGTAAGTAAAACTTACGAGTGCAAGGCCGGCCTAATTAATGGTTGACTTTATCGAAATAGTTTATATGACAAAATGTCCGACAGACATCCGCCGCCTGGATTGGCCACCATTTTACACCAAACACGTTATAAGTCTAGGATCATTTTTGAAGAAGTAGAATGTATCGTTATCGGTTCACCTATTGTAGCCCGAAAAATATGAACCCTATTTTAACTAACACTAACTTCATTAGCCCTAAAATCAAAAGCCGGAATTTTTATTTTTCCTAACTATTCATTAGCCCTAATTTTAACATCCCGAATTTACGTTATATCTATTTTTTATATCCGATTATTAATAGCCCTAATTTTAGTAATCCGATTCCTATAAAGACCGAATATTACTATACCTTACAAGTCTAAAACCTAACTTTTATTAAACCTAATTAATTACATATGCTCCGAAACTACCGTATTTAACCTAACCTAACCTATGTGGGTAAAATTGATCCAATTGATAAAGATAAAGATAAATTTATTTGTTAAACATGAGTTACAATTTTATAAAGATGTCAGAATTCATGTCAGATCGTCATGTTTTGCCTTTCGGCGTACAAATTAAAGTTGGTATAAATTAATGTTAATTAAATTGTTATTTCTTTAAATTTCCGACAGACATCCGCCGACAGACAATTGATTTTGCGCGGAATACTGGGAATTCATGTGACGTTTCATACAGATTGAGGTGTTCACGTTATCTATTATGTAATTATATAGATGGAATCCTTAATCATAATGCATCGTTTGTCTGAATTTTCGTTTTCAAACTTTTTAGTGGTGTTGCAATACAACCGTAACCTAACCGAACTGCAGATATAATTGGAAAACTTAAAAAGTTACCCGACCCATCTGATAACAATACATAAACATAAACTCGTGCCTTTGTTCCCTGAGTGTAGTATATAGTGACAGGTTGCAAGCTCATCGCCTAACAGTTCTACACAGCCTTTATTCCCTTAGTCACATCTTACGACATCTGATAACCAGTTTAGGGCAAATGGAAATTCGGACAAACGACGTGTTAGGTTAGGACAAACATAGTTAGGGATTTTGGTCCGGATCCCTTTGACTGCGATACATATGGTTGGTCATAATGTAGTGTTAGTCATACTTTTTTTTGTCATAACTTCTTTTAGGCTGATGTTACAGCTTTTAATAAACGTTTATTGTGTAGATTAATTAGGTTAGGTTAGGTTAGTTTTATAAAAAATCTGATAAAATAACCGTGTCCTGAGAAAAATGCATGAAAATGAAAATTATGACTTAAAACACATTATGACTAAAAAAAATTATGGTAGTCAATAGAGATTCATTTTGGACACCTATTGTGTTACCTGTTTGCGGGTGGTAGGACCTTGTGCAGGGTCCGTCCGGATCGCTACCACCATCTTATCCATTAACCTACCGCCAAACGCCACCGCAGTGTTCGCATTGTTGTGTTCCGGTTTGGGGATAAGACACCCGGTGAAATGACTAGCATAGAGGCATTCCATCTAAGTCCTCAGGGTTGGCAACGCATTTGCAGTCTTCGGATTGCATTGCAGTCTTGTGAATGCGAATGTCTATGGGTCACAGTTTTCACTTACCATCAGGCGGCCTGTGTGCTCGTTTGTCTTCTCTATGTCATAAAAAAAATAATTTGTATCTGTGGCGGCAGCGTTCCCGGGCAGCTCGGGCGGCGTGTACCGGCGGCGCGCGCGCTCGCCGGCCGCGCGCGAGGCGGGCGCCGGGCTGCTGCAGCTGCTGCCGGTGCTGCTGCTCGTGCTGCTCTCCATGCTGAGCGGCTTCTTCGTCTCCGAGCCCGTGTACAGCCTCGCGCCGCAGCACAAGTACCCCGTGCCGCGCGAGACGCAGAGCCTCAAGGTTACTATGCATTTTCTATTATTTACATACATACATACGAGGGCCGATCCGAAAGTTTTTAGCTGTGTCGACATTTATTGAAATATATTAATATTGTTGATACATTCATAAAGCAAACGAACAGGTTTGTCCAAAAAAAATTGTAAAAAAAAATGCTTTTTATAATAATTTTTCACAGAGATGTTTTCTATGATATTTTAATTTTTAGTGAAAACATCAGGTTTTTGATATTCAAAACCTGTCTCAAATCTAAAGAGGTCGTCTGATTCTGATGATATTGCCCGTGATAGAATCGACAGTTTTTTTAGTATATTTAAACAGCTTGTTTTACTCTATTCCCAAATATAGTACTGCACAAAATGCTTTCATTGAAAGTCACTGAATTCCCCGTGTGGTTGCCGGGTTAGAATAATGCCACTCCATATCTTCCCGTGGATGTCGTAAGAGGCGACTAAGGGAATAAAGGCTTGTAGTACTGTTAGGCGATGGGTTTGCAACCTGTCACTAATACGCTAGTAAACATCTTAGTAGAATTATTAACAAGTTTTTAGAGTTGTTAGTAATTCTGTAGTTCTGCCTACCCCACTCTGGGAATAAAGGCGTGAGCTTATATACGTGTATATATTTGTTAGCCTAAAGTTGTTACTTTTTAAATCCATGTTTGCACTAAGATAACTAACTCGAAACAGATAGACACTTTTGCATAATGTGTTTATAAAAATAAATGCCGAATTAACTTCAACGCTTAATTTAAACCCAAATTTATTCAAATTAGATGGATTATATTTAAATGTGGAATATATACATATGGAATTAACTATGTGTTTTGTCGATGATGATGACGACAATAGATTTTTTTTCAAGGCAAATTTTGGACTGCATTTTATATTACTAACAATTTTGCTATATTTCTTCGCATTGTTGGAGAAAAGCACTATACGAGCCTCAACCGGGTATGGCGGTTGCTGGACTCGTATAGTACTCATGCTCGTCCCGCAACGGTTTTTTTCCCGGTCTCTGCAGTAATGTACTATTTCTCAACACTGCTCGGGAAAATAAATTTTTTGGTCTAGTTTCGGTGTCAGAAAACATCACTTTTGTGACAAGCCATGGAATATGAATCCATTGTGAATGAAATAAAGTCATTTGACATAAAAACAAAAGAAATTCCACTTTACTTCCTTTGCTCTATATTTTTATTTCACTGGCCGTACAATGTGCTATATTTAGTATAAGGAACCTAAGGTTAAATATTAGTACGGATACAATTTTTTTTTTTTTATTATTTAAAGTTAAGAGTAACAAATCGAACAGATTATCCGTTGGTCCCACACTAGGCCAACGGATAATCTGTTCGATTTTTTACTCTTAACTTTGAATAAATATTTATTTTATTTTATTACATATAGATACAGTACTTATCCAGTTGTTATTTGTATTTGCAGGTGCCGTATTACGTGAAGGAGAACTTCCACACTGACTACCAGGGCTCACTGCGCAGACTCGAGATGGCCATCGAAGAAGAGTACATAGGTATAGTGAATACCAGTTTTTTGCCGGTTTTTACCGGTTTTTCGCCCAGCAGTGCGACTGTATTGACTATTTAGTATTGCCTGGATTTCATTGCGCGGGATAATTTGGTTTATTAATTAAGTTTATTACTCTGAACGGCAACAAGAACTTCCACAAAACCCTAGCCTACGGCCTACGCCACGCGTGTCACGTCAAAACCGGAAAAACTATCATGAAATGTAACCGGACACGTCGGGAAAAGTCCTTACTTCCGGACTCTAAACTCTTCCCATAATTCCCAACGTTTCTGTAAAAAACCGGAAATTTATGGTCGCAATATTAACCGTAAAAACTTAATAATGTAACCGGACACGTCCGGAAAAGCTATTTTCTTACAAAGTTCCGGAAATGTCCGGATAATTCCCAAAGTTTCTGTAAAAACTTCCGGTCGCATCGCTAACCGTAATAACTAACATGAAATGTTACCGGACACGTCCGGAAATGTCCTGATTGTGCACAAATACTCCGTAACTAACCGGACACGTCCGGAACAGTCCTTATGCAACCCCCGGAAATGTCCGGATCGTTCACAAACTCCCCGTAACTAACCGGACATTAACCCCCCCGCGCAGTGGGCCTGCGGCACGCGTGCCAGCGCGAGCGCAACTACCGCGACAGCATGTCGTGGAAGGCGCGCAACTTCGGCGACGCGCGCCAGTACGCCGACGCGCAGAAGTTGCGCACGCCCTCGTGCGACAAGTTGCACACCTACCATCGGTAGGCGCCGCGGCGGTACGTATCCACTTTTTTTTTTATCTACTTCCATATCATAACTTCTCTATACCTAGTCGGTTACTAAGTTCTGTTACTAAGGTTTAATCAAATAAAACTAACTTCTGTTTATTTTTTAATTTCAAAATATATAAAAATTAAAAGCTTAATTAATGTACATTTTTAGGAACTAATAATCATTCTATATAGTCGCCGCAATTTCCGATACGACCTTTTAACATAAAATAAAATACATCGATAAAAATACGCACGACTTTTCTGAAAATTTCACTTTTTGAAAAGGCTTTGTTGACCAAGATTTTTTTTTATTTAATTTTGTGGAGCCCCTCATCTCTGGGTATGTTCAGAGACCAGCATTATTGTCTTAGCGATACTCAAAAACCAAGCTTATGAAGCGCGAACGTTGGTCTGTTTTCGTATTTCTGCAAATTGATGTGAAATCGTAAGGTCAATTTAATGAGACTTGAAGATTGACCGGAGTATGCGGATCTTTAGTTGCTTGGAATACATTCGTATCATTTTTTAAAGATAAAAGTCTGGTCAATATGTCACGCAAATTTCGACTCAATACGAGAACTCTCACAAAAGTTGTAGCCGTTATCAGTACCGTGGTCGTGCGTGTTTTGACCCATGCTTTCCTGCCCCGAATGGGAATGCTTAAAGCTCGTACACCAAATTATTGCTATAGTAAAGAATACAAATAACGCTTATTTTTGGTCTATATAAAATAAGGTTTCGATTGATGAACTACAGGTTTATGAAACTCTTTACTTTATTTTTTAAATTGTAATAAATCTTAGTAACAGAACTTAGTAACCGACTAGGTAATAAAAGGCCTATATTAAAAACCTATTTATTTTTTAATTTATTAATCACAAAAAACTTAAATGGTATATACATATTTATATTCCGGCAAACTGATGACAGTTTGTTGGCGGATAAAGCGCTCATTATCATCTTGTGTTCTACCCACTTAATAGCTAATTTACATGCTCATAAGTACACTTATACAATACTTAACTAGAGCGGTAGGTATACTTCAGTTATGCCTTACAATCAATATACTGTTACCCTATTTCTTACTGCTATTATCATACAGATCTAACAGTTTTGCTTGGAGTCTTTTCTTAAATATCTGCTTGCTACTACACTTTTCTACACTCAATTTTTTTTATGGTGTACTTTAATTAAAAAAAAGCTTTATATATATTTATTCTCAAAAAAGACAACACGTAAACATGAGATCACATTATTGTAAGTAATTATAAACTTAAACGTTCGTTCCAATTATTTATTTTATGTTCACTTAAGACTGCGCCGAGCGTACGCCGGATGTACAGTGGCGCCCTCATTACTATTATTGTGTTTTCTAATTAACTAAAGTATTTTCATGAAATTGGTCGATAGGTTTTTGAACTACAAATGAAAACGCAACTTATAGGGTAATTCACCTTCGAGTTATCAACTTAACGGAAAAAAATGGCAATTTTTTCCCGTTAAGCTGACTACTTAAAGGGTAATTGTTATTAAAGTTTGTTACGTATCCCATAAAATGTGTGTTTACTTGCGCTACAAAAATGTATCGCCTGATTCCAAGGAAATTCTTTAGTTAATTAGAAAACACAATAATAGTAATGAGGGCGCCACTGGACGCTCGGTGTTTGCTCGGTGCAGTCTTAATGATATTTTTTGAAGTTGTAGGTAGGTAGTTATGTTATTAGCAATTATAAATATTAGCTGTGATGATTTAGTTTTAATTGCATAAAATGAACTTACACGTTTCATAGCTGACGGTAATTTATTATAAAGCTGTGCACCTTCAAAAGTTTTTTTTCCCTAATTGAGTTCTTATCTAAACATTAAAGTATTACACGTCATTAAAGTATCGGTAATCGATCTAGTTGCATCTTAATATTCACATAATGATACTATCAATATGACCGGGTTCATTACCAAACTGAGTATAAGGTTTTTATTAAATCTATCTACTATGCAATTTTTCTTATCACTAAAATCGATGACACGGTTCCTAAGAACAATATATATTTGTATATCTTATTGTTACAGATTTCCCCATACTGACCTATCTAAATATTGCCACCCTGTATACATTGATCCTTACAAAGAACCTTACATTTTATACTTTTTTTTTTCAGATATGGCGATGGAAGATGGCGCTGACAGTAGAACAAAAAACATAATCAAAAACTGGATCCGTATGGGACTCCACAATTCTACAAAAAACGCGCGTCGACGTGCTTGCTTACACCAAGACACGTTTCTTATGCCCAGAGAAATTTTGGCGGCAAAACAAAAAGCTGTCAAAATGTAGCTAGTGTTACAAATATTTATTAATCGATATATCGATAGTTGTGTAATAGAATAAAAAAACCAGAACCAGAGAGAAAACCAGAACCAGAACAATTTCTTCTTCGAAATCCACGTCAGTACACAGCAGCACGTGACATTTTATTTGGTTTGTAATAGTGATAGTAGATAATCAATTTCTCAACGTTCTCTAGGAGTAGACAGCTTCTGACGTGTCTATTATTTCCAATGAGGTATAGTCACTTCATTTAAAGTTTTACCTCTTAGTTACTTGACGGGTTATTTTATTACTTGATATGATAAAGTAAGAGTTAAGATTTGACTGGAATAACACATATACGAGGGCTGCTACTTATGTAACCGGAATAGAAAAAATAAACAAACGTACATGGCTAAATATGGTTTTATTGTTTTTCGAAGTATTCTCCGTGATAATCGATGCACTTTTGCATACGTTGAAACCAATTTATAAAGCACTTTTTCCACTCTGACTGAGGTATCTCCAAAACGTGCTGTTTGAACGCGTCGACGGCATCTTCACGGGTCGAAAATCGTTGACCACGTAATTTATTCTTTACATTTGGAAATAAATAGAAATCATTGGGTGCCAAATCAGGGCTGTAAGGTGGATGACCCGTTAATTCTATATTTTGACCTTCCAAAAATCGAGTCGTTTCACGTGATGTATGACAGCTGGCGTTATTATGGTGCAGAATGATTCTCCGTCGCTGGTTGTTTTTCCGTATTTCTTCAAATACTTCCGGCAAACAAATGGTCGTGTACCACTCCGAATTAACCGTTTTACGATTCTCTAGGGGCACTGTAGCCACATGGCCATTAATACCAAAAAAGCAGGCCACCATTTGCTTCAAGGTGCTTTTTGCACGAGTTACTTTCGTAGGGTTCGGCTCATTTTGAAACACCCACACCGTTGATTGTTGTTTAGTTTCGGGATCATACGCATAGATCCAGGATTCGTCACCTGTGTAGATATTATAAACAGCTTTTGAGTCACCACGGTTATATTTTTTCAACATTTCCTTGCACCATTCGACGCGAGCCTCTTTTTGATCCTTAGTTAAGTTGTGCGGGATCCAACGCGAACAAATTTTTTTCACAGCTAAATTTAATAATCCTCAAGACATTTGTAATTTACTAAATGATTATTTTATTGACATTGTTAAATCTATTTCTAGTTGTAAGACGAATGTGTCAAATCTGAATAATAATATGACTAATCATCCATCATCTATTTTCTTGAGTCCAGCTGATTGCAAAGAAATTTATAATACAATTATGTCCCTAAAAAACAGCAAGAGTTCTGGCTATGACAATATTCCAACTAATATATTAAAATGCAATGCTCGCTGGCTGTGTAAACCACTGGCTCACATTGTCAATTTATCCTTCATTCAAGGTATATTTCCGGACCAATTAAAGCAATCTTTAGTCAAGCCCTTGTTTAAAAAAGGGAACCGTAATGATCCTAACAATTATAGGCCTATAACAATTGTACCGGTTTTGTCAAAAATTTTAGAAAAGGCCATGTGTACCAGATTGACAAGTTTTTTAGAAAAACAAAAGTTATTTCACCCGGATCAATTTGGATTCAGGAAGGAACATTCGACCGAGTTGGCTGGGTTTAACTTAATAAAATATGTAACAGAATGTTTAAATAATAAACAACCGATCATATCAATATTCCTTGATTTAAGTAAAGCCTTTGACTGTGTGGACCATTACAAGCTTCTTTCAAAATTACAGTGCTATGGAATCCGGGGTACGGCATTGAACTGGATTAAAAGCTATTTGACTAATAGAAAACAGTGTACTGAAATAGTTAAAGTAGTTAGTGTTATGAAAACGGATGTAAAAAAGAGATATCGTTCCAATTTTCGTGAGGTCAGCACTGGTGTCCCACAGGGCAGTAACATGGGTCCATTACTATTTTTGATTTATATCAATGACCTCCCTATGACTATGCAGCATAAATCAATATTGTTTGCTGATGATACGACATTGTTAGTCAAATGTACCAATTTTAACACATATGAATCAGATATTAACACGGCTTTGGATGACATTAATAAATGGACATGTAATAATAAATTAATTATAAATATGGAAAAAACTAATTACATTCAATTTCAATCATGCAATAGTAATCCAATCAATTTAAATATCAATTATAATATGTCACCCATCATGAAAGTTGAAGCTACCAAGTTTTTAGGGTTATACATTGACAAAAATTTGAGTTGGAAGAATCACATTGATTATGTTTGCTCTAGACTTAATAAATTTGTGTATGCGTTGAGGAGATTGAGAGACACTGTTAATGTCGAGGCCGCTATTACAGCTTATCATGGCTTTGTATCATCGGTGCTCAGTTATGGACTTCTGCTATGGGGAAATTCTGTAGATATAAATAGAGTGTTCTTACTTCAAAAAAAGTGTATTCGAGCTATAGCTAAAGTGAGACCTACAGATAGCTGCATGCCAATTTTTAAAAACTACAATATCCTCCCTCTGCCTTGCTTATACATTAAAAAGGCTTGCATTTTTGTAAGAAGTCATCCCGAATTCTACAAATTGAGGTCGCAGGTGTTCACGCGGACGCAGAGATTGCAGTATGTAGACTTATTGTACCAGCCTCCATGCCATTCTGCGATATTTAAAAAAAATGCATACAATATGTGCATAGTTTTGTATAATAGTCTACCCAGTGAGATTAAATTATTGCTTGGCGTGAGTTTTAGACGCGGAATTTCGAAATGGCTTCTTGAGCAATGTTTTTATAGTGTCAAAGACTACACTAATAGACAATGACATTATAGTGCATGCTTATTTGTTAAGACTATTAACAGATTTCAATTTAAATTAATATTTGCATGTCGTTAAATCACGGCAGAATACGATACTTTTTTATACAATAACATCCTGTAACTAGATTTAAGTATTCTTGCGAATAAACATTTCATTTCATTTCATTTCATGTAATATCTTATTAATGCTCGTCATACATATGCCTATAGTCGCCTCTATCTCGCGATACGTAACATGACGGTCATGCATTATAAGTTTTCGCACAGCTTCAATATTTTGTGGTACAACGACCGATTTCGGGCGACCATCCTTAACTTCGTCCCTGAGCATACTACGTCCACGATTGAACTCACTAAACCAGTGATACACAGTAGTTTTGGATGGAGCTTCATCACCAAAAGTCGAAGTTAGTTGATCTATGCACTGTTGTTGCGTTAAACCACGCCGAAAATCGTAATAAATCATAGCACGAATATTTTCACGAGTGAGTTCCATTCTTGCAGCGAGATTAAAATTTAAACCCGCCAAAAACAAAAGACTAGCGTACATAAGAAAAAAAATATATAGCGGCCAGTATTAAAAAAAGTTCAAATTTTACCATGGAGGTCAGATATAGCGTTTAAAAATGTTGGAATCCCGGATTCCGGTTACCTAAGTAGCAGCCCTCGTACAACAACTGCCACGAATGATTATAGAACTAGGTAAATAATATAAATATAAATATAAATATCAGGGGACAATGTCACACCAATTGACCTAGTCCCAAACTAAGCTCAAGGCTTGTATTATGTGTACTAGACAACGATATAAATACTTACATAGAGAAATACATACTTAAACTAGCTGTTCCCGTGTCCACTTCGTTGGGCAAAACATTTTTTTTGAGTTAATAATTTTCCCGCTAATTCCCGTTCCCGTGGGAATTTCGGGAATTCCTTTCTTAGTGCACCTCTACGGTACCTAAGCTACGTCCCTTCCAAATTTCAAGTGCCTACGTTTAGCCGTTTAGGCTGTGCGTTGATATGTCAGTAACTCAGTCAGTTTCTCCTTTTATATATTTAGATATATATTGACATGTATGTTGGCATGTTTTTTTTATACAATAATGCTCGATATCGATAGTGTTTCTAACACGACGTTAGTCTTTTGTTTTGCCGCGAAAATTCCGAGCTCTGGCTACAACTATTGCATCGATAAAAACCAATACAATGGTGACTTCTCACTCACGATATTTCTTACATGGCCCAAACGATTTTAGTTTAATACCTTGACACATGTAGTACAGATCCCGCCAATGGAGGGGTACACTCGCCAACCAATAGCGTAGAAGCATAATGGCGGGTGGTAGGACCTTGTGCAGGGTCCGTCCGGATCGCTACCACCATCTTATCCATTAACCTACCGCCAAACAGCAGTGTTCGCATTGTTGTGTTCCGGTTTGGGGATAAAACACCCGGTGAAATGACTAGCATAGAGGCATTCCATCTTGGTCCTCAGGGTTGGCAACGCATTTGCAGTCTCAGGATTGCATTGCAGCCTTGTGAATGCGAATGTCTATGGGTTCACAGTGTCCACTTACCATCAGGTGGCCTGTGTGCTCGTTTGTCTTCTCTATGCTATAAAAAAAAATGGGGTATCCCCTCCCCCCTTCATGGCGCCAACTTGATGCGCGCACTGCGTAGGCGCATCGCCAGCGACCTTTTGGTCCGCACGCATCTTTTATCCAAATTATACACTTTTTAAGTTTTTTAAACCTGCCCTTAGTTCCAAGGTTGTATAACGCTAGAAAGTTTCAAAATGCAGGATAAACGTAAATTAGGACAAATGATGCACTAGGACAAATGGCGATTAGGTATTTCATAGGGTTGTTGATAAATAGGTAAGTGATCATTCATTACTGCACGCCTTCGAAACAATTGTATCAATATATTTATTAAAAGTCGAAGAAACTAGTAATATGTGTTTATATGAGATATCACGCAATGATATTTTATATTTAGATACGTTATGCTCATACTACGTTACCATATTTCTACAGACAAAGACGGCCATCCGTAGCGAACGCTATTGTTAGAAAGAGATAAATAGTTGTTTCAATTGCCGCCAAGACAAGTGCCCGCTCATGGCCGCCGACTACCCGTCTTTATCGCACTCATGCGATATCTAATTGTGTATCTCATGTTTTTAGGTCACAGTGACGCCGGTGCATTTAAGACTGCGCCGAGCGTACGCCGGATGTACAGTGGCGCCCTCATTACTATTATTGTGTTTTCTAATTAACTAAAAAATTTCCTTGCAATCAGACGATACTTTTTTGTAGCGCAAGTAACAACACAATTTATGGGATACGTAACAAACTTTAATAACAATTACCCTTTGAGTAGTCAGCTTAACGGGAAAAGGTGGCCACTTTTTTCCGTTAAGTTGATAACTCGAAGGTGAATTGTTATTAAACTATGTGATATACCCTATAAGTTGTGTTTTTATTTGTAGTACAAAAACCTACCGACAAATTTCAAGAAAATACTTTAGTTAATTAGAAAACACAATAATAGAAATCTGGGCGCCACTGTACATCCGGCGTACGCTCGGAGCAGTCTTAACAAATGGTGACGTAAATAAAATGTAAAAAATATTTACGGTAGTTACGAATGAAATGAGGCATCCTTTCTTTCTTTTAAAGTTACAGTATAATTTCGGCAGCCTCGAAAAACAACGACATTTTGTATGAAATATATTTATTAGTTTTCGGTAGCGCCCGCGGTGCAACTAATCAGTAGTAAGGTAAATTACCTTCCTTTTTGAAGAACGCTTTTGCGTGCTAATGACGTATTTCAATATAAAATATCATTTCTATCACTAGGATCATATGGTCGTTGCCCTGTAACTTGGTACCTGGAACATTTGGCGTTCCTTTATACTTGTGGAAGCCGCCATCGAAGTAGAGAGGTATTTTAGGTGTACCGTAAAACGGTGTGAGCGGGGACACAACTTGAACAATAACGTTAAAGTAGAACACAATTGATATGGCGTGTCGTGAATCTTCGTTCGCGCAGACACGAACAACGATTCCGATGATTTCCGAAAGCACGATTAAAACCCACGATCAGACTTGTACGTAATAGTTATAAGGTGCAAATTAAATTGCGACTATTTTTTCTATCTCACTCACGCACGTTTGACGGCTGACTGAATGACACGCGGGCGCGCGTCAACATGGCGTCACTAATAACCAATAATAGCACAGAATACAACCGCGCAACGCTGATTGGTTCCCGCGCTTCGAAAAAATGTCATCTGCGCAGGTACATCGGTAAGCCATATCGGTTGTTTTACTGTACGTCTATTGGAAGTAATTTCAGTCTTATAATTTGTAACATATTATGTTTCATTTTAGATTGTTTCCCTACTCACGTTTTACGGTACCAGCTTTTATAACACGGGTCCCATAGGACACACACAAATTGATCTAGTCCCAAACTAAGCTCTAGCCTTGTACTATGGGTACTAGACAACAGTTAACAAAGATAAATATATACTTAAGACTTGCGCCGAGCAAACGCCGAGCGTCCAGTGGCGCCCTCATTACTATTATTGTGTTTTCTAATTAACTAAGGAATTTCCTTGGAATCAGACAATGCATTTTTGTAGCGCAAGTAAAAACACAATTTATGGGATACGTAACAAACTTTAATAACAATTACCCTTTGAGTAATCAACTTAACGGAAAAAGGTGGGAAAAGGTGGCCACTTTTTTCCGTTAAGTTGATAACTCGAAGGTGAATTGTTATTAAACTATGTGATATACCCTATAAGTTGTGTTTTCATTTGTAGTACAAAAACCTATCGTCCAATTTCAAGAAAATACTTCAGTTTATTAGGAAACACAATAATAGTAGTGAGGGCGCCACTGTACATCCGGCGTACGCTCGGCGAGCCGCTTGTTTTTTTCATTTTGTATGCAGACAAGCCTTCGATTTTCAAAATGAAAACTTTTGCGATTGCGAGTGCGTTATGCAATTGCTTTACTTGCATGAATGGCAAAAGTCGTATGGTCCAGACTGTTTATTTTCAAGTGACTTTCGATTTTTTTGGTCTGGCAAAAGGTTTTGAAATTAAAGTGGCAACACTGTAATGTCTTCCATTTTTTCTTAGATTGATTTGAAAGGGATGAGACTACAGTGTTGCCAGGTTAATTTCAAGACTTTCTTGCCAGAATATAGGTGTTCAGTTAATTCAGGAATGAGTATCAGTGTTTAGGTAATAAACATCGAAATGTTATTTATTTGTTATTTGTTTAAGGCATTTAGTGAGAAAATTATAGCGCGCTGAAAAAGCGCGTTCAAAAACTCGTGTTTAATATATAATTTGGGGTGTTTTTTTAATTAGAATTAATGACCGTTACCTATTTTGTATTTTTATTTATTTTGCATACGTTTTCGCCTCTAACCATCGAGTTTACCTAACTGGAATAAGACTTCCGAAATTAGTCTATACAAATTCGGCGCTTAATCTAGGTATAGAGCTTACTCTCGTTTGGTCGAATCCGCCCTAATAGTTCCTTCTGCAAGCAATTAATAAGACTACATTTTACCTTTTAACCTACGAAGCAGCAGTGTTCGCATTGTGTTCCGGTGTGGCGATGACACCCGGGGCAAGGACTATAGCACAGTGCATTCCATCTCGATCCTGACGGATGCTGTCTTAGGCCCGTATTAATAAACTCATCTTGGCTGAGACTCACAAGATACGTCAAAGTAAACGTCAAACCATAGAACACTGTCATTATTGACGCATCTCGAGACGAGCATTAAAAAATAAAAGATGAAATTTATTCAGTAAGTAGGCCGCACGGGCACTTTTACACGCCAAGAATCTACCAGCACTTCCCAAGAGGAGACCACTGCCGAGAAGAAACGCCGCAAGAAACTCAGCAGTCAGTCGTTTTTTAACCATATTTAATACTACAATGATACTACTCTAGCATTATATAAAGCTATAAATAAATATTAAATTAAATATAATATCAAATATCATGCGTAGTTCAGCAGGAAAACATGTCAAAAATATTACGAGAAAAAAAAAACACAGGACAACCAAATAAAAGTTTGATATGTTTTCCTACATCAACGGGACACCGTTGACAAACAACTTTGCAATTTTACAAATTATGAATGACTAAGTTTCGGGTTTAGGCCAAGCATTTTTATCTTTAGTTGAAGTTAGTTTATTAATACGGGCCTTAGAATTGTAGTCTTGAGATTGCTATGGGTTCCGATGGGATCCAACTAGCATGTGGTCTCCTCGTTAGAGCTTTGCACATATTTTGATGGCTTTCGCAGTCAAACTTGACGGGTTAATTCGTCAAGGACATTGATAGGGTTAAAGGCAGGACCTATACTTTTAGGTATTTAAAAAAAGTAAACAATCCAAAACTGTTTTATTGCACTTTGACGTATCTGTTCTGCTCCAATTGGCTGACAAATTATATCACGTGGTAGATTTGATTTCATTTTTTTAAATACCTGAAAGTATAGACTATAGTCTGCATTAAACTATTTTCACTTTAGACCTTATCTGCCCTCCTAAGCTAATAGGCAGTATCTCAAATTCAAGACCCAAAGCAGTTTTAACTCTAGTTCATTAGTAATAAGGTTGATAATGCCACAAACCGTAAATCAGCGTTGACGCTGTAGACAACTGAGTTTTTTTCCCCAGTGTGGAAAACGTCGAATAGCACGTGTCCTTACTTAACCTTACATTTTTGTTAAGCCAAGGTCGACTGTAACTTCAAGATTAGACTTTAACACTGAAGTGCTGAAGGACTGTGTTCATATGACAACTTCTAAAAAAAAAAGCACAGCATGTTTTGGCAGATCAATAAAACGCTATAGGAAATTCACATATTTATTGCTGATAAAATTATTTATATTATAAATATTAATCTGGGACCTAACCAACCAAACTGTACAGTGGTGCATTCTACTGTTGATTTTGAAATGTATTGTGAACGTTATACGAACGCAATATATTTTGAAAGCCATCTGAATGTACAAGTGTACAAAATTAAACGGGTCTTTATTTTTAAAATGCAATTGAGTGTACAACTTGTAAAGTTTGGTGGGATAGAACTGACTATCCTAAATTTTGTTTAAATACCACTATTTCGTATGGTTAAGACTGCGCCGAGCGTACGCCGGATGAACAGTGCGCCCTCATTACTATTATGGTGTTTTCTAATAAACTAAAGTATTTTCTTGAAATTGGTCGGTAGGTTTTTGTACTACAAATGAAAACACAACTTATAGGGTATATCACATAGTTTAATAACAATTCACCTTCGAGTTATCAACTTAACGGAAAAAAGTGGTCACCTTTTCCCGTTAAGGTGACTACTCAAAGGGTAATTGTTATTAAAGTTTGTTACGTATCCCATAAATTGTGTTTTTACTTGCGCTACAAAAACGCATCGTCTGATTCCAAGGAAGTTCTTTAGTTAATTAGAAAACACAATAATAGTAATGAGGGCGCCACTGGGCGCTCGGCGTACGCTCGGCGCAGTCTTAACGTTATCTCTTATAAATTTGTTAGTAAAGTCTTTAACAACACGATACCCATGGTGGTAAGAATGGGGATACCTTAAAATTCATTTTTTTCCGAATATTCACTTGTCCGAATTTTCATTTTTTCAAAAGTTATGTTATGTTGTAGCTGTTCCAGATTTAATTCATAACTTTATTGCTATAAATAATAGTGATTTATAAGCGATATCAAAAAATAAAGTGCTATCGGAATAATGAAAATTCGGAATTATGTTATTTAGTGTAAACCCGGTAGAAATATTTATTTATTTACTAACCAACTTATATTTACAGACATGCCACACATATAATAGTAATATGTAGTCAATGTAGTCCAAATAAAGGTCCAGCTTTTACACTGTATTTAGGAAGATCACTAGTTATAGTTTGTAAATTTGTTTCATTTATTGACCTAAAATAAATTATAAAATGAGTACAATTGTTTCATTTTAAAACGTTTTATGTTAACTTTACTTTTACGTAAATAACTAATGATAATTACTAAGCAAATTCTCGAAATCAATTTTAACCTACTGCCAATTGGGATACACTACAAACACACACACACACACAAAACACACTAATATTGGGATAAACAGCAGTGTTCGCATTGTTGTGTTCCGGTTTGGAGATAAGACAGCCGGTGAAATGACTAGCATAGAGGCATTCCATCTTAGTCCTCAGGGTTGGCAACGCATTTGCAGTCTTAGGATTGCATTGCAGTCTTGTGAATGCGAATGTCTATGGGTCACAGTTTCCACTTACCAACAGGTGGCCTGTGTGCTCATTTGTCTTCTCTATGCCATAAAAAAAAAACTAATTTATGACAATGTATGAAAATTCAAAAACCATTTCGAGGAATAGGATTCTCAAATCAATCCCTGTAGTTAGATAAAAAATAGGTTACTTCTACTGAGGTGCTAATATTAACTCAGTTTTGCACCTAACTGTAGGTCCCGTACATGTAACAGAAGAAAAAATCGATTTGATATACATTAACCCTTAATTTCGTCAATGTTCGTCACAGCGAACATACCATAATGACCACTTTTTTTGTTTGGATTGTGTTTTATTTTTTTTTGCTGATTCAAAATCAAAAAGGGTTTGAATTCCCGACTTTTTTTATTTTTGCCAAATTAAGGGTTAACATACGTAAATCATTGCTTGGCACTTTGGCAGTTCTTTTGAAATCATTTTAAGGTTCTTATATAAGGTGCTAACAAATTAGTCACGGATACTTTAAGAGATAATACATTGCATTAAAACAATTAACTTTTAACTGTAATTAAGGAACCTTTGTATATCATTTTATTGTTTTAATTTACCGAACAAAAAACGTAAATTATAATTAATCTTTAAAATAATCACCCCTATTATGTACCTGTCAAGATGTTAAACACTGTTTGTCAAAAGTAGTTTTTCGTAAATGTCAAGTATTTTATTTATCAACTTTAAGAGGCCACTTGAATGATAGTTTAAAGAGCTTCTAGAATGTCTAAAGAGGTCTCATTTAATTATCTTATTAACAGGGTGTTTTAACATAGCAAATTTGTTTCCTAGGTTTCTCCAAAAAAACATAAGAAAACCTATGATGTTTCATACTTAAATGTACTCCGAGAACCGAGTACTATCAGCTGTAAAAATATCCATGACTAATTTGTTGGCACCTTATATAAGCAGTTTTTTTGATTACGTGAATATTTTTGAGTACCTTTGAAACAGTATTTCCAAAAAAAAAACGGACACATAGGTAACAATTAAATAAATGCTTTCAACAAAAAAATTTTTTCAACATGATCTGATTTATCGTTGTTGAGTTATTGCCGAAAAACTGCGCTTATCAACAAAAGGACGTAAGTGCCATGAAGATACGCCCTTTTGCTGGTGCACATTTTGTGTTTGTAATAGTATGCGGAACCCTACACTGAGCATGGTCCGACATAATCTTGCCCGGTTTTTTATATAACTAGTTGTAATATCTAATTTGATCGATTTCTATCGTCATAAATAACTAAAATGTAATATTGTAAAATATTTTTTTTATACTTAGGTATTTAATTACTCGTAATGATTTGTAAAATTATTTTAGTAATATATTCATTCTATTATTGATTATGATAAATCGTAAGTCTAATATCACCTTTTTATAATACAATTGAGATTCTTAAATTATTCATTAATACAATTGGAAAAGATGCCATATTTTAAAAATCGAAATTCGGAGTTTGATTAGCTCCACCCCTCTCTCGCTTTAGTCTCGAAAGGCGAGTGACAGGGATGGAACCACTCCGTTCACTAGGATCCTTTGATTGAATGGAGTTGAGTGGGCTTTTAAGACTGCGCCGAGCGTACGCCGGATGTACAGTGGCGCCCTCATTACTTTTATTGTGTTTTCTAATAAACTTAAGTATTTTCTTGAAATTGGTCGGTAGGTTTTTGTACTACAAATGAAAACACAACTTATAGGGTATATCACATAGTTTAATAACAATTCACCTTCGAGTTATCAACTTAACGGAAAAAAGTGGCCACCTTTTCCCGTTAAGCTGACTAGTCAAAGGGTAATTGTTATCAAAGTTTGTTACGTATCCCATAAATTGTGTTTTTACTTGCGCTATTAAAACGTATCGTCTGATTGCAAGGAAATTCTTTAGTTAATTAGAAAACCCAATAATAGTAATGAGGGCGCCACTGGACGCTCGACGTTTGCTCGGTGCAGTCTTAATGTACACTTAAAGCCATTTACACTTTTTAATACGCTGCTGAGACCCGTCAATCCATCTCGCATGTCGCTCGCGTGTCGCCAGCATCTCGCTCGCATATCGCTCGCGTGTCGCAGCTACGCGATCTTGCGGCGACAAATGGTGTGGGGCTCCGGAGGCATCTTGTGGATCCTCTGCACGTGCCGCGCCACGTTTCTAATGACAAAGTTTGGAACTAGCTCAATTAACTAGGTGACGACACATACTTAAGACTGCGCCGAGCAAACGTCGAGCGTCCAGTGGCGCCCTCATTACTATTATTGTGTTTTCTAATTAACTAAAGGATTTCCTTGGAATCAGACGAAATGTTTTTGTAGTGCAAGTAAAAACACAATTTATGGGATACGTAACAAACTTTAATAACAATTACCATTTGAGTAGTCAGCTTAACGGGAAAATTTTGCCACTTTTTTCCGTTAAGTTAATAACTCGAAGGTGAATTGTTATTAAACTATATGATATACCCTATAAGTTATGTTTTCATTTGTAGTACAAAAATATTTCGTCCAACTTCAAGAAAATGCTTTAGTTTATTAGAAAACACAATAAAAGTAATGAGGGCGCCACTGTACATCCGGCGTACGCTCGGCGCAGTCTTAACATAGAAAACATCCAAGACTCAAGAACAAATCATTACCCTGCCTTCGACACCAGCGGTCCTGGGTTCAAATCATACGGACATACTGTAAGTACATCGGAAGTTGACAAAAGAACTCATTATCTTTATTGAATAGTGGCACGGAAATAGGGTATTTGACAAGAGTGAAATTTAATTGGTTTTTCATTAACAACAGATAAACATTATAAAAATATTAGGAGAACATCAATCTTTTATTTAGGTTTGCTATTTTAAGATTTTAAATTCATAAGGCCCAACAAAACGGACGCTGTTTGATTGTGACGTTACAAGATAGTAATCCCTATAAATTCCACAGTAACGGAGCGTTTTTTGATGTATCATAAAAAGAAGCTGATTTGACTTTTGTCAAATACCGTACTCCGAGCTCTGCTAATGTCCGGCTATTTTTTCCCAGTTGTCCGCACTGTTGACCCTGCACACTGCGGACAACTGGGGAAAAAAATCCCAGTTGTCCGCAGCTAGTACGGTCACGAGTGTTAATTTGGGACCCATTTCAAGAAAAATATGGTTGAAGTCGTCAATGTCATTATTAGAGATGTCAAGTCAATTGTAACTTTTAGGAAACTCAACGTTATTGTTGTAGAATGTCAGCTTGACTTTGAACCTAAGGTGGGTATCAAATTAGGGGCAGACTCGTGGTCACACCAGATTGTCACACCACTGCTATTCGCTTTGGTGGGAAATTCGACAGAAATTATTCTTATTCCGCAAAAGTAGGTAAGTTAGGTTCGTTAGATATCTGTAGATGCCCGAAGGGCAAATCGCTCAGAAATAGGAGCCCTGCCTCAGGCAGGGCTCCGTCGAATAGTAGTGGTGTGACGACCTGGTGTGACCACGAGTCTGCACCCTTTAATCTCGTGACTGTACCTATTGGATTTTTTTTCCCAGTTGTCCACACTGCGGACAATTGGGGAAAAGAAACCCAGTTGTCCGCTGTGTGGACAAAGGGGTGCGGACAACTGGGAAAAGCCCCTAATCACTAACATGTTCCGTGAACTGGGCACAATGTTGCGTTGATGTGTCGTGTGTGTGTGTGTGTGTGTGTGTGTGTGTGTGTGTGTGTGTGTGTGTGTGTGTGTGTGTGTGTGTGTGTGTGTGTGTGTGTGTGTGTGTGTGTGTGCGCGCGCGCGCGCGTGTGTGTGTGTGTGTGTGTGTGTGTGTGTGTGCGCGCGCGTGTGTGTGTGTGTGTGTGTGTGTACCTGCGGCGCGCGAACCCGAGGTCGCAGAGCGCGCAGCTGTAGGAGTAGCGCGGGGCGCGGTGCCGCGCGCAGTGGATGCGCATCAGCGTCGCCGACTTGAAGCGCGCGCCGCACTGCAGGCACTAGGGACACGCCAGCGGGCTCAGTTACGAGTACACCCGAGTTTAAACAACTATACCGGGAAACGGGGCTATTTGGGAATCACGAGGCTGTTTGGGACCCAGTAATTATAAGGTTTTAGTTGATAAATGACAGTAAAACTTAAAAAAAAAGCACCATTTGAAAAATTAACTACCCTAATAGTTCGTTCGTTCAAATAGTGTGCATTACACACCTTTGAACTTCGCCTGACAACAAGTTTTACAGTTCTAGGGCTGTTCCCAGTTGTCCACACCCTCGAAATTATGTGGACATTAATAAAAACTAACACAGTTGAGTCAAATTAAAGAGTGTGAAATGTCCACATAATTTCGAGGGTGTGGACAACTGGGAACAGCCCTAGAACTGTAAAACTTGTTGTCAGGCGAAGTTCAAAGGTGTGTAATGCACACTATTTGAACGAACGAACTATTAGGGTAGTTAATTTTCTTTCACTGGACACTCGACGTTTGCTTGGTGCAGTCTTAAGACTACGCCGAGCGTACGCCGGATGTACAGTGGCGCCCTCATTACTTTTATTGTGTTTTCTAATAAACTAAAGAATTTCCTTGCAACCAAACCAAATGTGTTTGTAGCGCAAGTATAAACACAACTTATAGGGTATATCACATAGTTTAATAACAATTCACCTTCGAGTTATCAACTTAACGGAAAAAAGTGGCCACCTTTTCCCGTTAAGCTGACTACTCAAAGGGTAATTGTTAATAAAGTTTATTACGTATCCCATAAATTGTGTTTTTACTTGCGCTACAAAAACGCATCGTCTGATTGCAAGGAAATACTTTAGTTAATTAGAAAACACAATAATAGTAATGAGGGCGCCACTGGACGCTCGACGTTTGCTCGGCGACTTTAGGTTAGGTTAGGCAACTGACCGGCACGGTCTTGTCGGGCAGGTGGATGGGCACGTGCTGCAGGTAGCTGCTGCGCCGGTGGAAGCGCGCGCCGCACTCGCCGCACGCGAACGGCTTCTCGCCCGTGTGCAGCCGCTCGTGGATCTGTAACCGGGGCTACCTCATCGTACAGGCCGGAAAAACCACGAATTGCTGGTGGTAGGACCTTGTGCAGGGTCCGTCCGGATTGCTACCACCTACCCATTAACCTACCGCCAAACAGCAGTGTTCGCATTGTTGTGTTCCGGTTTGGGGATAAGACACCCGGTGAAATGACTAGCATAGAGGCGTTCCATCTTAGTCCTCAGGGTTGGCAACGCATTTGCAGTCTTAGGATTGCTCTGCAGTCTTGTGAATGCGAATGTCTATGGGTCACAGTTTCCACTTACCATCAGGTGGCCTGTGTGCTCGTTTGTCTTCTCTATGCCATAAAAATAAAAATAAAAAACATTACAGTAAAACATAACTGATATGGCTTGCCGACCTGCGCAGATGACAATTTTTCGAAGCGCGGGAACCAATCAGCATTGCTCGTCTGTATTCTGTGCTATGATTGGTTATTAGTGACGCCATGTTGACGCGCGCGCGTGTCATTCAGTCAGCCGTCAAACGTGCGTGAGTGAGATGGAAAAAATAGATGCAATTTAATTTGCACCTTATAACTATTACGCACAAGTCTGATCATGGGTTATTTAATCGATAATCGTGCTTTCGGAAAACATCGGAATCGTTGTTCGTGTCTGCACGAACGAAGGTTCACGACACGCCATATGAATTGTGTTGTACTGTAAATGGTTTTTTTTACATTTGCAATGATAGCTTGTCCCCGTCTGGAACTCCTTTTCTACTATTCCAGTACATTACTAATCTTAGTTATTTTATTACCCTAGTCCAAACGTGGTTTTAAAAAGTAAAAACCCTCTAGGTACCTAGGTATATAATGAAATTTTATACAATATCACGGTCGCTGCCATTAGTAAATAATAACTTTTAGTTTGTATTTTGCCACGACGTGGGACTCAGAACTTTGCAGGCTGTTTTTACAACAGGTTAAAATTTCTGAGCATGCGGAAAAAAATTTTTTTTTGCCGACACTGTCCGATACCTTGACTTGCTCGGCGTTGGAGGCCTTGTAATCGCAGTAGGAACACTTGTCGGTCTTCTCGTAGCCGTGCTTAGCGCGGCAGTGCATCAGGAGCAACCGGCGCGTTATGAACTTCTTACCGCAATGCTGCAAAACAAGACTACATAATCCCCGAACTGATAAAAATACCAAATATACTTTTAACGTATAAACACGTAATATTTTAAAGAAAACTCATTTAGTTTTTTTTCAAACTTGAGTTGTCAAAATTTTAGTGACAAATAGTTGATTGACCCAAATAGAAGATTTTAAAGTAAAGTATAGTACCTACAGTCACGAGATTTAATTTCGTACCCACGTTAGGTCCAAAGTGAATCCTAAATTCCTAAAAGTTACAAATGACTGGACATCTCTAATGCGAATGATAACATCAAGCATGTTTTTCTTGAAATGGGTTCTAAATTAACGTGACCGTACAAGCTCTAAATCTTGGGACTAGGACTAGGGCAATTTATGTGAGATTTAAATAAAATAAAACCAAAATACCAATTACTGCTCACCTCGCAGACCACGTCGAAGCCAGTGTGAATTTTGTAATGGTTTCTTATAGACAGCTTGGAGGTTAGTATCTTGTGGCAAACTTCGCACTCAATCTCTTCTTTCCCCTTCTCACCGTCTTCTTCCTTCTTCTTACTCCTTCTACTCTTTACCTTGTCTTTAACTACATTCTTGTCAGTAATGACTTTATCAGGCTTATCTTCGTCTTTCAATTTAAATTCTATAACATTTGTTTCCTCTTTAGAGATGTCTAAATCCGATTTATCCGCACAATATTGTAGTGTATTAAGTGAAATATTGTCATCGTATTCCTTAAAGTCATCGTCTACATAATCTGATATATCTAAAAATGTTCTGTTAACGTTAATGCATTGGGATTCTTGTTTTATTTCATCGGTGCCATTTGAGAGTCGCTCTTGTAATGTTTGTTGTGTGAGTTCACATATTTTTCTGAATTTGACGACTTCATTTATAAAGTTCACGCAACTATGACACATTTGTTTTGGAAGACTATCATCAATTTCTACCTAAACGTAAAAAAACAAGGATTAATGTTAGGAATATGTCGTATTCTCAGACCTACTGAATAAACACACCAAATTTCATAAGAATCGGTCAAGCCGTTTTGGAAGGAGTTTTGATACAAACACTATGACACGAGAATTTAATAGGTTAATTGAATATTTCCTTAGGGCCTGTTGTTTGATCAGTAGTTAAACTAATTGTTAAAATTTGAAAAAGGAATCGAAATGTTGAAGGAATCTCAAATGAAAGGAAATGTGACAAATTTTCAATTCTTTTTTCGAATTTTAACAATTAGTTAGTTTAACTACTGATCAAACAAAACACAGTCTTAAAGTTACCACTTCCTATGATTTTAGTTAACTACACTTTAATTAACAAGTTAAAAGACTATTTCTAAATTTGATAACATAGCTGATGTAACTTTTAATCTACACTAATATTATAAAGAGGAAAGATAAGTATTTTTGTATTTTTGTGTATGTTTGTAATGAACTAATGAATAAACTCAAAAACGACTGTGCCAATTTCAAAAATTCTTTCACCATTGGTAAGCTACATTCACTCTGAGTGACATAGGCTATGTTTTATTTTTCTGCGTGAACGGAGTCTCGCTCAACAGCTAGTTATATTATATTTTACAATATCCTGAAACAAACATCGGTTTGTCGAAATAAATAAGTCGACTTGATAGAAGTTAACTATCGGACGTGCATACAATAAATGGCATAATTGTCTTACCTTAACACCAGTGGCAACAAAAATAACTTTTGTATAATGCTCGCCGTGCTCGGTCTGCGGAAATATTGGATTTAACGAGACGACGCTGAGGCAAGTTCTGCAGCAATTCCACTTGCTCATATTTAACTATTGTGACTAAAAAGTTTGATAAAAATATTTTTTAACACCACTTTAACTTATAACAAGGCACAATAGTTTTATGTTTACTTGAAATAAAGTAACTTTCACGAAATATTGGGATCGGGCAAGCGATGGAACGGAACCTTCATTTTTTGTTTTCTTTCTGTCTGTCACATTAGAAGGGTATGTGTCTATGGTGTATACATTGATGATATTTATAAGAAGAGCACAGATAGCATTAGCAGAAGAGTTTTCCAACTGGTTCGCGCTGTAGTTCGCGTCTAGCTTTACAAATTACCAAAAAATAACCCTCTACGCAAATAACACTTTGTTCTAATTCTATGGAGTCATGTAAAATTTCAAGAGAATCTTTTCAAAAGATGTCATGTATTTACACACAATTTGCAATTTTTAAGCAAAGGAGTGTGATGGATAATGTATGGGAACTTTAAATTGGTATACGCCATCTTTCGTCGAGTAGCCAATCCAGTGACTATTCGTAACGTAGAGGGAGAATAGAATTCGTAATAATTATAAAGATGGCGTTAATAACTATAACAACAATCCGGAAACATTGTTATCAAAGACATTAAATAATGCATTGTATAACACTTTGTAGTAATAACTAGCATAGATAATGCAGTCATCAAATACTCAAGAGATTTAATAAGTTCGAAAACAGTCTACTATATACTTTTTAACAACAAAGTGAATGTATTTGAATTTGAATGAATTCAGGCCCTAGCTGAGATGTAATATAAGACGTTTAACATATTATTTTATATTATAAAGATTTGAACAAACATTACGGCAATGTTGACAAACGTTTCGCAACAATTTCTCTC
Organism: Acleris laterana; assembly: GCA_963966035.1. Lineage (NCBI taxonomy): Eukaryota > Metazoa > Arthropoda > Insecta > Lepidoptera > Tortricidae > Acleris > Acleris laterana. The sequence continues at coordinate 8,082,811 of OZ014464.1, forward strand.
TATCTTGTTCTTATTCGTATCTATGTAATGTAATTGCGTATTGTTGCGAATAAAATGTCTCTACCTTGAAACTGTCCGACTAACAGACTTGTTTTTCGGACGTAATATTCCTTGAATGTTCAAGGGGTGCACTAAGGATTGCTTGAAAATCGACCCTTGACGGGAAGAAACAGGGGAAGTAGTCTGGCCATCGACACGTTACTGAAAATTACCGCGAATTTTAAAAATGTAGCTATAGAGGCATACTATGGATGAGCTACAATTAAACAATTTTAATGCTTTTGTCATTAACTTATAACTTAATGAATGACCAAATTATCAACAATGTTTGTTTCTAGCCAGTTTCTAGCCCATACAAGCATACTATAGCTACAATTTTAAATTTCGCGGTAATTTTTTTGTATCACGTTTCGATGGAAAACTAATACTATGCGAAAATAAAAAAATACAAAACAATTATTTCTTTATTCTAAGCATTATGAAACACGCTTTTAGCTTTTTTCTTCTTCTTTTCCTTTTCAATTCTCCTCTTCTGCTTCTCGGTACTTCTTAGGAGCTTCTTGATGGCGTCTTCTTGGTCGTTCTCTTCGCCGTCTGCGCCGGAGTCGATTAGGTCTACTGTGCTGCCCTCTAGGGACGGTTTCATTTTCTTAGCGTTTGTTGGGACGACGGGCCGTTTATTCTTTTTCGGTTTATCTCTATAAATGAAAAATATAACATTAAGTAAAAATACAAGGTGGCCACTTTTTTCCGTTAAGATTACGCCGAGTGTACGCCGGATGTACAGTGGCGCCATCCTTACTATTATTGTGTTTATCTAATAAACTAAAGTATTTTCTTGAAATTGGTCGGTAGGTTTTTGTACTAGAAATGAAAACACAATTTATAGGGTATATTACATAGTTTGATAACAATTCACCTTCGAGTTATCAACTTAACGGAAAAAAGTGGCCACCTTTTCCCGTTAAGCTGACTACTCAAAGCGTAATTGTTATTAAAGTTTGTTACGTATCCTATAAATTGTGTTTTTACTTGCGCTATAAAAACGTTTTCTGATTGCAAGGAAATTCTTTAGTTAATTAGAAAACACAATAAAAGTAATGACGGCGCCACTGGACGCTCGACGTTTGCTCGTTGCAGTCTTAACTTACTTGGTCATAGTTCAATTTTTATTAAGTTTAGTCTCTATGAGCCAGACGATAAAAATTAAAAAATGTACTCTTCAATTTCATGAAAATACTTAATACTCTAATATGGCTGCGTATATCGTGTGACAAAAAAAACAAAAAAAAAAACATCGGTTGCCATTTTCAGTGACGTAAATAAATTGACTAACTGACCCAACAGTCTCCATCTGGTCGAACAGGTCGTCGAGCTCGGGCGCGGGCTCGGGCGGCGCGGGCGGCGCGCGCGCACCCTCGCTGCGGGCCAGCACGCAGGACAGCTTCGACGTCAGGTATTGCTGGGGCACATGGGATCAATCGTCAGACATTGAACTTAAGACAAAGAAACAAGCAGTTGATAGTACAGTAAGACCACAAATATAAGTTACGCCGGCAATCTTCGTCCGCGCAGAAAGGTGCTCACTAATGCCGAAGATAAACGAACGTAAAAATCAATTCAATACAAACCTTGTCGTGTTACGCGTAGGGTAGAATATGAAATGACAGTAAAACTCGTGCTTTCTCGCTCATGGCGTTATGACATTGCGTGGTAATAAAAAAGGTGCACCTATTATTTATATTCTCTAATATTAATTTTTGCATTATAGACAAAAATTTGTTTGAGCATAGATAAGATTGTTTTTTGTTTTTCACATATAAACAAATAAATATTTAGGAAATGTGGTATTGATAATTATAAATTTTACTGATATTATTTTTATTATACCAATTACTGAATAAAAATACAAACTTCAAATATACATTATTTAGTTTAATGCGACATAAATGATAGGTGAGACAATAATAATAACAATAACATTTATAATCTATTCTAATGGAACTACTCCTTCAATGTCACTATCTGGTGTATCATCTTCGTCGTGTTCTTCACTATCATCTGATGATGACCAAGAGCCAGTATTAATCAAAATCATCCAACGTTGCGCGATGTGTTTTCTAATGCCGTCCTTTTTTAGGAGTTCTGAAAGTAGGACCACTACTACTTGTTGACGCTACAGCCGTAGATAAGTATTTTTCCTTCAATATGGCGCAAACAGTCTTTCTTGATATTCCCGTAGCTCGTGCAGTACGTTTCATGACATTTTGAAAATCTTCTTTGGCGAACACTTTGGGCTTAATTTTGCGTTAATTGATGTACATTACAAAGTATTTCCCTAGCTTGACTTTTTAAAGGCCGCCCTCTTTTAAGGGAAGTCATTTTAATAAAAATTATATTTAATAATACCGCACTTAAATTGTCCTCAATTGTACGTAACGATTAGCGCTCGTGCGTCTCAACTTGTGTACGAATGACAACTGACGCGACGCTAAATAAAATGGCGGTCGACGGCGTCGCTGCAATGGCTGCCAAATATTTGACCAATAGCCGTCGAAGTTTTTCCCGCGCAAACGTACTGCCTTATAATTGGCCAAAACCTTTTCGCGCCTGCTAAAAAAATGCTTTCTGCGCAGGTACATCGTTGTAACTTATATTTGTGGTACTACTGTACAGTCACAAGATTTAATTTGGTACCCACCTTAGGTCCAAAGTCAATCTGACATTCCACAACAATAAGGCCCTGTTGTTTGATCAATAGTTAAACTAACTAATTGTTAAAATTTGAAAAAGGAATCGAAAATTTGAAGGAATCTCAAGAAAATGTGTCCAATTTTCAGTTCCTTTTTCGAATTTTAACAATTAGTTAGTTTAACTACTGATCAAACAACAGGCCCTAAGGTTGAGTTTCCTAAAAGTTACAAATGACTTGACATCTCTAATGACATTGACGACTTCAAGCATATTTTTCTTGAAATGGGTCCCAAATTAACGCTCGTGACCGTACAAGGCTAGAGCTTAGTTCGGGACGTCGAAGATTATCACCTGATTTTTTGTTTAATGTGTAATATAAATGAATGCATGACATGAGCTTCTGAACCCATCTTAGAGTACTAATAATATGTGTGTAGATAAAGTAATATATGCAACTGTATATAATTAAGCCTTAAGGCACTAGTGTGATCTTATTATGAAACTCGCCTTTTGGACTCTTATTATGTATCAGTTACATAATAGTTATTTATGTGACTGGTGTATAATGAGAGCGGTTTTATGAAACGAGCCGTAAAGCGAGTTTCATAATAAGATCACACAAGTGTTTTAAAGCCTAATTATGCGTACAGTCGCACACATAACTTTAGCTACATGCATATCACAAGTTTGCTACAATATGTGAGAAACCTGTATCATGTTGTTACTCCGTATATTTAAAGTTAACATTAAGATGTAAGCGATAACCGATACCTTAATGACATGTTATACTTTAATGTTAAAATACAACCACAGACACATTACCGCTTACCGCTTCTGCACTAATTACATTGAAGTTATAATATGGATGTAGATAAACTACTATTATTGCTTTGATGATACATTTAAAGTCCCACTTTTAAAAAACTCTCTGTTTGTTTACTCTCTGTTTGTTAAGGACTGTACCTTATACAACAGCTCCTTGGTAGCGAAGCAGTGCACCCGCAAGTGGCGGTCGAGGCTGGCGCTCACGACGAGCCCGTCGGCCGCCGCGACGCTGGAGATGGCGCCCGCGCTGCCCTTGAAGCCCTTGTCCAGGCGGGACACCCTGAAGTCGGCCAGGTGCAGCTGGCCTCGGCCAAAACCTACTAGGACTTGTCTGGAATGAACAAGAGTAGTTTTTGTAACTGATACATTATGAGAGTGCTTTAAAACACGAGCGTGGTTGTATGAAACTAGCCAAAGGCGAGTTTCATAATAAGTATTGTAAGATGTGTTCAAAATTGGCGGCATAACCAACTTGCGCTGTGTCAGTGTCACGAATATTTTTTTTTAAATCATAGACAAACTAATAAAGTCAATTGTAATGAACAATACATATGCCGAGTTCACGTTTAAATTGATACTAAAATTGGGCCTTTTAAAATTTTGGGCAATGTTCCAAATTTGAATCTCATTACATTACAGTATTACGTTACAGCTTTCATTGCTGTAACCTACTAAAGTCGCCGTCAATAGAACTTGTAAACGATGTAAACAAATTAGAACTGTTTGACATATAACCCTAAATATTTACCAAACGTGTTTTTTATTAAAAAATAACGTATAATTATTTCACCAATCATTCATAGCACCGTCTTATCCATTAACCTACCACCAAACAGCAGTGTTCGCATTGTTGTGTTCCGGTTCGGGGATAAGACAGCGGGTGAAATGACTAGCATAGAGGCATTCCATCTTAGTCCTCAGGGTTGGCAACGCATTTGCAGTCTTAGGATTGCATTGCAGTCTTGTGAATGCGAATGTCTATGGGGCACAGTTTTCACTTACCATCAGGTGGCCTGTGCTCTCGTTTGTCATCTCTATGCCATAAAAAAATTTATGAAAACAATGATCTAATACTTGATTATCTAGTAATCATGGTGGATTGGTTCGTTTGGCTTTGTTTACATCTTTTGCAAGTTCTACTGACGGCGACTTTACCACAGGTATTTTTTTTTTTTTTTTTTTTTTTATGTCAGAGATGACAAACGAGCACACAGGCCACCTGATGGTAAGTGGAAACTGTGACCCATAGACATTTGCATTCACAAGACTACAGAGCAATCCTAAGACTGCAAATGCGTTGCCAACCCTGAGGACTAAGATGGAATGCCTAATAATAGGTAATGCTGGTCATTGCCAACAGGTTTCAACAGTATACAGGGTGTTAACGGGGTCGTGATACAAGTGATCACCTCTGTGTTCTGCCCGCGAATATGAGCAACTTTCCCTATGGAACCAGCTTGGAAATCGGGAAAAAAAAATCAGCTGCTTCATACATTTTGGTCGAGTACCTACCCCTGTTCTTGTTCTATGAAACAGCTGATTTTTTTTCCCGATTTCCAAGCTGGTTCCATAGGGAAAGTTGCTCATATTCGCTGGCAGAACACAGAGGTGATCACTTGTATCACGACCCCGTTAACACCCTGTATATGTGTGTAAATAAATAACTATTTCATTTTCGAATCTGCGACCACTTGTTTCGCAGGCAGGGTCAGTACAGTACCGACCAGCTTACCAAGCATACAGACCTGGGGCGGGGCGCGGGCGCGATGCACGTGGCGGCCATCTTATCGACCTCTATGTTACACACGGGGCGGCGCTGTGCTCTCGTGTCATACAACCTGAAACACCATACATCATACATCGTACCCTATTACTAAGATTCCACTGTCCAATTTTCAGTGTTTACCAATTTTCAAAATCACTCCTCCTCACCTTTTGGAAAGCTGGTGGAAAAGTTAGCATACATACATACAGTCAAGGAAAATTCCTAGACCAGTTTGGACATTGTCAAATTGACACTAAATAAAATCATAAGAAGCCAAGCCTTACGTTTTGATTTAATACGTCACTTTGACATAGTCCTAAGTCAATTTCCTTCACTGTACATAGTGTACATAAACTCACGCCTGTAATCGCAGAGCGGGGTAGGCAGGTCTACATAATTACCAACAACTCTAAACCCTTGTTGATAATTCTGTAACCACATTTTGCACAATCAAGCAAGATGTTTACCAGTGTATTAGTGACAGGTTGCAAGCCCATCGCCTAACAGTTACACGCCTTTATTCCCTTAGTCGCCTCTTACGACATCCACAACAAGACATGGAGACACATCGAGATGCTTGAAGTCAGCAGACATACCTGACATATCCATACCGCGAGCACGCGGCCACGACCTTTCCCCCCTCCCCGGGGCAGAAGACCAGGTCGGAGACCCACAGCGGCCGGCGCAGCTGCAGCCAGTCGTGCGCGAGGTTCTTGGCGGAGAACTCGGGCTCCGCGGTCCCCAGCCGGTATACTTTCAGGTCATTCTCCTCCCCACCTGGTGAAGAGCTTTGCGTTATAAAGGCGCATGTATTTTTTTTTACTTCTCTTCACTTTGCATTGTCCTTACTCAAGTAATTCAGGGTTAGCTGAAAGAGATCCCATTTAGGGATAAGTTCGCCTTTGTACATTAGTTTAATAACAATATTGTAATGTAATGTTTATATTTTAGTGCAATAAAGAGTTTACATACATACCTATTATGCCTAATGTGTTTATGTTTATGTTTGTTCCTTTATGGCGTTCTAGGAACTAAACACGTTGGCAGATTTTGATGATTGTTATTTGATTTGTCTATATCTTGTGAGTGTCACTAAAGATGTGACATTTATTAATATTCAATATGGCGGCAACCAGAAGCCATATTGCACAAACGCAAAAAAAAAAGTCGGCGAACTATAACAAGTGGGCTATTAGGGGGTAGGGTTACATATATTTTTATTTTTTTTTACAAAATAATCCCTCTCATGTTGTGAACTCTAAAAGTGTTAATCAGTTCAAAAATAAGTTTGACAAACATTCTAAATTAGCGTGAAATTTTGTGCAGTGATCAAGAATTTAGACATCAGTGCCAACTGCCTGTCTAAAATAAAATAATAATAATAATAAAATGGCGTCTGGTTGCCGCCATATTGAATTTTAATAAATGTCATATTAGAGATACTTACAAGATTAAAGAAGTGGTCTCTGCCTACCCCTGTGGGAAACAGGCGTGATTTTATGTATGTATGTAAGTATAAGATTAAGACAATTCAAATGACATAAGAATCATCAAAATCGTCCCACGCATTTAGTTTCTAGAGCACCGCAAAGGAACATACATATACATATAGGCTGATACACACACTGTATAATAAAAACGGGATCTAGCCTTGGACAGTACATACCAGTAGCGAAGACGTCATCCTCTGCGCACAGCCGCATGCGGTCGAGAGCTGCCCCAGCGCGCAGCAGCCCCCCCCCCTCTCCCTCGGCCTCCGCGTCCCCCCCCCCCCGGGGCCCACGCGCGCACGGCGCCGCCCGCCGCCGCGCACACCAGCCGCTCGCCGCAGCGCCCGAGCCCCACCAGCGCGCCCCCACCGAGCTCTGCTGAGTACGTACCGAGGAGCCCGCCATCAGCACTGTACACTAGGATCTGAAATTGAATAGTACATTACTGCAGAGACTGGGAAAAAGGACGTTGCGTGACGAGTGTAAGTTAGCGCAGCAGCCAGAGCATTGTGGCACTTACGTACCAGCCCTGAGGTACTATAGATAGGACGATGTAAGTCAAATCTCATCAGATTGATTTAAAATTATACTATGCATACTTATGATGGTAACACCATAAAGGTTGGACATGTATAACCACTTGCCACCCACCGGATTAGCTCAAAGTGAGATGCTGAAAACTGTGCTTTAATTTGTGTTATTACAATTCAAAGCTCACTTTGCGCTGATCCCGTGCTGAGCGGTTATGTCAGTGTCCACCTTTATACTGGTAACATCGAGCTCGTATATTCATGGCCATAAGACCTTCTTAATGCCTAATAGCAGGTCTGTTGAATTTTGTTTTACTTGATTTGTTTATTATTGAAGCGTAGGCATCAAAATGACATCATCATGATTTTCTAATTACATTATTGTTCAGTGAATATCATTATAAATTTTACTAGCTGTTGTCGGCAACTCCGATCACACAGAAAAATAAAACATACCCTGTGTTACTCAGAGATATAAATATAGCATTGTAATGGTAAAACAATTTTTGAAATCGATCTAGTAGTTTTTGAGTTTATTTGTTACAAACATACAGAAATACAAATCTTTCCTCTTTATAATATTAACGTAGATGTATATATTTATTTATTAGTGCAGTTTATGTATTAATAAAAAATAATATAATTGAATGACATGAAGTTAGACCCTATTTTGCACCACCCCTACCATATCTCATATGCCCAAAGGTTAACTGGTATATATAATAAAATTTGCTGCCTTCTTTTTATACAAATGTTTTCTTTGTTGCAAAAAATGTTAAACAAATAAAGTGTTTATAAATCCAGTTTTTGCCAAGCCATTATAAGTCCAAATTGTTGTCGTTTTTAGAGTTGTTGGTAATTCTGTATCTGCCTACCCCACTTTGGGAATAAAAGCTTGAAGGTACACTCGCGGTCAAATAATTCGGGTCAGAGTGCGTTTTTCATACAAACGAGGCTATTTCGAAGCTTATCTGATGATGGATACCCCGAGCATCGATACAGGACTTCCAGAGTGCCTAGGACACCCAACTGATTGAATCTGCGGCTAACGCCGGAATTGTGCATCTTCAGAAAAACATCAAAAATGACAATAAAATGTAAGGAAATCCAAATTCTGACCCAAACTCTCTCGCT
>OZ014464.1:8091448-8228353 GCA_963966035.1 Acleris laterana
CGCCGCCGCCGTCGCTGTCGGCGCTGCCGTCGGAGCGCGGCGCCTCGGACGCCAGCACGCTGCCGGCCGGCGGGCTGCCCGCGCCGCTCACCGTCGGCAGCGACATGGCGCTCGTCGTGCGCGCCATGCTGCGACCCGACTCAGGTATACATTACTACATTGATGCAGAGGCGGGTGGTAGGACCTTGTGCAGGGTCCGTCCGGATCGCTACCACCATCTTATCCATTAACCTACCGCCAAACAACAGTGTTCGCATTGTTGTGTTCCGGTTTGGGGATAAGACACCCGGTGAAATGACTAGCATAGAGGCATTCCATCTTAGCCTCAGGGTTGGCAACGCATTTGCAGTCTTAGGATTGCATTGCAGTCTTGTGATTGCGAATGTCTATGGGTCACAGTTTCCACTTACCATCAGGTGGCCTGTGTGCTCGTTTGTCTACTCGATGCCATAAAAAAAAAAAAAAAAAAAGTAAGGGTTGCTGGCAGGCCCAGTCTGGACAAGGGAAACGGGAAACCGTTCTGGTTGGAGGAAAATTAGAGAGGCGTTCGCCCGCCGTATGGGCTAATACACGCTGATGATGATGATGATGAAGGGATTGCTGGACAAGTTAGGGGTAAACTTGTTCCGGCCGAGGATTGTATAGTGCTTTTCTCAAGCATATCAACCAGGTAATCAAGTAAATTGTTTAATTTGCGCTTTTTTATTTTATATCTTGCCATTTAAACAAGCTATTCGAGCACCATGTTTAACTGCACATAAAAAATTATAGTAGTATAGATTTTGGTTTTATTTTTTATTTGCCAAGTATGGTTACAGAGTCTATAGTCTATACTTTTAGGTATTTAAAAAAATGTAAACATTCCAAATCACGTGACTTTGTTAAACAACCAATCAAAACTGTTTTATCGAGCTTTGACGTACGACGACTTTGACGGCAGCCAATAGAAGCAGAACACTGTCTACTTCTATTGGCTGACGAACTATATCACGTGGTTATTTTGTTTACATTTTTTTAAATGCCTTAAAGTATACACTATAGTTGTGGTTGGCAGTATAATTGTTCCTTTGTCAGTTTAATGTTAGTAAGCAAATTTAAAAAGCTATAGCAGCGGCTAATAACGGTTTTTCTTAGGTTTGTCATACAGTAATGTAGGGACCCATATACAAGAAACTTCATGTCTTCATTTCGTGATATTAACGCGTACATTTTCAACCATTTTTTTTCTTTATTAGCCTGTTTGAGTGTCTAACTGCTAGGCAAAGGCCTCCCCTCTTTTGGGAGGGGGGGGAGGGGGGGGTTGAGAAAATATTATCTATGTATTAATCGGTTGGTTGTTATTTGCAGGTCTGGAGATCCGTGACCGCATGTGGCTCAAGATAACGATCCCCAATGCGTTCATCGGCGCCGACGTCGTCGACTGGATCCTGCAGCACGTGGCCGGCATCGCGGACCGCCGGGACGCCAGGAAGTACGCCTCGCACATGCTCAAGGTACGTGAAGCAGATTAAAAAAAAACTTTTTTTTTTTTTTTTTTTTTTTATGTCATAGAGAAGACAAACGAGCACACAGGCCACCTGATGGTAAGTGGAAACTGTGACCCATAGACATTCGCATTCACAGGACTGCGATGCAATCCTAAGACTGCAAATGCGTTGCCAACCCTGAGGACTAAGATGGAATGCCTCTATGCTAGTCATTTCACCGGCTCCCATATCCCCAAACCACCTTTTCCCGTTAAGCTGACTACTCAAAGGGTAATTGTTATTAAAGTTTGTTACGTAACCCATAAATTGTGTTTTTATTTGCGCTATAAAAACGTAGCGTCTGATTGCAAGGAAATTCTTTAGTTAATTAGAAAACTCAATAAAAGTAATGAGGGGGCCACTGGACGCTCGACGTTTGCTCGGCGTAGTCTTAAGAAGTGCAAATTTTGAAAAATTAAACACTAAGGGATGTGTGTACAATTTTCTTTGTAATCTTCATTGTAGTGTTTTTGTTGTTCTTTTGTACAATAAAGCGTTTACATACATACATACATACATACCTACAGTAGAACACAACCGATATGGCGTGTCGTGAATGTTCGTTCGCGCAGACACGAACAACGATTCCGATGTTTTCCGAAAGCACGATTCAAACCCACGATCAGACTTGTACGTAATAGTTATAAGGTGCAAATTAAATTGCATCTATTTCACTCGTGAACGTTTGACGGCTGACTGAATGACACGCGCGCGTCAACATGGCGTCACTAATAACCAATAATAGCGCAGAATACAACCGCGCAACGCGTGGATCACCCTGATTGGTTCCCGCTCTTCGAAAATAATTCATCTGCGCAGGTACATCGGTAAGCCATATCGGTTGTGTTTTGCGACTGCAATCTTACGATGGCAATCTCAAGATTGCAATCTTACGATGGCAATCTCAAGACTGCAATCTTACGATGGCAATCTCAAGATTGCAATCTTTTGGTGGCGATCTCAAGATTGCAATCTTACGATGGCAATCTCAATACTGTAATATCACGATGGAAATCTCAAGACTGCAATCTTACGATGGAAATCTCGAGATTGCAATCTTTTGGTGGCGATCTCAAGATTGCAATCTTACGATGGCAATCTCAATACTGTAATATCACGATGGAAATCTCAAGACTGCAATCTTACGATGGCAATCTCGAGATTGCAATCTTTTGGTGGCGATCTCAAGATTGCAATCTTACGATGGCAATCTCAATACTGTAATATCACGATGGAAATCTCAAGACTGCAATCTTACGATGGAAATCTCGAGATTGCAATCTTTTGGTGGCGATCTCAAGATTGCAATCTTACGATGGCAATCTCAATACTGTAATATCACGATGGAAATCTCAAGACTGGTTGTGTGGCAGGCGGGCTTCATCCGGCACACGGTGAACAAGATCACGTTCTCGGAGCAGTGCTACTACGTGGCGGGCGCGGGCGAGCTGTGCTGCGAGCTGGGGGCGCTGCGCGTGCGCGACGACGCCGACAGCCTCGCCTCCGACACGCTCGCGCCGCTGCCCAACCCGGGGTGAGTGGGGGGGGGGGGGAGTGAGGGGGGACCAGTACCTTCTCGGAGCTGTGCTGCGAGCTGGGGGCGCTGCGCGTGCGCGACGACGCCGACAGCCTCGCCTCCGACACGCTCGCGCCGCTGCCCAACCCGGGGTGAGTGGGGGGGGGGGGAGTGAGGGGGGACCAGTACCTTCTCGGAGCTGTGCTGCGAGCTGGGGGCGCTGCGCGTGCGCGACGACGCCGACAGCCTCGCCTCCGACACGCTCGCGCCGCTGCCCAACCCGGGGTGAGTGGGGGGGGGGGGAGTGAGGGGGGACCAGTACCTTCTCGGAGCTGTGCTGCGAGCTGGGGGCGCTGCGCGTGCGCGACGACGCCGACAGCCTCGCCTCCGACACGCTCGCGCCGCTGCCCAACCCGGGGTGAGTGGGGGGGGGGGAGTGAGGGGGGACCAGTACCTTCTCGGAGCTGTGCTGCGAGCTGGGGGCGCTGCGCGTGCGCGACGACGCCGACAGCCTCGCCTCCGACACGCTCGCGCCGCTGCCCAACCCGGGGTGAGTGGGGGGGGGGGGAGTGAGGGGGGACCAGTACCTTCTCGGAGCTGTGCTGCGAGCTGGGGGCGCTGCGCGTGCGCGACGACGCCGACAGCCTCGCCTCCGACACGCTCGCGCCGCTGCCCAACCCGGGGTGAGTGGGGGGGGGGGGAGTGAGGGGGGACCAGTACCTTCTCGGAGCTGTGCTGCGAGCTGGGGGCGCTGCGCGTGCGCGACGACGCCGACAGCCTCGCCTCCGACACGCTCGCGCCGCTGCCCAACCCGGGGTGAGTGGGGGGGGGGGGGAGTGAGGGGGGACCAGTACCTTCTCGGAGCTGTGCTGCGAGCTGGGGGCGCTGCGCGTGCGCGACGACGCCGACAGCCTCGCCTCCGACACGCTCGCGCCGCTGCCCAACCCGGGGTGAGTGGGGGGGGGGGAGTGAGGGGGGACCAGTACCTTCTCGGAGCTGTGCTGCGAGCTGGGGGCGCTGCGCGTGCGCGACGACGCCGACAGCCTCGCCTCCGACACGCTCGCGCCGCTGCCCAACCCGGGGTGAGTGGGGGGGGGGGAGTGAGGGGGGACCAGTACCTTCTCGGAGCTGTGCTGCGAGCTGTGGGCGCTGCGCGTGCAGTAGGTAGGGAGGGAATTGCATTAAGATACCAAATTCGTATTTTTTGTTGTAATATAATCGTCCAATTTGTTTACCAACATTGAGTCCGCTCGTCCGTACAAAATTCGGATCTGTTGAGCAAAAAGCAAGTTTTGTCGGTGTATTGTTCCATTGTTTATGTAATAGTGTCAACATTACAGTTTGGTTCTTGTATGTAGATGTGCAAAGCTGTATTTGTGTGCTTTCCCCCTGCAAGAAATGACAGAACTATTTGACTGTAATATTCATAGCTAAGGCGACTAGGATGTTTTTTTTAAATTATTAATATATATAGAAGACAAACGAGCACACAGCCCACCTGGTGGTAAGTGGAAACTGTGACCCATAGACATTCGCATTCACAAGACTGTAATGCAATCCTAAGACTGCAAATGCGTTGCCAACCCTGAGGACTAAGATGGAATGCCTCTATGCTAGTCATTTCATAGAGGTATTTCGCGGTAGGTTAATGGATAAGATGATGGTACCGATCCAAACGGGCCCTGAACATGGTCCTACTACCAGCAGTTGCTCGAAGGGTTGCCATTTGTTCTGTGGCTTGAGGAAGTTGTTGTTGTGTCCGCAGCATGATGGGCCCCGGGTACATGCCGTACGCGGGCTCCTACGGCTACCAGCCCATCCCCTTCAAGTACACCTCGTGCGTGACCAGCGAGCACACCATCTACGGGTAAGCGGGACAATCTACTTTTTAAGACTGCGCCGAGCAAACGCCGAGCGTCCAGTGGCGCCCTCATTACTATTATCGTGTTATCTAATTAACTAAAGAATTTCCTTGGAATCAGACGATACGTTTTTGTAGCGCAAGTAAAAACACAATTTATGGGATACGTAACAAACTTTAATAACAATTACCCTTTGAGTAGTCAGCTTAACGGGAAAAGGTTGCCACTTTTTTCCGTTAAGTTGATAACTCGAAGGTGAATTGTTATTAAACTATGTGATATACTGTGATATACCCTTTAAGTTGTGTTTTCGTTTGTAGTACAAAAACACACCGTTGAATTTCAAGAAAATACTTTAGTTTATTAGAAAACACAATAATAGTAATAAGGGCGTCACTGTACATCTGGCGTATGTTCGGCACTTTAAATATTCACAGAATATTTCGTTGCATATTCATTTTAAAAATAAATAATAGAATTAAACATAACATATTAATCACGGTGTTTTTTTTTAAATTTAGTGAATATAGTGAGTTAATTAATTTTATTGTACAAAAATACAAATGCGTACTAAAGGTGAATTTAATACCTAATGGCGCTCTGTACCAGTTGACCTTTGGGCAAATCAGAAAATTGATAATGAAATGTGATAACAAGAATACGAAAAATGATTGCTAATGGATCGAATCGAATCTTAGGGCCCGTTATTTTACTTTTACTTCAAGTAATAGTTAAAATTCGAAAAAGGAATGATCGGGCTCTTAGGGCCTGTTGTTTGATCAGTAGTTAAACTAACTGATTGTTAAATTTTGAAAAAGGAATTGAAAATTTGACACATTTCCTTGAGATTACTTCAAATTTTCGATTCCTTTTTCAAATTTGAACAATTAGTTAGTTTAACTACTGATCAAACAACAGGGCCTTAGAAAGATCAATCAATCAACCCCTTTCCCCTCGACAGGTACAACCGGGAGGAGAGCGCGCTGTCGGGCAGCGGCGGCTCCAGCGCCGGCTCCGACCACCTCACCGCCAAGGAGCACAGCGGTCAGTGGTCAGGTGGTCACCACCTCTGCATACTATAACACTGCCCTATATGTATTATTTCAGATCAAACTCCTGTACCAATAGCACCCTTATAACCAGAGTACATTTGGGCTGTCGTAGTGACTTCTCATTTATTAAAAGATAAAAAAGATAAAAGATATTTATTCAGTAAGTAGGCCGCACGGACACTTTTACACGTCAAAAATCCACCAGCGCTTCGCAAGAGGCCACTGCTGAGAAGAAACGCCGCAAGAAACTCAACAGTCAGTCGTGTTTTAAATATACAATTATAAAACAACCTGGCATTATACAAAACAATGAGTATAACATACGATAAAAAATAAATGTATTCACGGGTAGTTGAGCAGGAAAATGTGTCAAAACTCTGAATTTTCTCCAGGACTAATAAGTAGTAATAGAAAAATAATTATAAAAATTATACATAAATAGTTTCGATACATTCTCCTACAGAAACCGTGTCCCCTAGACAATATACAATGTTTACATATTTCTTATGACTAAAGATTTCTTTCTTATTAACCCCCGACGCAAAAAAGAGGGGAGTTATCGACTTTCAATATCGATATACTAAATATATTGTCAGCAACTTATCGTGTCGGTCTATTTCAACTAGTTCCATTATTAGTTCCATTGATGGAACTAGGTGGTCTTTTTTTCCCAGTAGTTACATTGAACGGAGAAGGTTTCCTTAAGACTACGCCGGACGACGACTTTTTTTTTTTTTTTAATATTTGGGTCAACAAACAGGTACAACAAGGAATTAAATTACGGAAACAAACTTAAAGAATAAGATGACATTTGTGTGACCAACACCGTTAACCTCAATTACATATTTGAACGACTTCAAGTCCATTTTTTTACACGATTTCCTACATATGTATGTATGTTTGTCCCTTTATGTCGTTCTAGAAACTAAACGCGTTATCACTAAAGATATGACAGTAATCAAAATTCAATATGGCGGCAATCAGGTGCTATATTGTAATACGTAAAAAAGTTGACGAACTACGACAATTGAATAGGGATTTATTTAGGTATTTTTAACAGGGGCGCGGGAGAGCGAGGCCAAGTCGGGCTCCTCGGGCTCCGGCGCGTCGCAGGCCGCCGACCACGGAGGCGCCGAGCGCCACGAGCGCCCCGTGCTGTTCCTGTGAAGGTAGGTCCACGCCGACACGACGCCACAATATTCGCCGACACCAACTTATACAGAGTGAAATCTAAATCACTTAACCTCCTGAGGTTCCTTGTACAATCAGACCATTGGAACCTTGACCCACCATAGAACTGTGTCACAGAGACGTTATGATTCAAGTCATAAGAAGTGTCAAACAAATTGTTTTATAATGTCACTGTGACACCGTTCTATGGTGGGTCAGGGTTCCATTGGGCTGATAGTACTAATAGTAGTAAAAAATACGGCCATTGGAATAAAGATCTAATGCCAAGGAATTAAATTGGAATTTCTTTTGTTTTTATGACTACTGATCAAATTATAAAATTGACTTTATTTCATTCATAATAGATTCATATTCCACTGACAAATTTCGTTGTATGGTGGGCCTTAGGAGGTTCTAATCGGATCCCTTTGACTGCCATACATATCGTTGGTCATAATGTATTGTTAGTCATACTCTTTTTTGTCATAACTTCTTACAGGCGGAAGTTACAGTTTTTAATAAACGTTTATCGTGTAGATTAGTTAGGTTAGGTTAGGTTAGTTCTATAAAAATCCTGAATAAAAAACCGTGTCCTGAGAAAAATGCATTATGACTTGCGAAAATTATGACTTCGCATTATGACTTAAAATAATTATGGCAGTCAATAGAGACCCCGCGAATCGATATATTTTTATAATTCCATGATATACTAACAATCACTTGCATCGACATTTATGTTAAGTAACGCGTGGACCTATTTTGATGATATTACTTATATGTCAATCCATATTAGGGTGGTCCAAAAAGGTTTTTTTTTTAATTTTCCTTCTCCACAAGGGTCTTTTTATTCGGTTAGACTTTCAATACTTCTGTGCAAAATTTGAGTGAAATCGGACAATATTTAGGGGTCGCTATGATTTGCAACTTAAATACGCCAAGTATCCACGACAGTAATTTTTGATAAAAATGACAAGCATAATTTAATTTCACTTTATGTTTATCTCACATAAACCATTCGTATTAAAGAAGTGCGTACAAAAAATGTCGTTTTTTTACTTTTTATCAAAAAAATCTCCAAATCATAGCGACCCCTAAATATTGTCCGATTTCACTCAAATTTTGCACAGGGGTATTTCAAGTCTAATCGAATAAAAAGACCCTTGTGCGGAAAATAAAAAAAAAACTGATTTTTGGACCACCCTAATCCATATGGCAGTAGTAAAAATTCAATATGGCGGAAGCCAGACGCCATATTCTATTTTATTTTTATTTTTATTTATTTCGAGAAAAAAGTAAGTCGACGAATTTTCCAACTGTGTTTATGTGTTTTTTTTCTTTACAGGACCAAGCTATGAACCTGCACTGCCAAATAACTAGGACTTGCGCCTTTATAGCGCTATCAATAAGTGTCATTATCCTGTACAACATATTGTATGGCAATAATATATTAATATTTAGTGAATGTAACGTTTTGGTGTCAACGGAAGCTCGTCAGCCGCCGCAGCGCCTTTAAAAGTGCTATTTAAGTTGCTTCATCACTGCCGGAGTCGGGGAGCGAAGCGAGCGAGTTAATGTTAAGTTTAAATTATTTTACTGCCATTGAAGATTATGCACTCTGTATTGTTGGGAATACTCTATGGTTCTTTTTATACTTTACTCAAGAAATTAAATAATTAAATAGAGATCGGTTAATCGGGAGGTTATTTATGTAAAAGTGCTAAGCGAAGTTTATATTCGACTAGCGGCCCGCCAGCGGCTTTATCCCGCTGCAAATCTCTGACTTTCCCGTGGACTTCTTTATTCATGTGATCTTCACATAAATAATCCTAATAACTGAAGTTTCCTTACCACTATTTCTTTAGTCTACAGTCTTCTCTCAGAACTTCCTTTTCCACTAATTTGACGCAGTCCACGGTGAGTGCCTCCACAGGCCGGAGCGAGGTGCGTCATAAATGGACTCCCGCCCTAAATGCAACTGCTTATTCCATTATTTAATGGTGGAAAATGACTGAGATGTATCCCCGTTCATGTCAAATCAAATCAAATCAACAATAATTATCGCATAAAAGCACACGTCAAAAAATACATTAAAAATAAAATAGGTAAAACAATTATCAAAAAACTAAAACAATTATCAAAAAATAAATTCTTAAATCACATTATTTATAACATTATTTTTCAATTAAATATGTCCAAATGTATTATCTATAATTATATTTATATCTATCATCCAAACTAATCCAAACTAATTATAAATTATTTATTATAAAACTCCTTTACACTATAAAAAGCCTCTTTTGAAAGAAAGTGTTTTAATCGTTTTACATAAACCTGATAGGAAGGCGCACTTTGTATTTCCGGTGGTAGGCTGTTATAGATACGGACACCGCCCGCAATGAGTTGGAAGTACGCGCCAAGCGAACGAGTATCGGTCTTATTCCGTCTCTGTCATCTAAACTTTTTTTTATATCCGTCGGGCTGCCCCCCTTGTCAGGAACTTGATCTAGGAATTTGGAAACTTTCATGAAAACCACAACCTACAAAAACGTCAAAACCCAATTAGTATTTCTCAAACTGCTTACTTTTTTTCTTTATCTCTTACTAACATTAAACTTACAGGCAAAATAACATACTACCAACCACCATTAGACTCTGTGACCATATTTTGCGACATTAAAAAAAAACAAAGTCAAAGTCATTTATTTTGCTTAAAACGTGGTACATAGATTAACACAGAAACACACATTTTACCAGTAGCTGGCATGCAAAATTGATACTTAAAGTATATGGAAATACAAAACTTATTGCAATATCAAAATTAACAATGTTATTTCATTACTTATAAACTGTCAGAGTAATCGCTATAAAATACAATTGAACTATTTATGCCTAAACAAAATTCAAAAATTTATGGTACTACATTGTGCTGTATGCCAGCGTGATATTGCAGTCTTGAGATTGCCATTGTTGGTTTTTTCGTTTAATTCGCATTTTATTTGAACCTAAAACCTAGTCGTAGAAAAAGTATTGTATGCAACGGTGTATAACTAAGTCAAAAAACACTCGTGTCGTCTTCCTTCACGGTGTTCGCCTTAGGCTCACAACACAAGCCACTCGTCTTTATCGACCTGTCTTATACAACTGTTGCATAAGCTACTATAACGTCACAATACTCTTAAGACTGCGCCGAGCAAACGTCGAGCGTCCAGTGGCGCCCTCATTACTATTGTTGTGTTTTCTAATTAATTAAAGAATTTCCTTAGAATCAGACGATGCGTTTTTGTAGCGCAAGTAAAAACACAATTTATGGGATACGTAACAAACTTTAATAACAATTACCCTTTGAGAAGTCAGCTTAACGGGAAAAGGTGGCCACTTTTTTCCGTTAAGTTGATAACTCGAAGGTGAATTGTTATTAAACTATGTGATATACCCTATAAGTTGTGTTTTCATTTGTAGTACAACAACACACCGTTAAATTTTAAGAAAATACTTTAATTTATTAGAAAACACAATAATAGTAATGAGGGCGCCACTGTACATCCGGCGTACGCTCGGCGCAGTCTTAAAGTCCTCCCTACTACCCGATCTCTAGTATTAAGTACCTTTAAGTATATTTTCCGAAGGCGGCTAGATTTTGTATCGTAAGGAGACATACAGGTCCTGTATATAATCATCTAGGTTAAGATATAGCGTAGTTATAATGGCTAGCCTGGTGTACGGACTAGGGTGAATCGTCAATGACCACTTAACAAATTGACAGGTTTTTTATGGCAAGAAGGAAACGAAACTGACGTCATTTTAGGTTCACTTCGTCCACATTCCTACTTCGTCTACATTCCCATTTCGTCCACAATCAATTCTCAATTCGTCCACTTCATATTTTGTAAACATTCCCGTTTCGTCCCTATTCCCATCTCATTCACATTCCCACTTCGTGCACATTTTATTTTTGTTTTTATTCTACTTCTGATATTACTTTACACGTTAAGCTAGGAATGTTGAAAAAGTGGGATTGTGGACGAAGTGAGAATATGGATGAAATGGAAATGTGGACGAAGTGGGAAAAGGACGAAATGGGAATATGGACGAAACGGGAATGTGGACGAAGTGGGAACAGGACGAAATGGGAATATGGATGAAATGGGAATGTTGAGGAAGTGGGATTGTGGACGAAGTAGGAATGTGGACGAATTGGAAAAGTGGACGGTGAACCTAAATATCTCAAGACTAGAATCCTAACACTTCCAACGTGTTACCCTGAGGACTAAGATGGAATGTCCATGCTAGTGATTTCGGGTTGTTCCCAATTGTTCGCACTGCGGACGCCTGGGATTTTTTTCGCAGTTGTACGCAGTCAGGTCACATTGGTTTCAAAATAAACCAAATACATTTTTAGTTCGGTGTATTCATACTTATTTGTAACGCTTTCACTGAAGATGTCCTCTGTTTCAAAATTAATTTAAACTGGGTTCGCGATTTAACGAATGAATGAATTTTGTAATATGACAGTACTTACAGGTCAAAATAAAATGGTATTTTTGTAATTATTAGGAAATAGCGACTCCATGGATTCTAGAATCATAATATTCCACCAAAAGGCCCAATTTATGAATTGTCACCAGTTTCTACTTTTAATACTCTAATTTAAAAAAATCGTGCCGTGTATGATGCAGCAAAATTAGGTGCAGTAATAGTAGTTTACAATACTTTATCTACACACATATTATAAGTGGGTCCATATTGACTCACATAAAATTCTTATTCCTATTTTTTGTTTTCCTACCGATTTGTATTCATAATAATCACTCTTCATAATTTTTTTCCTCTTAGTTTTTTGTTCATACTTTTTAAGTCATAATTATCGCAATTCATAATGCATTTTTTTTAAGAAACTCACTTTTTGAGATTTTTTATAAATCTAACCTAACCTAACCTTACCTTATTACACGTAAGATATTTAAGAAATTGAGAAAAGTGTACGGCTTCATTAATTGCGTTATGAATTCAGATGATTATGAGTTCCGATCGTTAGTACTAAAAATGTTTTAGAAGAGTATGAAGAGTGATCATTATGATGTGAAATGGTATCAGAAACATTTTCGGACTTCCGATAATAGGACTTAAAAAGTTATGTGAGTAGATACGCACCCATTATAAGTACTCTAAGATGGGTTCAGAAGCCGAAAGGCAAATGACCAGCATTACCTGTGGTAGTAGGTGACAGCGATGACAGCTGTAACGTAATTTCATTACGTTGTCGAATATTATAAGGTAATGAGATCCAAAGGAACGTCTTCCAAAATTAACAGCTGTCATCGCTGTCACCTACCACAGGTAATGCTGGTCATTGCCTACGGGTTTAGAACGCATAATAAAGGACTTATGACATGTGTGTAGATAAAAGGGGACGTTATTATATTATTATATTTATTATTATATATCAATATGAGTTTATAGCATGATGTCATGACGATGATGATGATGGCTATGGGTCAGATTGTTATAAACGTTATAATAATAATGAGCGTCGAAAATATCGATGTAGTAATTATAACGTATCATAAATTAGCTATTTGAAGCGGTGCCTATAAATTTAGCTACTACCCACCAATTTTATAATCTGACCTATTTATACATAAATATAATTGTTCCAGGTATTTCTAAATGTATTCTAGTTTAACCACAGATATCTGCGTATCTTTTGCTTTACGTATAGTTGTAAAGTGGCCAGTAACTGACGATTCACCCTATTGCGTTAGGAATAAATAAATCAATGTTTATAATATGAACAATAATTGTTAAATACCAGGAAATAAAATAAAAAGCATAGTGGGGCAACAGCCGGTCTTGTCCTTTAATATTCTGGGTTATTTATTGATGTGCGAGACTCATACATACATTAAATCACGCCTGTTTCCCAGAGGGGTAGGCAGAGACCACTTCTTTCCACTTGCTACGATCTTGACAAATTATAATTATAAGATAAGATCATATAATTACTCCGGTTACCTAAAAATCTGTCCATGCTTCAAATTCCTAATCGTCATTTGTCCTAGTGCATAGTTTGTCCGAATTTTCATTTATTCTAATGCCATTTTAAGCTTAAATATTAAAACTTTTTAGTGTTGTTATAAGCAGAGCCCGGATTTTTCGCGGCAAAACAAAATACTGTCGCAATCTAGCTAGTGTTAGACTTTTTTTATCGATATCGAGTATTATTGTTTACATTATTGTTTATATGTGTTATTCCATCTGAATCCTTTACTCCTATTTTTTCATAAAGTAAGTAATAAAATAACCCGTCGGGTGACTAAGACGTAAAACTTGAATGAAGTGACTTTAGTCAAGCACCTCATGGAAAGTAATACCTCAGAAACTGTCTACTCCCGGAGAATGTTGAGAAATTAATGATTACCTACTCCTATCACTATCACAAACCAAATCAAATGTCATGTGCTGCTGTGTGTGCTGACAGACAGCTGTGCTGCTGTTTCGAAGAAGGAATTGCATATGTTTCTATATAATTGTATACAAAACTCACGTAAAATGTTTTAACCATCACACAACTATCGATATATCGATAAAAAAATAATTCTAACACTAGCTAGATTGCGACAGTTTTTTGTTTTGCCGCGAAAAATCCGGGCTCTGGTACAACCCTAACCTAACCGAACCGCAGATTTTAGGGCAAATGAATATTCGGACAAACGACGTGTTAGGACAAACGTTAGGGATTCTGAGGGACACCCTAAGGTCGGATTTTTATTCCCACAGAAAAAATGTAAACAAAGTTACGTCACTGTCAAAGTGCCATTTCAGGGGATCTCAAAGTTTGGGTCAGCAAGAAATATAATATTAAGTTATCGTTTCGCTCGAACAGTGATATAAAAATAAATTTGAGATATAATTGAAATTAAATTCGCATAAAAGAGTCACTGGAAAGCGATTACGACGGGAGCACGAATGGTGAAGCAAAGCGAGTGCAGTGACGTCTCAAATCTTTCAAGCAGCCGTCAACTTGTTAACACGGGTTTATCAAGTCAATGATGCCAGTGCAATAAATAAATTATGCGTGAAAAAACGGTTTTCACGTTATAAATTAACACAACAAAAGAGTTTATATCAAAATGAAGTTTTTCATCAACAAGTTAAATTCTTTAATCTTAATTACAATATATAGTTT
Organism: Acleris laterana; assembly: GCA_963966035.1. Taxonomy (NCBI): domain Eukaryota; kingdom Metazoa; phylum Arthropoda; class Insecta; order Lepidoptera; family Tortricidae; genus Acleris; species Acleris laterana. Next base: position 8,105,761 of record OZ014464.1, read on the forward strand.
TTTATTAGAAAGTCGATTTCTTATAACTGTGGAAAGTAACAATATGTTGAATACTGCAAATGTTTTTCGTTTACGGCAACACCTTTGTTTACATTTTTTCTGTAGGAATAAAAATCAGACCTTAGCTACAGATCTGACAGATCTAAAAAAAACATGGCGGCTGGATCTATCGAAAACTAACAATTGCCAGAACTAGGATTTAAATTGGAGATTTGAGACCCTTGTCAAGATGCACTACGCTAACTAGCGTTTGTATTCGTTTAGTTTTTAAACCAATCGCGCCACTGGTAGATGACGTGATACGAAGAGTCACGTGATGTGCCAGTGACGCGATTGGTTTAAAAACTAAACGAATAGAAACGTTAGTTAGCGCAATGCATTATCGTAAGGGCCTCTGCCTACGATGCCCGATTTTGGGCCAATGTTTATTTGTCGACTATCTTTTCAACTTTGTTAAGGGCTGTAAAATCAGATTTATGGAATAATGAATATTACCGGTATAAAATGAATACTCGTATTCTTATTAGTTTAATAGAGATGTAAAGTTCGACTCTATTTCAACGCTGTTAAGGTCAAAAGGTGACGAACCTTTTTTTACCCTGACTACATTTAAACGGGCTGAGTAGGGATTAAGGGGTGAGTAAAGATACAACCTAAAATGAGTCCATTTAATAATTGTTCTTATTTGTAACACTTTATGACTTGATTTAGATTGTGTTCCTACTTACCCCGTTTTGCGATACACTTTGTTCCGTTAAGTTACTCATAGTTCAATTGTTATTAAGTGGTGTCATATATCATATTAAGACTGCGCCGAGCAAACGTCGAGCGTCCAGTGGCGCCCTCATTACTATTATTGTGTTTTCTAATTAACTAAACAATTTCCTTGCAATCAGACGATACGTTTTTGTAGCGCAAGTAAAAACACAATTTATGGGATACGTAACAAACTTTAATAACAATTACCCTTTGAGTAGTCAGCTTAACGGAAAAAGGTGGCCACTTTTTTCCGTTAAGTTGATAACTCGAAGGTGAATTGTTATTAAACTATGTGATATACCCTATAAGTTGTGTTTTCATTTGTAGTACAAAAAACTACCGACCAATTTCAAGAAAATACTTTAGTTTATTAGAAAACGCAATAAAAGTAATGAGGGCGCCACTGTACATCCGGCGTACGCTCGGCGCAGTCTTAATTGATTATTCATCTGTGCAACAAAAAACCCTTCGATTTACAAACAAACTTTAGTCTGCGTGAGCGCAGCCACGGATGGAAGTTAGTATGTTTTACGAGTGATGTATACACATTGATGCCCTTGACTGTACACGTGGCAAGCTGACTGTTGTCACAATTTTTTCACAAAAACTGAAAATGTTTCCAGAAACAAAAATAAGATTCACAGTTGTACATAATACAGTTTTTTTTAAATGTTTAATTTTATTATGGAATTGATTAGATTATGTGCCATTAATTATTGTAATATTATTTATATTCATTTTAATTTATATTTTTTATTGTGTAATTTGTTTTGTATTGAAATGCCCTTGTGTTTGCGTACACACGCAATACCAATGTTTGTATTATAAGTATTCATTTATAGATCATTGTACACTTAAAAAAAATATGAATTATAAATAATTAATCGTATCTGACGTGATTTTTATCCCTCCCAATTTTAGATTTATCCCTTACATTATAGGCGACTTGCAAAAAAGGCTTAATATAATTTAGCTGCGTCTGGACAGCATTTAAACTTCAATCCAGCTGCAAAATGGCAGTTCCAGCGCAGTTGACGTAACTGTATTAAAACTGCAAACCGACTGTCCTGTCGACCGCAACGACTGCAAGCTAGCTGCCCGATTGTAATGCAGGCCTGTTGCAGTTGTAGCAACTGCAATACGACGGTAATAGAACTGTATTGCAGTTTTAAGCCTAGTCCAATTTTTACAATATTTGAATAGGTACCTATGTTGTAAATATTATAAAAAAAAAAACATGAAAAACGAACGAAAAAAAAAGACTTTATAGACGTCTTATTTTTACACCTTATTGAAGTTAGTTTCGCATTATGAAATATGCAATGGTTATTGATCCATTAAAAACTAGCAATAATACAAAACATAAAAGTAACATACATTGGTATTGAAATTGAGCTATACAACATTTTAATATTAGCAAAGTGGCCTGAAACTGTTGGAGTAGTAGCATAGTAAGTATAATAATTTTATTATACTCGTAGTATGACTAGATGACGCTCGCGACTTCGTACGCGTAGAATTAAGTTTTCCCACTACTCCCATTATTTCTTCGGTGAATTGCAAAAATATTGTACATAGTTAAGGGCCAAACCCTTAACAATCCTTAAGTTTTTCCTTTGTGTAACGAAGATTAGTCATAATTAATCATATAACTTTCGTTACACAAAGGAAAGCAATGGAAGAAAGTTAACGTTGTCTCTCAACTATGTACAATATTTTTGAAATTCACCCTCTTCCCGTTGGGGGACGACTTTCGGAAAATCCTCTTTTAGTGCTCACTTTACATCATGAAATTCAAATTCAAAATTCAAAATATTTATTCAGTAAATTGGCCACCCCTGTACCAAATGTCAAGTTTCTAGGTACTTACAGTAGTTTCGGCTGTGCGTTGATATATGTCAGTGAGTCAGGTTTGCCTTTTATATATATAGATATGGTACCTAAGAGCCAGAATAAGTTTTTTTTATCTGGAGCAACGAGGCCAATGGTTAGAAATACCTTCTAGACTAACAGTAAAACTACACAACTATGGTCTCAACCTGAAACAATAGTCCAATTTTCCTCATTACATTATTCTAAAATATGATACCTTACTGCTATTATTGCTGGGTATATGTACTGTTTGGCCTTAAATTGACTGCTCTAAACTGGCTATAGCTAAAGCTACCATATTTTTAGAATAATGTTATAAGTAAAATTGGATTATTGTTGTAGGCCAGGACCATAGTTGTGTAGTTTTACGGTACATAACAATATAAAACTTAAACTAACATCTAGGAGACAGAACAGCGTGGTCCTGTTTTGCCAAAATTGGCGTCATGGTCGCTGCCGGAAGGTTGTCCTGAAACCGTCGGAACATGACACCTTTCGGCCAGATGGTAGCTTTTGGCTTATCATCGTTCGTTGGGAAATTGTGTAAATTCTTCCTATCAAAGATTATTAGTACCAGTTGCAGTTTCCTTGTAGACGGAGAGCTAGCTACGGAAATAGGTTTGCAATTTATAGAACACCGAAATCCATCTAGTTGGTGTGTCATACTATCATTATTAAGACTGCGCCGAGCGTACGCCGGATGTACAGTGGCGCCCTCATTACTATTATTGTGTTTTCTAATAAACTAAAGAATTTCTTGAAATTGGTCGGTAGGTTTTTGTACCACAAATGAAAACACAACTTATAGGGTAGGTATATCACATAGTTTAATAACAATTCACCTCCGAGTTATCAACTTAACGGAAAAAGGTGGCCACCTTTTCCCGTTAAGCTGCCTACTCAACGGGTAATTGTTATTAAAGTTTGTTACGTTTCCCACAAATTGTCTTTTTACTTGCGCTACAAAAACGTATCGTCTGATTGCAAGGAAATTCTTCAGTTAATTAGTAAACACAATAATAGTAATGAGGTCGCCACTGGACGCTCGGCGTTTGCTCGGTGCAGTCTTAATCTGGGTGCCTGGCAGCTGTTCAGCGGCGGGTGTGACAGTGGCTGGGCAACAAAGGGGTTGTAAAATCAAATTGAAGGTGTGGAATTTACAGCTACCGCTGAGCTAGTTGTCTAGCTTTAATGTAGGTTAGCTTACTTAAATCAATGTTAAAGTGCCTTTTGTTGCAGTTGTCAATGAAGTTTTTCCTGCACCCAAAAATGAAGATGATGGTACCGTGGTTTCTTCTACTGTGCTTCCTGACGGTCTTGGATGCTTCTGGAAGGAATCGAAGAAGAAACCTAAACGGGCAACGATTAAAATCGTCCGAACATCGAGACAAAGAGTGGATGCAAATGATTGAGACCAACCCATTCCCGGACTCATGCCCCAACGATATAGATGACAAGAAGAGTATGAGACTATGCATTCTCCAGAACTTGTGGTCGGAGCAAATGCCATTGAATAGGCGTCGATACATGTCGAACAAGTATAAGTTCCTTAACGATCTCAATAAGTTGGTGCCAATACGCAATGACACCACCCCCGACCCCCAGGATTGCCTCATCAACCAGCGCAGCAGAGTGCGCAGGGTCCCGTACGACTGCTACAGCACTAAGTTCGGGGACTGGGAACCAAAAGAAACTTACTTGGATCCGTTCATTCAGGAAATCGGAAACGAGTTGCGTTTCACTTTCGACTATGTTCTGTACGACGAAACATTCAACACTCGTATAGAGGATAAATTTTGGTACTTAATGTTGTATTTGAAAAAAGTTGTAATGGAAAATCCCAACCCTTTCACAATATCGAAAATAGTTAATGAGGATTTGAAGGAGAAAAAGATGATAGAGGACAGATTAAGGGAAGTCCCTGAGTCGCTTAGACAGAAGAAAACTGAAATGGTTAATGATATTAGAACGATATTACAGTCGTTTATGGATCTTAAGTCCCTAATAGAAACTTTAGTGGAACTCAAGTCTAAGTCTGATCCAAACGTTAAAATAAACATGAAGGCTTAACATGCTTCAACGGGGAAACACGACTAAAAGTTAATGTCAAATAATGTTAAGGATTTATATATTTTTTGTATCGTTTCTTTGTGATTATTAAATACTGGCAATTGCGCGCGACTCCGTCCACGCAGAAAAATAAAACAGCGTATGTCACTCAGGGTGAATTACTTTTTTTCAAATATATAGGTATTTGTCCGATTTTTTTTTCCGAAAGCTATGTTACACTGGAGCAATTTAGATTAAATGCATATTTAATTGTCATACGTAGATTAGGCTAGGTTTGATTTATAAACATACATACATACATACATTAAATCACGCCTGTTTCCCAGAGGGGTAGGCAGAGACCACTTCTTTCCACTTGCTACGATCTTGACAAATTTCTGTCGCTTCTTCCACATTCATACATCGAGTCATGCACGCACGTCGGTTACTTAAGAAATATAAATATAAATATTTATAAACAATTATGAAAATTCGGAGTTTTGATCAATTCGGAAATAATTATGACTCTTCGGAATTAATTAGTTTACCGGTTGGTCGCCCGTTGCTCTGTCGTCGTACCCCCGCGGCCCTGTACCGCGCGGGCGAGGACTCTTAAGTGGTCTACTTATAGTAGTATTAAAGACGCACACAAAATGCATTGATAAAAAAAATAGAAAAAATAAAAAAATAAAAAGAAAATAAATTAAAATAAATAAAATAGATAAATAGAAAAAAAATCTCACAAAAAACCAGACCACCAGATGGGACGCGGTTTACCCTTGAAATATCGAAACTCATTTCTTTGAGTCGAATGCTCTGTCCCTCGCACTCTATAAGAATACTTGCGAGGTCTGCGAGGGACAGAGCTTCGACTCGCTAGCGAGTACGTTAATTGTTCATGGTAAGGGTATTGGAGCCTCTTAACGTCGCTTCGATCCCGCCCCCGAACGGCTCTCGGCGAAGGTGAAAAGGCCAATTCAAAGTACAAGTTTCAAAGTACCTTTAGGGACGCTAAAATGCCTGTATAAAACTCTGGTTGAATCAACAATTAGTTATGGTCTAGATGTGTACGGATTGACTTTCAAAACGAATTTAGATAAAATAGAAGATATGCAAATTAGATTTTTAAAACTTCTAGTCAACAAAAGAACACGAGAGAGATGCAGAAAAGATTATTATCAGTTAAGTATTTAACATTTGTAAAATTCTTCCTGTAAAACTTAAGCACAAATATCAGCGGTAGCCAATCATAGTGCTCAAGGCAATCTGTCGCTCTTAGACAACACATTTGGCACTCGATCTGTAGCTGCTGGAAAGTATGTTGTGCCGAGAGTCACTAACTACTATGGTGACAGATGCCTTATGAAACGATTGCCTTATATTCTTAATACCTTGCCAGCAGATATAAGATCCGAAACCAGCAAAATTAAATTTAAACGTAAGTTATTTAAATTCCTTTGTCCATAGTTGTTACTTAAGTCAGTTAGTTTTAGTTAGTTAGTATTTAAGTCTTTATAGAATGTTACTCGAGCATATTTATAGTCAAGATGTAGAGACTCAACTTACTGATTCCGCAGTCACACCGTGCAAGCGGTTTTGCGGGACATTATTTATAAGTTAGATACTGTATTTTTGTGATTAATAAATAAATAATAATAATAATCATCCACCGAGTGCAGCAGCAATAAAACCCGCCAGGATCACGTATAGCTATTATTCCGCACACTTAATATAACTAACTAACTATATAGCTAACTGGAGCTATAACCTTGTTTAACAAACACTTGTTCACAATTAGGTGTTACAGACAACCCCCTTAGCGATGTTACGAGTCGAATTTATTCCAACTCGCATAACTCGAGTTGACTCGGCCGCTAACTCGAATCGTAACTCGAGTTGACTCGACTCGCATCAACCGGATGGGTTCCACTTCGCGGCAGCAGCCAAACGGATCGGCGAGTCGAGTTTTGGTTTCGAGTTGGCGAATCGCTGACTCGCGTGCACTCGCACTCGCATTTGTTATCCGCTCACTTGCCCGGCCTTTCAATTCTAGCTAGAGAGTTAGATATGCGAGTTGATTCGACTTGCGAATGAACTTGATTCGCATCAACTCGTTTAGACTGATTCGAGTTATTCGAATCGGATAACTCGACTCGCCCATCGCTAAGCCCCCTGTGTCTGTATGACGAGGAAACCGCAGCCCACGTCATCATGGAATGCCCTGGGGTGGCAACCTGCCGGGCACGTCACCTCTGAACACCGAGCTACCGGAGGCCGTCGCCAACATCAAGGGTCTGCTAAGCTTCCTGGTGAAACTGGGTCGGCAGGAGTAGTCCAACTCCTCACGCAATATAGCCGCATTTAATAAGTCGTCTAGTTGCGGAAAAGAGTTCCACATAACCGTGTGTTATAGAATTAAAGTGCTGATTGATTTTATACGGTTTTTTGCCACATACATACATACATAAACTAACGCCTTTATTCCCAGGCAGAGCTACAGACTTACCAACAACTCTAAAAACTTGTTGATAACTCTGTAACCACATTTTGCTCACTTAGGCTAAGATGGTTTTTTGCCAATGTCGGTGATAAAGCAAAGCCGCGCAACTATCGCAGCAAATAAAGTGCAATATTGTGCAATGTTACTAACATATTATATGGAAATTATTCTGAATTAAATTACCTACCGTAAAATGTTGCTACTTTGCTCCCCATGGGTAACTATGCTCCATAGTGACTATTTCATTTGTTACCTTATAAGTCAGGGTTGATGACAAATTTACTTAAACGAATCGATGTATAGATCCATCTACGAAGTAAATGAAAGCAATAGAATGATTTAAAATACAGATCACCTCAATATAACCGTGGAGCATAATTACCCAGGGAGGAGCAAAGTAGGCACATTTTACGGTATTATTATTATTATTATTATATTATATTGTTAGACTTTACATAGAAAAGGTCTTGTTTTTGCACCATGTTGAAAGTGTTAGCTAGTATTACATTATCATTATCACCGTCGCAATGGTTGTCGGTGTAATAAAAATAAGCCACTATAATAAACACATATAAGTTAGGTAGAGGTAGGTATTGAAATTGAGCCATAGATGTAACGTTTTCATTTCATTTTCATAACAGTAATGTGATCTGAAACTGCTGGAGTAAACATGGTAAGTACAATTATTCTGAAATACTGAAACGTAAGTAGAGCTATTGTTTTTGTAAAAGGCTGAAATTTACCGATAGTTGTTTCGGCGCACGAGCACGACGTGGTCATGGCGAAGAGTGGAGTGACCCGGGTGGTGTATGCAATCTAAAAGACAAAAAACGCAATTTTTTTTTTTTTTTTTTTGATTTGAGTGCGCAGTTAGTGATAACACCGTTACTGCTTCACACGGGCTTTGGTAGCAGTGCCCTTCACTGGGGCACGCTGAACCTAGGTTGGTGCGGCGGTGGTGACCGCACTTGAGGCGCTGCGTCCGTCGGGGTGAGGGCCAGCCGAGCGCAGCGAGGCTGGCTGAGTAGGACAGTATAAAAACGCAAGTAGCGGCAGGCCTTTATTACCTCCTATTATTTTAGGGGGGGGGGGGGGGGCTAAAGATGATTATGGAGAAGACTAAGTGGATGAGCACTTCTGACGTAATAAATATTCAGTCGTACGGCGTGACTCCTATAAAGAAAGTAAACGAGTACATTAAAACACAACTGATATGACTTACCGTTGTACCTGCGCAGATGTAAATTTTTCGAAGCGCGAGAACCAATCAGCATGATTCTCGTTGTATTCTGTGCTATTATTGGTTATTAGTGACGCCATGTTGACGCGCGCCCGCGTGTCATTCAATCAGTCGTTAAACGTGCGTGAGTGAGATAGAAAAAATAGATACAATTTAATTGGCACCTTATAAATAATACGTACAAGTCTGATCGTGGATTTTAATCGTGCCTTCGGAAATCATCGGAATCGTTGTTCGTGTCTGCGCGAACGAAGATTCACGACACGACATATAAATTGTGTTCTAGTGTAAGCGAGTTTGTATACTTAAGTACCTGGGGCAAAAAATAAAGCTGGAGAAGTGTCCATTAGATGCTGAAATTGATAGGCGAGTGCATTCGGTTAGCTTGATGACGTTTTTAAGTTTAAAATGCCATAGAGTTGAAAACGAAGGTATTCAACCAATGTGTATTGCCGGTAATCTAGATTTGATTGTATGTTTGTTTGCATTGAATAGGCTCCGAAACTACAGGACCGATTTGAAAAATTCTTTCACCATTAGAAAGCTAGATTATCCCTGATAAACATAGGCTTTGTTTCATCTTTCTGCTCGGACGGTGTCACGGGCAACAGCTAGTCACAATATAAAGACAGATGCCAGAAAGAGTGACAGCGGCAGACGGCAGCAGACCGCAGTCGAGCACCAGCAGAGATAGGTAGTAGTCTAGCTTTAATGTAGGTTAGCTTACCTTTGCCTTTGCCTTTTGTTGCAGTTTATCCTGCACCCAAAAATGAAGATGGTACCGACATTTCTTCTGTGCTTCCTGACCGTCTTGGATGCTTCCGGAACAAATCAAAGAAAAAATTCAAACGAAAAACGATCAAGATCGCCCGAACACCATGACGAGGAGTGGAAACAAATGATTCGCACGAACCTCTTCCCGGACTCATGTTCCCCGAATGATATAGACGACAAGACCAGTATGAGGTTATGCATTCTCGAGAACTTATGGTCGGAGCAAATGCCAATGAACAGGCGCCGGCACATGTCCACCAAATATACATTCCTTAACGATCTTAATAAGCTGATACCGGTACGCAACGACACCACTTTCGACCCCCAGGATTGCCTCTTCAACCAACGCAGTAGAGTGCGCAGAGTCCCGTACGATTGCTACAGCACTAAGTATGGTGACTGGCAACCAAAGGAGACCTACTGGGATCCATTCGTTGAAGAAATTGGAAACGAATTGCGCTTCACTTTCGACTATGTTCTGTACGACGAAACATTCAACACCCGTTTAGATTCTAAATTTTGGTACTTAATTTTATATTTGAAAAAAGTTGTAATCGAAAATCCAAACCCTTACACGATCTCGAAGTTGATTAATGAAGATTTTAAGGAGAAACAGGTGATAGAAGCGAATTTCAAGGATATCCCTGTGTCGCTTAGAATGAAAAAAACTGAATTGGTTAATAATATTCGCAACATTTTACAGTTGTTCACGGATCTCAAGTCCCTAGTACAAACATTAGCGGAGCTCAAGGCTAAATCTGAACATTCCCTTTTTATTGATTTGTTGGGTTAATAAAAGAAAAGAAAGAATGGAAAAAAATACATACATACATACATACTACACACATTAAATCACGCCTGTTTCCAGAGGGGTAGGCAGAGACCACTTCTTTCCACTTGCTACGATCTTGACAAATTTATTTCGCTTCTTCCACATTCATACATCGAGTCATGCACGCACGTCGGTTTCGGGTACTTAAGATAAAAAAATAAATTGGTGAATAAAAAAAAATTACGTGTGTTTTGTTCAAAATATAATAAACTAGCAACCCGCCCTCGCTTCGGTTTATGTATACAACAGGATTTTTTATACATAAAAACCTTCCTCTTGAATCACTCTATATTTAAAAAAAACCGTATCAAAACCCGTTGCATACTTTTAAAGATCTAAGCATACATAGGGACAGACAGACTGACAACGGGAAGCGACTTTGTTTTATACTATGTAATGCTAATGATATAATGTACTTGGAGGGTAATAAAATCCAATGAGTTTCGCTCGTTACAGTCTCCGCTAAGATCAAAGCAATGAAATTATTAATAATTCCATAGTCTATAACAAATGCCAGTTAAAACGGTACTTAGCATATAATAACAAAAATTGTACTTTTAATTAATGTTTTAATAATTAAACTTTGTAGCTACTAAATAAGACTGAAGTTTCATTTATTTTTCATCTCTCCTGTTCTGAAAGTTTAATCTTAATGGGTAGATAGCCGGGTGGAAAGTTTATTTTTTTTAATAGTTACGATTGGCCACGGATTCTATGATATGATAATTGAAATAATAATATTAAAATAATATTAAAATAAAAGCTTTTCACATATCTAAACTCGGCTATATGTTTAACGACGTATTTATTACGATCTATAGGTACTCTCATATTAAAATCATTTTACGAATGGTCTATTTTTTTCGCAATTGCAGAAAATCAACATTTAAAATTATTCCTCTATTCTGCTGTCCGCCATAATGCCTTTGCCTGTATAGCATGACACTTTTTTTTCACGTCTCGGTATAGCCATCTAGAAAATACGCATACTGCCAACATTAGAAAAGTTTAATCGAGTTGGTCACGACTAAGGAGCTTATATACAACACTGGAGGTTGAACGGCGAACAGCATTTCGAATCAAGAAATTTGACCTTTATTACGTCACAAATGTATTCCATCTCTTTCTTCACAGTCGAAATGAAAAGAAGAGTATCTAATTCGGGTGAGGTTAGGTTAGGTTAGGTTACCCATTTCCCCTCGAACTATTTGCGCTCGAACGAAGTGAAATGGGTCACTTTCAACCCTTGGTTATCAATCTACTATTTCATGTCTCGTACTCTGTAGGTAGGCCATTGCTTATCTTAGAAGCGGGTTGAAAGTGCTATATGTCTACCCTAGGGAAGAAAACTAATTGCATGTTGAAATAAAGTACCAGGAGCGCAGCCGTAATAGAAGGTGCGTAGCGCAACTTTGATCGCCGGCGGTGAGGCGCACTGCGCACACGGGACAGCAATACACTGTAGGTTACTTTTAATGTTCATGCACTCCTGGTATTTGACGTTATAATTTTTTTCTCATAAATGTTAAGAATAGCTTTTTTTTATTTTCCTTATAATCGAAATGAAAAGTGGAGTGCTCGGGTAAAAGTATCAATTGCTATCGCTCGTGCAGCCTAAAAATCTCTGGCTCCAATTGCAATTGATTACTTTCATCCCTTGGTCAGGCCGGTGACACTCCGCGCTATCGCCTTCAAAATGTGCTGCCCCTTGCAAGGGGCGAATCAGTTGAGTGTCACGCGAGCGCTCGTCTCGACGCGCGCCGCCGTGCGCTGCCAAAGTTTTTGTTTGAATACGCACTTATACGAATATGACTAATCGAAAAGGCAAAAAGTACTGCATCGCGTACGGGTGCTTGAATAATAACTCCAATGTCGAATTATCTTTTTTTAACCTGCCTCAGGATGACGAAAGGTAAGGTTATTATTAATATTATTAATAACTTCGATCTAGATAGGTAGTTACGAGTAGCTGGACTTAATTACTGACACAATCAGTACCTACAGTTTAGAATCCTCGACGCAAAAAGAGCGCTATAATATTATTTTTTTTATTAACGACCCGTCCGCAGTTTCACAGTTTTCAACTTATTCGGACCAAAAACCAGTTATCTACTTGCCTTAAACAGCGTTCAGTGTAAGTAAGTAGATCTCCCAGTACTAGTAACTGCCTGCTAAAGCAAGGTCAGCATGTGCTGGATATTAGGTAAACACAACACACAAACAAATGGCAGCTTTTCTAAGTAACGGAGTAGGTAACGATAGTACTTGAGTTTATAACAAACAAAAAGTTTTAAGGTCTATATTGATTTGTTTATTTTATTTATTTATTCAATTAGACACACCAATAGTTGTACAAACAAATACAAATACAAAAGGTATGTATAAAGAAAATACCTAGTTAAATAGTTAGTACCAATTACAGGTGTGCAACAGTATTAGCACAGTCGGGATTCAATAAAACTAATGGCATTTATCACATTACAGCAAAATGACAAAAAATAAATAATTAAATTAACATATATTTTGAAGGTTAATACTAGTAAACTACGTCTTATTACTTAGATGGAAAGGGAGATCGGAGCAAACAACAAACAAGTCGCGGACAACCTTTTGCCAGTCCTCCAGGCATGAACTATTTTTTCTCGTCATTTAAGTAAGAGCTACATAAAAAAACTACAAATTATCATAAACTTAATTTGTTTTCTTACAACAGCCACGGAAAGAAATAGTACAAGTACTTAAGTGCCAACCCTGGGAGGTGGGCGGAGTCAGTAAAGCTCATGACGGGCGAAATAATACAGACTCTCGCAGCGCAGATTTAAGGTGCATTTTGCCTCGTTAGGGGCGCCCCCACTATCGATCGCAAAAATGTAACCAAGGTCACATCCGTGCGTGCACTTGTATTGTTATCGTTCCCGCGTTCTGAATAGGTTTAAATTCGCATGTTTGCTGTCACAGAGAGTCGCTTCTGTACTTGTACTATTACTTATTCTGTGCCTTGGTTAACAATCTACTAGGTATTTGAAACCTCAAAACGTAGCGCTATCGGTGTAACCCGTCGTAATGCCTGAAAACAATGCGCTGCCTACTGTAAACCATTCTTATCTCTGTGGGTATTGGGTCTATGCAGTGACCATAAATTACTTAAAAAACCAAGGATTACTTATTAATTTATTTTTGCAATTTATTATTAAAAAAACAACCCGCCTTCTAAAAGAAAAAAACACTTTGTTAAATTTTTATCTTATACTTTTAGTGATCATAATTATGCTGTTATGACGATTTAACGGCTCGGCGCCACATATTTTTAAGAGCTGATATCTCTTAAACGGCTTAACCAATTTTCATGAAATCTTGCGAAGAACCACCGCTAAAAATCCTGCTTTTAAATGAAAAAAATCGCATCCAAATCGGTTCATCTGTTTTGGAGCTACGATGCCACAAACAGACACTTAGATACATTAGACATAGAGATACACGTTATAAACTAACACCCCCTTTTTAGGGTTCCGTAGTCAAACTAGGAACCCTTATAGTTTCGCCATGTCCGTCCGTCCGTCCGTCCCCAGTCTAGCTCAGAGACTCATAGTACTAGAAAGCTGTAATTTGGCATGAATATACATATTAGTCACGCCAACAAAGTGGTAAAATAAAATTTTGAAAAATATTTTTTTTTAATGCGCCTCCCCTACACGTAACGTGGAGATGCCTTTTTTTTTTCTTGCCTACCCCATAGTGTGGGGTGTCGTTGGATAGGTCTTTCAAAAATATTGCGGGTTTATGAAAACAATTTTTCGATTAAGGGATCCGTTTATGAAATATTAAGCTTTAAAGCGCTATTTTTTGTTAGAGTCAAGTGTCCCCCCCCCCCCTACAGCCAAAACTACAAATACTAAAAATCTGAAAAAAATCTTCAACGAAAGCGCATATAACGAATTTTCAAGGAAAACTATCACGGCTAAGTAGACAAGATTAGTTCCTGAGATACAGGCGACTAAAGTGTTTATACCTATCAAAATCGCCTATGATAACTTTGATAGAAAAATTTGTTAACGGGGCGTGCAGGACGCGCGGGGGGAGTCTGTCCAAGTAACAAATCGAGCGACAGCCGCGCTCATAAGCGCGAGCGGCCTAGATGCTGTTCGGACGTGCCCCGGAATGCTACCTACAAGTTTGCGATTTGCGATCTGAAAGTTTACAAATAATCGATTAGATTATTGATTTGAGTTGAGTATCGTTTGGAAAACTTAAAATTCTATTTACTGGCCCTTGTTTTTTTTTTCAATTTCTATTAATTACTTTATAAAAGATTAAACTTTTATTGTAATTTAAAGTCGGTTTGAAGCAGTTTAGATACCTAACTACCTACATAGGTATACTGATCTCACACTTAAAAGCTTGGCTCTTGTTTGAGATATTATATACGAATTTATAAGAAAAAGAATCATTACTAACAATAAGTAGACTTAATTAGTTCCTGAGATACAGGCGACTAACGGGTTTATACCTACTAAAAATCATCTAAGACAGCGCCAAATAACTAAATAGAAAATTGGTTCATACATGTTGATTTTTGAGATAGTTTTTTGTTGGTGAAGCGTGTAAATAGCTCCAGCCCAGGAGGAGGTAATTTTTGGAAAATTACGTTTGAATAGGTATAATATTTATAACGAAACTACGCGGACGCAGTGGGGACGGCATGGTCGCACGGCCGGTGACAAACCCAACACATAACACAATAAAACTTCATTATGACACAGAAACCACTTACCCAGTATCTCCAAGTCTTCTATGCACAGAGTATTCACAGGGTTTCACATCAAATAAAAATAGTTCCGCTAAAAAAAGGCACGCGCGTTCCAAGCCGTTTGGTGGGAGTGAGTAGAACTGACTGGAACTTTCTTCGGGGAGTCCAGCGAATGAGGTGCAGCATGCAGCATGGTCAGACAGCATGGCGTCGAAACTCCAACCAATAGCAGTGGAGTTTTAATGTTAAAAAAGTGCTTGCCAGCGCCCTCTCTTGGTCACAGGGAACCAAATTCGTGCTTCTGACGTTTTATGAGTCCGCCTAATCCCAAAGTGGAACTGTGTTTGTCGTGAATGCGACAGATGGCGTTGTATTATGTTATTGTGTTAAGGGTTTGATATTTTCTGCGTAACCATACTCCCCGCCTTGGAAGTTCTAAGAACTTTCAAAATTAAAATATTAAGAAATCAAAAGTACTACGTCCGAAAAAAAAAAAAAAAGAAAAAAAAAAAAAAAACTATAAATTATAATAATAATGGAAATTTACCTATAGGCATATGTATATACAATTTTAAAGATAAATACTAAGTTAAATTTGGGCTATTGACAAACTAATTTTAATTACTGCGTTGGGATAGGATATAATTTAACTACCGGACGTTTATAAATTCCGTGTTTTGTTTGAACGAGTGCGACCCGTACTACGTCATCAGTGCCAGGATAGACCTCTTTAATTACACCCATAGGCCAGCGTAAAGGGGGAACATCGTCTTGGTCAATAAGAACTACGGTCCCGACTGTAACCGGATTATCCGGAGTACACCACTTCTGTCTGACCTGCAGCGTATGCAAATATTCAATGCTCCATTTTTTCCAATAGGAATTTACTAATACGTCCAACAGTTTTTTCCGATCGCTAAGATTAACGCGTTCATTTGAGAGATCGGTCATTGGCAAGTATTGAAGCGGTGACGACATTAAAAAATGAGCCGGGGTAAGTACTTCAGGTTGTGGATCTGATGATATCAGACACAACGGCCTTGAATTTAATAATCCTTCAATCTGTGTTAATACTGTTAACATCTCCTCGTAAGTTAATAGTTGAGTACCTATAACGCGAAATAAGTGAGTTTTCATGCTTTTAATGTTAGATTCCCAAATACCCCCAAAATGAGGTGCCCTAGGTGGAATCATTTTCCACTGAATGCGACAATGAGCAAGTTCTTTACCCAACGTATGTTGGAAATTTGAAGACTTTATGAAGTTGTACATTTCGTCTAGCTTCGCCTTTGCACCTACAAAGTTAGTACCGTTGTCGGAATAGATGCAGGAAACGGGGCCCCTACTTGAAATAAATCTTTTAAAAGCGGCAAGAAATGACTCAGTTGTCAGGTCACTTACTAGTTGAATATTTATGGCTTTAGTGATCAAGCAAACAAAAAGGCATATGAAAGCTTTCTGAGCATGTTGCCCTCGTCTGCGAGCCAGTGTTATTTTGATCGGACCCGCGTAATCAACTCCAGTATGCACGAAAGCCTTAGCTTCATTTACGCGATAGGAAGGAAGATCAGCCATTTTTGGAGACGGGTGACAGGGTGACATGCTGAAACACCGATTGCACATTTGTACCCGTTTCCGAATGATATTTCTGGCGGAAAGAATCCAGAACCGTTGTCGGATTATAGACATTAGTAAAGTTGCCCCAGTATGCAAATTATGCTTGTGATAATGATCAATGATAATGTTCACCACATGATCTCGTTTAGGGAGCAGAGCTGGGTGTTTTGCTTCGAAAGGAAGATTTGCATTTGACAGCCGTCCTTCTATGCGTAATATATTCTCCTCATCGATGAAGGGGCATAGCTTTCTTATACCTTTAGAAGGCAAAGTACTATTTTTTAAAGCACGAATTTCAGCACCAAAATGAACTTCTTGCAAGTCTTTAACTATTTCCTTTTCTGCCACATTTAAATCTTCTGCAGAAATTTCTTTAGAACGTGAAAGCCTCCTAGCGAATCGTAACACATAAACAACCACTCTTAAAAGCTTTGACCATGACGAAATTCGCTGTGAACATTCGTAGAGTACGGGACTTGGTGTCTGTACCTCACAGATCAATGTTCTTGTTTTAAGCTCAGGCAATTGTTCTACATTTGACTGGCAGAATGGTTGAATTGGCCAGTCTGAAGAAATCGAATGCATCCACGATGGTCCATTCCACCACAAGTCATTATTTATCAGTTGGGAAGGTAGCAAACCCCTCGACAAACAGTCACTAGGATTTTCTTTTCCTGACACATGATATATCTTTTGGGGGTCTAGATTTTCCTGAAACTGAGCAACTCTGTTACTAACGAATATTGACCATCGGTGGGGCGAAGAATGAACCCAAGACAGGGCGATGGTGGAATCCGAAAAGGTATATACGTCTTTTATAGGTACGCGAATACTGTATGTATCAAGGACAACTTTCACAAGCCAAGACATCAAGACGGCAGCGCATAATTCTAGTCGAGCTTGTCGATGTCGATGTTTTCCGGAGCCAAATCATCCCAATCTATTTTCTGCAACCATAACTCTTTTATGAGCAACTTAGCATAGACTACGACAGGAGCCACTAACCCGAGAACGTCAAACAATCTAGCCACGAACGACAAGATTATACGTTTGGTGCATGTGACTTCAGTAGCTGCGGTCGTAAACTGAAATACATCTTGGCGCGGACGCCACGTGAGACCAAGGACTGCAAGATTACAATCGTTATCAGAGAAATTCACAGGAGCCCTATGTGAATGCGGCAAACTATCGAGGACCACTGTCGAGTTACTTGCCCACTTTACTAAATCAAAACAGCCGCTTTTGAACAAGTCGATCAATTCTTTCGCTAGATGCTTGGCGGAGTCAGTATCATGAATAGAGGTGACTAAATCGTCCATATACAATCTTGACTGGGCAACTGCGGCTGCATCAGGAAACCGATCACATTCATCTGAAGCCAATTTATGCACCGTGCGCATGGCAATGTATGGACATGATTTAAGGCCGAACGGAACCCGATTGAACTGAAAGGTGCGCAATTCATCCTTTTCATTGAAACGATATAAAATCTTTAAATATTTGCGATGCGATTCGGGAGTGCCTATTTGCATATACATCTGTTTGACATCAGCTGTCAGGGCAATAGGAAACAAACGAAAATCTAATAAAAGCAGAAACAAGTCTGCTTGAAGGTTCGGACCAGTGTGTAGGATGTCATTAAGTGACAATCCCGTGTGAGTTTTAGAACTGGCATCCAATACAACTCTCAATTTGCTAGTACTTTTGTCTTGTCGAATGACAGCGTGGTGTGGGATGTAATAGCCATCGTCGCTGTTTTCCGAAACAGGTACTTCAGACAAATAACCGTTACTAATATAATCCCTTATAACATCATCGTAATCTTTCTTAAACTCAGGAGAGTGTTTAAATTTTCGTTCTAGTGTCAAATAACGACGTTGGGCTCCGGCACGAGAGTTGCCTAACTCTTCAGTATCCTTACAAAAGGGCAATGCCACTGAGTAACGACCATGTTCATCACGAGTCACGGAATTAGTGAACAAATTTTCACATTCAATTTCATTAGGCGCTAAATAACGTTTATTTGGAAGTTCTTCTAATTCCCAAAATTTGTGAAGAGTGGAATCGAGATCACTCATAGTAAATGCAGTAAATGGCGCAGGTTGTTCAGATATTGAATCGGAGAATGATAAAGGTACGTCTCCCATTAACACGTAACCAAAAGCCGTCAAAAAAGCCGGCGGTGCGGAGGCGACAGAATTCAGCCTATTGCCTAAATAAATATAGGGGAATAGCTGAGCTCCCATCACCATGTCAATATTCCCAGGAATATTCCAAGTCAGGTCCGCTAGAGGTACCTCTTTGAATAAATCGGTAGTTAGCACATTTACCTCGTGTGCAGGTAATTTGTCGGTAATATGGTCAACCACTAAAGCCTGGATTTTATATTTATGCGCCGAAACGCGAGACTCTACGGTCAAATATACGTACGTATCCATGAATGGGTCGTGACGTCAAACCGACTCCCTTCAGAGAGGAATTGTAAAGTGGAATTATTGTCAGCTTAAGTAATTTGCAACATTCTAATGTAATCAAATTATTTTGTGAACCATTATCCAATAACAGACGAATAATTTTCCTTTCATTTTTATTATTATCGTACGCGTACACTTGCGCGGTTGACAGCATTATAGTGGTACGAGGCGTCGAATTCGCAACAAACGATAACGTGGTACCGGGCGGCGTTTCATCGCTCGCGCTCGTGGTACCGGGCGGTGTTTCATCGCTCGCGCTCGTGGTACCGGGCGAGCAGAAGTCAGCTGTAGTCGAAGGCCCTGCGTTCGTGACCCCAGGAGGTGTCATTGGAAATCCGACCGTACGCGTATGTGTCGAAGGCTGCGTTGCTGTGTACCTATTGAATTCGCTACTTTCGTGGCATTCGTTACCGGCTAATGTCGTCGTTTGATCGACGTCGGTCTCGTAAGTATAAGCATGAAGTTGCACCGGCGCAATGTTACTACTATTTGTAGATATATTATTTTTATTAAAATGCAAAAGTGTGTGATGCTTCCGTTTACAATGATTGCAAACATGTCGTGAGTTGCAGAAAGACACTAGATGAGCGCTACTTAAGCAATTAACACACGCGTTTTTTGCTTTTATAAAATCATATCGCGACTGAGGCGAACCTAAGTTTTTAAACTGAGAACAATTGAAAATTATATGATCAGTACTTTGGCACATTAGGCAGATATTATTATTATTTTCACTGCTCAAAAAGGTTTTATAACTACGCTGAACGGCGGGGTCAGTCCTTGCCGCATGATTGGATGATGTACCACGCGAGTAGGTACGAGTATTGTTATTATTACTCGATCTTTCTAATATTTTTACTTGATCCTGAACAAGCGAAATGAACTCTTCGCACGATGGAATTTCTGTGTTACGAACTGATAGTTCGAAGGATTGTACGGTTTGAGAATCTACCTTTTTAAGCGCACAGTATAATAATATGAAATCCGCGACATCACTGATACCCAATTGGTTCAACGCGGCGATCGACGCTGAATAGGTTTCTATGAACGAGTTTAAACTAGTCGCAGAATGCGTGGTGCTTTTTAAATCGAAAATGTTATTTAGGTAGAACGTACCTAAAGCTCTTTTGTCTTGATATTTCTTTACTAAGCCATTCCAAATAATGTGGTAGGTATCGCCCGTCGGTACAATCCCGGCAACAACCTTTAATGCGTTTTGAGTTAATTTACCTACGAGATATTGCACCCGCTGCGAATCAGTCAGTTGCGGGTTTTCGTGAATGTTAGCTCGAAAAGACTCGTAAAACATGGACCAATTCTCTGTTTTTCCATCAAAGGCAGGAATATCTATGGGTGGTAGTTTGATGGTCATTTTTGTCGGCTGTGATGCCACTGCTGACGGAGTAGGTACCTACACTCGTTGGATTCTGAGCGGCGTTAATGTTGTTACGCATACGTTTTAATCGCGAATAAATGTCATCAAATGCTCCTAAACTGTCATAATCCGGCTCAAAATCAACCTCCACTTTTAAGCTAATTTGATTTATTTCATCTATAAGAGAATTAAATTCGCAACGCATTTCGTCAATAGTTTCAGTGTCCGCCATAAAGTTTTCTGTTGACCTTGAGTCAGACACGATAACTATCTTTTTTGATTGATCGTACAGTTTAGTAATTCGTTTAAATAGCATTTCTTTTTTACTACGAAACATAATCAATTTACTGGCATCCATTTTGGATTCGCCGAGTGGTGATGGTGAATAGGTATGAACACGACAATATGGTGGGTGCGACACAACGAAATAATACGTAGGTAATGCCTTATTTAGCTATTATCATACGCAGGTGAAACTGGAACATTCGGTTCTATAGGACCATTAATTATGGTGAAGCGTGTAAATAGCTCCAGCCCAGGAGGAGGTAATTTTTGGAAAATTACGTTTGAATAAGTAGGTATAATATTTATAACGAAACTACGCGGACGCAGTGGGGACGGCATGGTCGCACGGCCGGTGACAAACCCAACACATAACACAATAAAACTTCATTATGACACAGAAACCACTTACCCAGTATCTCCAAGTCTTCTATGCACAGAGTATTCACAGGGTTTCACATCAAATAAAAATAGTTCCGCTAAAAAAAGGCACGCGCGTTCCAAGCCGTTTGGTGGGAGTGAGTAGAACTGACTGGAACTTTCTTCGGGGAGTCCAGCGAATGAGGTTGCAGCATGGTCAGACAGCATGGCGTCGAAACTCCAACCAATAGCAGTGGAGTTTTAATGTTAAAAAAGTGCTTGCCAGCGCCCTCTCTTGGTCACAGGGAACCAAATTCGTGCTTCTGACGTTTTATGAGTCCGCCTAATCCCAAAGTGGAACTGTGTTTGTCGTGAATGCGACAGATGGCGTTGTATTATGTTATTGTGTTAAGGGTTTGATATTTTCTGCGTAACCATTTGTGTTTGTCGTTACGGCTTCGGAACCCTACACTGAGCATGGTCCGACATGCTCTTGCCCGGTTTTATTTATTAGTTATTAACCCCCTATTATTCATTTCATGTCTTTAAAGAGACCGTACTAGCTATAGTCATATTGTTAATTTGGAAAAGTTTAAAAAGCGTGAAATAAAATATTAAATTTTAAATTTAAAAAACCCCCGACTAAAAAGAGTAGGTATGTAAAGAAAAACCTGTAAAAAGTAAAAAAAAAAATATTGGCCCTATAAGTATAAATAAATATAAGTATAAATATAAGTAGTAGGTAGTATAAGTATAAGTTTAAGTAGGTATTCATATTTTGATTCAAGCGTCGACACGTGTCGGGGGACTGCTAAGTAAACTAAATAATATAAAATACCACAGCTACTTAGCGGTCCCCGACACGTGGCGACGCTTGAATCAAAATATTAATACCTACCAACTTATAATTAAACTTATAGGGCCATTTCTTTACAGACTGTATTAAGTCGGGGGATTCTTATTGTATATCGAAAAATAAATGAATAATAATATGTACTTAACACAATAATAATATGTAGGTATAGATATTTATTATTTTGGAGTAGAATCTAGAAATGCATGCACGGATGTTGTTGTTACCTTACTCTTTGTTGAAACTTATTTTTCGTGAATGCCGTTGAATAATTGTAATGTCGACCTTACCACTCAAGGGATAACGCCACCGCCGTGAAACAATGAACAAACCCATTTTTTAAACTGTAACACACGTGCAAACAACGCTCAGTTGATATTCTTACTTCCGTCACTCCGTGTTTACGTCAATTCCGTACACGTTGACATGACAGTTTTCAAAAATCGTTTACGATAGTGTAAAGCATGTTGTGTAGGGCCGCAGGTACCGATTAAACTAGATTAATAAAGTGAAGCATGAAAGTTGTGTAAATGCAGTTGAAATGCGCTCTTTGCGTAGTATGTGTGGTGTGAAACTGATTGATAGAAGGAATGAAAAAGTCAGAAAAATGAGTCACCTTGAAATATTTTAATTTAGAATTCGAAAACAAAAGAATTTCTCGAGATCAGCCGAACTGACTAAAAGTACAACGTCATTTCCGAAGTCAAACTTATCCGCCTTATCCTCCTTAGGCCCATAGTCCTTTTAAAATGCCTTCGTTCGACCATTAAAATACAGTGTGTAAATGGTATACGGGCGTTTATTAAAACTGGACATAGATTAAGACTCTACTAATCATTAACAGAAATAATTATTTTGATTACGCTAACGTATAAGTACACCGTTATTAATTTTTGAACATACTATCGACCCGCAATGTACATCAAAGTCCATCTGTCAGGTAAGTACGTAATGTTTAATTAATTGCATTTTTCGTTATACATTGCGTGTTAAATTATTTTGTATGGTTTTTTTTTTAAATTTAATTTTAACAAAAGCTGCCTAAATGTGCTCAGTAGGGGTTATACTAACCACAGTTAAAAGGAACGCCCGTATACCATTTACACACTGTATAGGTCTAGTGCAAAGAAAGTAAAGTGGAACTTCTTTTGTTTTTATAAGTAATGATCAAATTAGAAAATCGAATTTAGTTGTTTCACAGAAGATTCAAATTCCATTGATCAATTTCGTTGTACGAGTATGGTGCTATGTCCGTCCGCCCTCCGTGGCCGTCAGTCCATCTTCGACTGGAGTTCGTCCGGACTTGATTGGTTCTTGATATAGTGTTTAATACGGACTAGTTTATACCTACTGATAACGAATATATACATACGTAAATAGATACGCGCGAAAAATGTTAAGATTAAGCCTTGCCATTCAACGTGGCAATGCTGCCAGCATTTTAGGAACAATGCCCACTGGTAGCGGTTTGTTAGATTAGCGTAGTTTTAAGTAAGTTTGTAAGTTCTTTCGTTTGTTTTTATTTCTTTGTAAAAAAAAATATATTTTAAAGTATTTTAAATAAATTACCATAATAGGCGATGGGCTTGCAACCTGTCACTAATATACACATGGTAAACATCTTAGCCTGTTGTGCAAAATGTGGTTATAGGATTAACAACAAGTTGTTAGAGTTGTTGGTAATTCTGTACCTGCCTACCCCACTCGGGGATGAGGGCGTGACGGTATGTACAGTCAACCAATTTGTTTTCTAGGCCACTTTGGACTATGTTAAAGTGACGTTGTCAACCAAAACGTAAGAGACTCCCTATGGTTTGGTTTACAACGTCACGTTGACATAGTCCATAGTGGCCTAGGAATCAAGTTGGTTGACTGTATGTATGTCATACATATTTGTGGTTTTTCGAGATAGTTTTTTCTGTACTCAGTAACAGCGTCAGAACCCTATTCTAAGCATGGTCCGACATATTCCAGCTCGGATTTTTATCATTTAAATATATTTGCAGCTGCCTCTTAACAAGAAACTGACGAGTCAAGATGTTCCCGTATCCGCTTCGGTTCATGCTCTTTGTCACGCTGCTAGCAACAGTGCTCGGTTCGGACGGCAGGTCCATGGATTCGGATTCAGCAGTCAGTCTTGAAGACAGCTGCAGTCTGCCAGAGGGACGGAGAGAGTTCACGCGTTCAAACGAGAGAGGGGAGCCTAAAGATAAGTCCGTAAATGTAACATCGAGGCTGCTGAGAGACAAGGAGTGGAGATACATGGTCCACACAAACCCTTACGCTGACATCTGCCGCCCCCAAGACTTCTCTGACAAAGAGAAGATGAAGTTATGTATCTTGCAACAAATGTGGCAGGAGCTTCCCGCTAACACGCGCCGTAGGGGGGAATACGATTTGATATACGAGTTGCAGAACATCCTACCAGTTCGTCAGAACGACGGGGACAAAATGGATTGTCTCATAAATTCTAGAACTAAAATGATTTCTCAACGCCAGGTCCCCTACGACTGCTACAAACCATACCCAGAAAGAAAAGAGTTAGATTATCAATGGTTTCTTTATGAAATCGCGAACGATTTCCGCTTCACGTTCGACTATGTGCTCTATGATGATACTGGCAACACGAAAAACCAAGCAAAGTTCTGGTATTTAATGTTATATCTAAAGAAAATGGCCACGGAACTCCCTAATCCTTTCATGACGGCTACAATAATACGTGAAGTGAATGAAAACAAAAACCAATTTAAAAATAAAGTGTATGATTTAAGGAACCAGATTAAAACGTTCAGACGCGACATTCGTTACGAAATTAGATCTCTACTGCAAACAATTAATGACTTCAGGACTAACCTGGAAGTGATCATTCACATGGAGAAGCTTAACGTCAACAGTAATATTTTAGAACACGTTAAAATTCAGAAACCCTGGTATGTTTTACTATTCGACTTTGCTAGGCTATTATTACAAGAGATTTTCTCTAGTTTAGCGTCTGACATAAGCGATTTTATTGCATCATTTTTTCGCAGACTCAAATCTTTATTTGTAAGGTTCATGGTCTATACAATAGAGCAGTGCAAGAACATGGCTTTGCAAATGTGGGAGGATGCTAAAACTGTAGGTAAGTTCGTAGCGGAAACAGTAGGTAACAAAATCAAGTTTTTGGTGCCAAAACCTATTCAAATCGATTATCAAGAACCTTAGTTAAGTATTTAAGTAACATGTAGCGATGCAATGAAATTCCTGTTTAGATAACATTATAGGACATTTTTTTAAATGCGTGTAAACTCCTTGCTTGAACTTGCATGGCCTGTGTGCTGTGCTATAAATAAATAAATATCGACCTTGGGTTTCATGACAAAAAGAAAGCTCGAGGGTTTTATATGGGGCATTAATATTACTTACATTATTTTATTACATTTATTAACCTGTATGTTTAGATACTGTTTACGCGTAAGTGTGATGGAAAGCATAAAACAGTTTCTTTTAACTCATATTTGCATTTTCTAACCTGGAATATTTATTTCTCTGTATAATAGTTATGATTAATTAGTTTTCAACAGATTGTTGGTAGTGAACGATACCACAACATTAAAAATAGCTTTTTACATTGATACAGTCTTGAAATTAACAAAAAAACCGTAAAATTACAAACTAAAACCGGTTTACGAAAACCCTTACAGTTTGACCGTTCTAAGACCCCCGATTTGACAGCTGTCATCTTAGTACAAAATATGAGTTTGGGGTTACATTTTGTACTAAGATGACAGCTGTCAAATCAGCCCTCTCAGAACGGCCAAACTGTAGTTTAAAAAAAGTTTTATATAGCAACACCACGATTTGAGTATAAATAAGTACGGTAGCAAGATGAGCCAACCGAAGCGTAAGGGCACTACCTACCTTTTCGCGAATTGCTTCATTGATTTTTTGAACCCTTATAACTTGAGTCTGGATTATACCAGCGGGCCTATTATAGAACCTACGAGATAGATAAATTATTGTAGTTAAATTAAAACTTAATAAAGAATTTTGGTACGGATGAAAAGCCATAATCCTTGTTTAATTGGTATTCAAATTGGTTTCTAAAACCTTATCACACTACACAAACAATAGTTATTCGAGGTGTATAAAGCTTATACGAGCATTAAAGTTTAAATTATGATTGAAAATGCAATCGGATCGTGTGCACCACGGAGTAATTTATGGACGACGTATTTATTTCGAAGTTGTGTACAATGAGGAGGCTATTTTGCATAATATTATGTAAGTCTTTATGATTAATTAAATTATGTATTATATATGTTAATCTGTTCTGTAATTTCATAAAAAAGATAAAAAGATAAAGATAAAAGACATTTATTCAGTAAGTAGGCCGTACGGGCACTTTTACACGTCAAGAATCTACCAGCGCTTCCCAAGAGGAGACACTGCTGAGAAGAAACGCCGCAAGAAACTCAGCAGTCAGTCATTTTTCAAACATATTACAATGGTACTACTTAATCTAGCATTATACATATAAAGCAATCAATATTAAATTCAATATAATATCAAATAACATGCGTAGATCAGCAGGAAAACATGCCAAAAATCTTACGTGAGAGATAAAGAAAGAAAAAGGAAAAACAAAAACTAAAACCCACCTAAGTACTCATATTTGTTTATAAGTTATAACACGTTGCAAGATGACCACATAAAAGTTTCGATATGTTCTCCTACTCGTACATCAACGGTGTCCCCTAGACAAGATAAAGCTTTTGCAATTGATCAAATTATTATTGACTATGCTTCGGGTTTAGACCATGCATTTTTGTCTGTTAGATAGTCCTCGACCCTATAATACGCTTTAGACATTAACGACTTTTTCAAGTAATTTTTAAGTGCTGGAAAGGGTAACTTTAAAATACTTTGTCTAGTTTTATTAAAGACTAAAGACTAAATATTACCATTGGCTTAACCAACTTTTATTACAAAAACAAACAAAATGAAAAAGCTAAACGTAAAGATCCAGAAAGCATAGAATCTTCCTTATTTTTCAAATGTTTTCGGAATGTGACCATAACTACTTATTTATTTCTTTTTATTTACTCTTCTACTGACTTTTTTTAAATTTCGCTCTAGGTATCATTAACTTTTTTTTGTCTTTTGAACCTCATTTTTCGGGTTCCAAATAACGGGTTCTGGTAATGATAGCAAATTAAGAGATCAAGTGTTTCTGTTCAAAATTTTAAATGGTGTGGTAGACTCTCAAAATCTTCTCTCTAACATTTCGTTACGATGCCCTGATCGCAGAACGCGTTCTTTAAATGTTTTTGCAGTCCCATCTACTCGTACAGCGTATGCAAAGAATAGATTTATTGTAAGAGCATGTAAAAATCATAACGTTAAGTTTGTATATACTGACATATTCAACATGTCGAAAAGCAGATATATCTCTGCCATAAAAACAAAAAACAAAAAGAAAATTGTAGATAAAAACGTATGTACGTATATTAAATAGTAAATTGATTACTTAAGAATACATTTAGTTTAAATGTGTGTAGAATAGGAATACTTAAGTGAAAAAAAGAATACAAATTTGTTAATATTTTTCCAGTCTCATTGTTATTGAAACATTAATTATGAGGTTACTCCTTTTTGAGCGACAAATGTACTTTAAACCAGTTGTGGAAACTTCTTTGGCCTATGTATATTCTATAAGTATTACCTTTACATGTATTAATTTGTGCTGTTTGTTTTCCTTAATAAATAAATAAATAAATAAAATAAAAAATATGTTGTAATACCTGCCATTATGCAATTGTCACGTAAACTACTTATGTATGTTTATATACTTTAGTTTCCAAGTGTTTACCCCCTCGGTCGGTGTTAGAGGCGAGGGAGTTGCCCCGCGAGTGCGGAACGCTGGCACGTTGCGCGGGCGCCGAGCCACTTTGCGTGAAGATTAAGGACCTGAAGAATGCCACCGTGAGCCGCCACGTCACCTTGGACAAATGCCAATTGCAGTTCTTGAGGTGCCAACCAGGTACGAGGAAACAGGTTTCGAGGCTACTATACGTAGAGCAACTTAAAATCTGTAGGTACTGTAATAGTAGATGGTTAACCGAGGGATAAAAGTGATCATTTGCAGCCCGAGATATTTAGGCTGCACGAGTGACAGCGAGTGCGCCTATAGTTAGTGGGTGCAATTGATAATTTCACCCGAGTTACACTGTAGCTGTACCATTTCGATTAAAAAGCAAGTCCGCCCCCCCCCCCCCCGCACACTGTTGTCATCTTTGTCTGTTTCCAATAGATCCCCAATTCTGACACTAGTATCGGAATTCCGATATTGAGCCACAATAACGGATTTCCGGCATTGGAAATAGTTCTATATTGTATGCCCTGTTTGATTCCGATATTGAGGTTCAAAATCGACTTTCAATTCCGATACTTAAGTTCTAGAAATAGCCCGATACTGCATGCCCTAGTCTCCATAGAAAGAAGTCGTAACTTTCCTGGGGTATTATCCTTCGGCTCACTGTGAATTGGGTGCGCCAAAGTTCATATAAAATTGCAAATTAGATTATTGGAACTCCGAAAATGTCATCATCATCATCAGCCTTTATTAGTCCACTGCTGGACATAGGCCTCCCCTAATGCGCGCCATCGCGCCCTGTCCTCAGCTTGACGCATCCACTTTCTGCCAGCAGTCTTTCGCAGATCATCACTCCATCTCGCCGGAGGTCGTCCCACACTACGTTCCACACTACGTACTCCGAAAATGTATCTCATATAATTTTACAACATAATGATCAGTCTTTATACTCTTCATTTTTTTTTTTAATACTAATGATCGGAACTTTTATAATCATCTGAACTTATAACGCCAATATTCATGGTACCTTACACTTTTCAGAATTTATTATAGTACTTACATTGTGTATTAAGGGTGGTAAAGAAAGAATTACAAACGAGAGTCTGTTAGAAGCCCGAAGCCGAAGGCTGAGGGCTTTAATGACTCGAGCTTTGTATTTCCTTTACCACCCGTGTAACATACAATGTTTTTCATCACAATTGCGAGGAAATGAAATAAAATCAGACAAAAGATCATATTTTTAACTTATTAGCGGCAGACTACTTCATTGTCTGTGACTTACCACAGATAATGTCAAACGTGTTCTGAGTCCGATTCTAGTGACATATGAGATCAATAGTTTATTATGCGAGATTGTTAGGAAATAGTATTCAACTGACATTTCATCTCGAATGAAACTTCATATCGAATGGCACAAGAATTGGGGTCCTGACGTATTGTGATAGTTCGAGTCCACGTATAATAGTTAAAAAAAAAGCTATTACGCACTTTAGTTACGTAATGGTAAAAAAAGGCCCGCGGGTATTATTTTGGATTTACGGTCGATTTTTCTAGCATGTTAGGACACTATTTACGAGCAAGTGTGATGAAAAATATTTTTCACCTCAGCAGCTCAAACAAGCAGGTTTTGCTGCTTAAAAACAGTGAGCAAAATTCAATTTTGCTGCGAGCGAGAGGCAAAGTAGCTTTTTAATAATTTTTTTTAAATGCCGTGAGCAGTGCTGGGGCTACTTACAACATTGGAAAAAATTGAACTTCACTTTGTTCTGTCACTTTCACTTCGATAGGAAAAAAGCGAGAGATAGAAACAACTTGATTCGAAGTTCGATTTTCAAATTCCACACATAGTAGGCCCAAAAAGAAACGCACGTTCGGATGCACACATAACCGTAAAATTGCAAATAAAACTATCTGTTAAACTTTGAAATGTGTTTATTATAACTATTTTATACAGTAGGTACAATCATTTTTTTTATTTAATGTTTTGAAGACAAAATTAATGAAAAATAAGAAGTTATGTATCTACATAATTTTGTTATCGTTTTAACAATCTTTAATTTCGTGACATAAACCGCGGGGGCAGTTTCAGAACGCATTTCAAAAATAGCGGGATTATTGTACTTAAAAAAAAAAAGTAATGTAATGTAAATGACGATGTAATTTTTGTTAATTTGTCCGCCATAGCCAATAGCCATAGACAAGGCCTAGTTAGGTTTTTTTTAAAGCCACAGACTACATAAAGCTGTATAAAGTTGTGTTTGCACTACGGCATTATCAAGTTGAGTGACAGGTTTTATCTGTTTCATGTTTATTTTTTCCAATTTTTATTTTATTAGTATTTTGCAAAAATGCTTGTGATTGATGCATATGCGATCGTGTCGTTATTTAGTCGTGTATTCACCAAATGGTCACAATGGAAGACCTGCGTTGGCCCTACCAGCTTCACGCTGTGTTGTTCTCGCTGCTGAGGTGAAAAGTTGTATGTCTCACACGAGACCAAAGTTTTTTACGTCTCGTATCTTTGAATCCCTCGCTACGCTCAGGATTCTAACCTAGAATCACTCGCTACGCTCGTGATTCAATAATAGAATCCTTCGCTTACTCGGGATTCAAAATCATCACTCGCAGCAAAACCCAACTTTGCTCTCTTGTTGAACAAATAACTATTACGTGTAGATAAAATTAGGTTAGGTTAGGTTAGATTTATAAAAATCTAAAAAAAGAAACAGTTTTTTGAAAAAATGCTTGTTATTTTCTCACAAAAGTCACAAGTCTGCTAGGTTGCCTGGCAGGCCAAAATCTATTAATGAATCTAAATACGAAACCTAGAGAGGAATTGATAGTGTGTGGCTTATACCAACCGCATCCTGGCCGCGTTGTCCGACCGATGGGATAGCCCCATGTGGGCTCGATGGGAGCGTATGCACGCACATCCCATTGCATAATTTTGAATTCTTGTACTTAAATATATTTTTTTTGTACCTAGTTGTTTAGTTTTATTAATTTTAATTTTATTTTTAATACGCTAACATCTTATTATAAGAATTACTAACAAAGTATGGACGTTGTCTGAAATAAACAATTATTATTATTATTATACGACGAACTGACAGACTAATATCTACTGTAGTCCTTAAATTTCACTTTGGTAAACAATAAAGGGGAAAAATAACATATTTGTCAGCTTTAGAAAATGCTGTGTGTTGCGACAGGCGGCGAGGAGGTGGCTCCAGTCCCGATGAAGTACTGCCGGGATGACCAGCTCTTGGAAGATGGTAACTACAAATATAGTACAAATTCTTTTTCGAGAGCGAATCCACTTAGCTTTGTACCTGACAGACAATACCCATTATCTGCATTGTTCAGTGTGGCCAAAACTGCCACTTTTTAAATGAAAAGCATCATAAGTGCAAACAACTTTTACACTAAAGTATTCTTTAAGTCAAATGCAATAAGGTTTATTGTTAAACAAAGACGCAAAGATGTTGGTCACTTTATATTTAAATGAACAGTGAAGTTCGCATCGATGCTTAGAACGACGACTACAATTTGATACTTGTTTAACAATAAACCTTATTGCATTTGATTTAAAGAATACTTTAGATACCCTATAAGTTGTGTTTTCACTTGTAGTACAAAAACCCACCGACCAATATCAAGAAAATACTTCAGTTTATTAGAAAACACAATAATAGTACTTAATGAGGGCGCCACTGTACATCCGGCGTACGCTCGGCGCAGTCTTAAGCCTTCGATGTCCGTTACTCGGTACAGATGTAGTGAATAATCCTTTCCCATCGTTTTTGGTCGGATAACTTCGTATTTATCTTGCTTTCTCAGTTGGCTTATTGATGGGTACTGAAGCCAATTGAGGAAGGTAGATAATTACGAACATATCCGACAAAAAACGATGGGAAAGGATTATTCACTACATCTGTACTGTAATAGGTAGGCCATCGGTTTTTTACAGAATGAAATATATACAAGGTAAAACACTTTAGAATTATCCTCGATTACAGCGTGAAACCACAGTCTATAAACCAATACAGTCGTTCGACGAAGCCGTCTAGACAGGGCAATCGTGCGGGGTGTGAGGGGCGAGGGGCGGGTAGGGCGAGCCCGAGCTGCATACGTCGCCATTGTTAGTAGCTCGGGACATATCTTTCAGGGCTACTGCGTGTCGTGTGTTGTATTTTGATGTGTTTAGAATAAAAAATGGTGCATACGACATGTGCTGTGCGAGAATGCAATTCATCATCTCGCACAAATAAAGATCTGCGATTTTATCAATTTCCACACTCAGAAGAAAGGTAAATATATTATTTTATAGTGCTTAATTTACAACATTTTTGTCATGTCATGCCAACGTAAACAAAATGGCGGATGTAAAAGCGTGACGCCTGCCAGCAAAAATTTAAACTTTTCTCAAACAAAAAAATTACATCCATTTTCAAATTTAAAATGGCGGACATGACTTTTATAAATAATAATGGGGGTGCTGATTACGAAAAAGATATCCATGTTGAAATCAAAGATGGCGGACGTTATTTTTTCTTAAAAATCGATATGGGTGTCATCTTCGAGGTTCCTCGGGGTGCCGATTACGAAAATGACATTATTTTTGGAATCCAAGATGGCGGACGTACCTTTTTTTTTTAATATAATGATATGGGTGTCATTTTCGAGGTTTCTCGGAGTGCCGATTACGAAAATGACATTATTTTTGGAATCCAAGATGGCGGACATTTTTTTTTAAATATAATGATATGGGTGTCATTTTCGAAGTTCCTCGGGATGCTGATTACGAAAATGACATTATTTTTGGAATCCAAGATGGCGGACGTTTTTAGACGTTTTTATGGCGGAACAAAGAAACGTACATACATACTTTAAACCTAAAACCATTACCCTCTTTTTTTGGGCAGTTGTGTAGTTTGTGACAACCCTAGGTAATTACTGTGGCCTTGTGGCGTCGGCATTTACGCAAACATCAAAGGCGTCGGCCCACTGTTAGTTACTCTTTACACTGTGGTGAAACTATGTTTTTTTTCAGCTGCAGTTCCAAAAAGTAGAGTAAGAAGACATTTGGAAAGTAAGTTGTGTTTAAAAAATATTACTAGGGACTAAATAAAAATCTCTTATGTACAGACCTAGGAATATACGGGGCAAAATTAAATGACAGCTAAGGATTGTCTGTATCGATAAACTCAACTATCGATGTTTTCCCATTTATTAGTGATCGCTCCAAGTTTTGTTTATAAAAATAAAACTTTATTGAAAGTATGCAAATGAAACATAATAGATTAATAGCAATAGAATTCTGGTTATTCTTTATTTCAAACGGATTTTTTGACCTTCGCTCATCATGATCATATTTTTTTACCCCTTACGAATCCTGATCATTTATTTTAACTATAGTAAATGGGACAGCCGTTCTGAAATACACAATAAGGGATTTATTTTTTAGCGATCACTAGTATATAAGATCATCGATAGTTGAGTTTATCGATATAGGCAATCCCTAGTCATTTAATTTTGCCCCGTATATTCCTAGGTCTGCTTATGTATCTCTTCATTCCAGCTTAGGAACCTTCCCAATTAAATTAACTATCTGCGATGTACAGGGTGGCGCAAAAGTTCACCCGGTGTCCGGTGGCTGTAATATGCGGGTAAAAAATGTTACAAGATGCAACCAGTTACGCTTTGCGGCGTTCCTTTAAAAAGAGTAGACAAGTTCAAGTACCTGGGCCACTGGGTTACGGAAACCA
The DNA here is from genome assembly GCA_963966035.1 of Acleris laterana. Classification (NCBI taxonomy): domain Eukaryota; kingdom Metazoa; phylum Arthropoda; class Insecta; order Lepidoptera; family Tortricidae; genus Acleris; species Acleris laterana. Next base: position 8,139,117 of record OZ014464.1, read on the forward strand.
TGTCTGACGTCGAGGACATTGAACGAGAGCGCAGGGCGCTGTGTGTGCGCTATAACATGTTGGCTCGCAGATTTGCACGTTGTGGTAAGGAAGTCAAGCTGACGTTATTTAAAGCATATTGTCAGACTTTCTACACGTGCGGCCTGTGGACCGATTTTACGCAGCGTGCATACAGCGCGCTTCGTGTTCAATACAATAACGCGTTCAGGATGATGTTTGGGCTGCCGCGACACTGCAGTGCTTCAACAATGTTTGCAGAGGCACAAACAGACTGTTTTTTTGCGATCATGAGAAAGAGATGTGCCTCGCTTCTCCGTCGCAGTCTCTGCAGCTCCAACAGAATCCTGAGCGTGTTGGCGCAGCGTTGGGACGCACCGCTGCTGCAGCGCTACGTGCAGCTGCACGCGCCTGTAGTCGCTGCACCCCGTCGCTTTTAATATTTTTTAATATTTTTATGGATTACTAAAACTAAGATAAGTTTGTTACTAACACTATGGATTTTTAGTCCGAAATAACATTTTTGAATTTGAATTTTGAATTTGAATTTGAATATCATCATCATCACTACATAGTATAAATCAAAGTCGCTTCCCACTGTCTGTCTGTCTGTAAAGCATTATTTAGATTTACTTATATAATATTATAAGAAAGAAAAAGGAAAGAAAAAAAAATGTATTCAGCGAGAACGCACACAGAGCGAAAGTAACAATGTTTTACAGCACAATTATATTTAAAAAAACACGAAAAAATGACGATGAAAAATGATGAGCAATGTGTGCGGAGGAATAGGTTCTGGCTCAGCATGTGTTGTGACGCAAGGTCACAACGCTGTTATTCTGCCAGTACCTCAACGGAGGGACGGGGGGGGGAGTGCGAAACAAATTTAAATGTATGTTTAGTATACTTGACTGATTTTTTGGACAGCATAATATTGTTCCTTTGCTGTCCTTATGTATGCTTAGATCTTTAAAACTACGCAATGGATTTTGATGCGTTTTTTTTTAATAGATTCAAGGGGAAGGTTTTTATGTATAATAAACTCTGTTTTATGAACGGGTGTTACAGAAAACTCACATAAACCGAAGCGAAGCGAGGGTGGGTCGCTAGTTTTTTATAAATGAAAATCTTTAGTTCTGTATTTGGATTGTGGTTATTGGATGGTTTGTACAGATGAGGGCTTGACTTAGGCACAGTAAATTGTAATAACTTTGAAATCATTACCGAAGACACAACTGAAGCGATAAAGCTAAATACGCGTCGTCGAAGAAGAAACCCCATTAAACAGCATTCACGATTAATTGGTAAGAACTAACTGTCGAAATATTACTTATCTAATAAAATATATATTATATAATTTGACCGTGTCTTGCTAGCTTAGAAGTTAACACGCCGCGCACGCTACGGCATATATTCCTTCCAAAGGGGTCATTCTTCATTTCTTGGGGGGGTGGGAGAGGTAATTCTACATTATGTTGCGAGCAGGGTAGTGATTCTGTAAACAACGCCGGTCGTGCGGACTGTCGAGTGATATCCAAGCGGCGAGATTAAGTAGTCCCGTCGTCAGTGCGAACAAAACACATTTTAGCGCGTGCATTTTCAATTAAGCAGCCTTATACGTTCGACCTATCGTGCTGCTAAATTGAAAATGCACGCGCTAAAATGTGTTTTGTTCGCACTGACGACGGGACTACTTAATCTCGCCGCTTGGATATCACTCGACAGTCCGCACAACCGGCGTTGTTTACAAAATCAGTACCCAGATGAGTGCTTGACTTAGGCACAATAAATTGTAATGACTTTGAAATCATTGCAGAAGACACAACTGAAGCGATAAAGCTAAATACGCGTCGTCGAAGAAGAAACTCCATTAAACAGCATTCACGATTAATTGGTATAAGGACTGACCGTCGAAATATTACTTACAAGGAAAGATATCCAACTGTCCGGCTCCGATTTGGTTAATTTTGATATATATGTTAGAGACTAGTCAGGACACGTATTTTTTTTAGCTGCCCAAACTCAACCTATTTGGACAAATTGTCCTCCAATGTACTGAAAAGTGACTAAACCCTTTCTAACTACTACATAGTATTTTTTTTTTATTTGTTATTTTCCTACAGGGTTTGATTATATGTTTAAGAACATGAAAAAATAATGAGCGTCCGTAAACGTAATCGTTTGGCAACTTGTCTAGCCTCACAGATCTGTAAACTTTGTGAAGTCTTAATCCAGCACACCCCCACCTCACTTCGCTCAGGATTCTATTTTAGCATCCCACGCTACGCTCGAGATCCAATTACAGAACCCTTTGCTTCGTTCAGGATTAAATGTACGCCCTCGCCGTAAATATGTCATTTTGCTCCCATCTACTATTACAGGATCAAGATTCACCAGGCGCCCAGAGAGAACAATCCGTCGACATACAAAAATAAATACAGAAATACAAGTACGTCGTCAACTTCGAAAGAAAAAACAAGAGGCATCCCCTCGTTCATTCAGACAAGTAAAAAAGATGCTAGACTATTTGATGGATCAAGGTAAAAATTTTGTTAACAAAGTGCCACGTCCGGTTAAATGGCTTTTCGATCGATTCAAGAATTACGCTATCGACGAAATCCAAAGTATGACAAACATTTCAATTCCCTTGTTCGAAGGGAAAAATTGGAAAGAGCGCATTAAAAATCACGTGTTGGGTCACGTTGAAACCATAGTAAGAGGATTCATCATTGACGAGATTAAGAGAATTGTGCGAGATGGAACGATATTTCCAGATGAAGATGATGAAGCACTATGGCAGAGAATTGAAGATTTAATGTCCAAGATGCTGGAAGAACAAGAATACGGAAAAAATGATGATGAGGTAAAAGTTTCGAAAGATCGTAAGACGAGAAGGAAGACCACGCCGAAGCGCCCTTTCATCCCCGGTTTCAATCATGGTTATGCAGATGGCTACATTGGGAAGAAGCTCAGTGTCAACCCTGGTTTTTATGATGGTTTTGTAGGGGGCTACAATGGGGAGAAGAGCAGTGTCAACCCAGGTTTGTATCATGGTTATATAGGGGGCTACAATGGGGACAAGAGCAGTGTCAACGCAGGTTTGTATCATGGTTATATAGGGGGCTATAATGGGGTCAAGAGCAGTGTCACCCCCGGTTCGAATCATGGTTATATAGGGGGCTACAATGGGGAGAAGCGCAGTGTCACCCCCGGTTTGAATCATGGTTATGTAGGGGGCTACAATGGAGAAGAAGAAGATCTCGGTAGTTTGGACCACGGATATGAAGGGAAAAACCATGAATATTATAGCGTACGCCCTTTCAAAGGGTGGCCGAAACAGTGGGAGGGAACGGTTGATGGAAGTGACTAAAACCCGGCAAGACCAAAGAAACACAAAAACGATCTCAAAAAAGTGCACCAGCATAAGACGTAACCTCATGGCACTTACAGGGTGACAGGTAACGTGACTTATTCCTTGAAAGGGGTTATGCTAGAGACAGAAAAATATTTGAAAAGTTAAATAATTCGAAAACCAGTGTCATTAGACCCCCAGTTAACTAGGACAAATTATTGCAAATTAGCTCTAGTATAAACCCTTTCAAGGAATTGGTCGTTACCGGTTACCCCGTATGTCCATTTGCTGAGAAGCGCAGTAATAACTCAAAAACGGTAAATCCAATGATATTGAAAATAATTTTACACAATTAGGGAATGCAAATAACCGGTTATAACCGGTTTTAATCGCTTATTTTCATACAAAAACGTCTAATAACCGGTTGAATTGTATTCCATACACTTTATGCACTTTTTCTTATCCAAAGAAACTGCTTAGAAATCTCAAAGATTTTTAAAAGAAATGTCAAAATATTGTTTTTCCATCTTCACATGTATGAAACATTTAGAACATAAGGGTTGTCCTAATTTAATAAATAAATGTGAAAAATGTAGTTTAAAGAAAAGAGAAAGAAGATTCGCTGCGATCACGGATTCGCCCCCCCCCCCCCCCTAACTTTATACCCTACTCCCTAAGTGCCCCTAATTGAGATTTCCGTATTACGAAAAGTCACGTGATGTGCCAGTGACGCGATTGGTTTAACAACTAAACGAATAGAAACGATAGTTAGCGTAATGCATATTTTCTGGGCCCTCAAGAGTTATTCGCAAGTTTCAAAATACAACGGCCGCCATTTTGATGACGTCATATCTCCGGATCCAGGTGCTTTACAGGCAGGGTCCCGACGGTTTTTAAGATAAAATAACATGTTTAAATACTAAAATTTGGTGTTGGTATCAGTCGAGTCGGTAAGGAAATATTCGGCGCTCATTTTTCCAATATGACGGTGCGAGCGGCAGAAATACGAGGTGGCAGGCAAAGTCAATATTCGGAAAGAACACAATAAAATGTATAAAATCACCAATTTTCAAAACTCCCGGAGTACTTTCCAGGTAAAACTAACCAATTGAAAATTAAAATTAAAATCATTTATTTCAGACCATAATTGTGTTAATCAAACAAAATATTTAAGAACTAAGGCTATAGTACGATACAAATGCTTAAAAAGAAAGAAAAAACTAAAAAACAAAATATAAAATGATAAAAAAATAACAATTGCGAGCGCAACAGCCTAGACTACCCTATACCCCCCGCACCTGCATGTGCACCCAGTGCCTCTGGCAAGGGCGCTCAGGTTCACTTTGTCCGTACTCCGATGACGTCCACATTCTCATCTCGGCCACATTCCCAACTCGTCCACATACCAACCCAAACTGTCCACTTCCTATCTCGTCCGTATTCTTAATAAGTCCTCATTCCTAACTCTGTAGGGCTGCTCGATATCAATGCGATCAATCGTAGACGATATAAGAATGTGGACGAGATGGGAATGTGGTCGAGATGGGAATGTGAACGAGATGGCAATGTGGACGAGATGGGAATGCGGCCGAGGTGAGAAGGTGGACGAAATGGGAATATGGACAAAGTGAACCTGTGTAGTGATTCTCTCAAAAACAACGGACGGGCGGACGAACGAGCGAAATCGCAGCGGCGAGTTGTTCGCACTGACGGGACTACTTAAACTCGCCGCTTGGACATTCACTCGTCCGTCCGTCCGACCGTTGTTGTTCAGAGAATCACTACCCTGAGCGGGTAAGAGCATTCATGGCTGTTGGCAACAATGGCCATGATGCTATTATTTACTGTTTTATATAGGAAATGCTACGTAAGATGCATTTTTTACTTAACTATTAATTAAAGACCTCTTTGTTTTCGTAATCTTCATAGGCATACGTAATAAACATAAAAAAAACACTAAACATGTATTTGCGCAATAAAATTATGATACAAAAGTATGAACATAAGATACGTACAAGTAATTACTTGTCAAAGGTAAAAAACTTCATAATAAATAATTTACTAAGGTTGAAAAATTGCACCAAAGTAAAGGGCATTGGGTAAATTTGTTTGAAGCATATTGTCATTTATTTTTTCAGCGGCCGCGCGTGATTTTTACATAGTTATTTAGAGGACCTCGAAATACACATAGATGTATATAATTTATGGCGTTTAATAATATCGGAGCCGAGATATTTAAGATTTAAGTGTTCAGTTTTTGGTACTAAAAGTACGCCCAGGTAAGAATATTAAATATCTCGGCTCCGATGCACTTAAGAGTATTTACATTACATAACAAAACATGTTTTTTTTTAATTATTTTATCATAATTTACCAATTTTACTAATGGCCGCTCACCTCGAAAATGTATGACTTTTACAAATGACAACACTTTTACCCAAACCCCTTTATAAGTTCGCGTAGAAAGAGAGGTCAATTCTTTGCTCCGTTAAAGTACATGTAATCCTGTAAAAAAAAAAACATTAATAAATATACTGTAAACAAAAACGTTAACTGAAATACTTAGGCAGATGTACAGGGTAGAAAAAACGAATGCCACATGGACGGCATCTACCTTAAATATTGGAACTAGCAAATTCTACGCAGACTAATTTAAAAAAATCCTATTCCTTAAGACTGCGCCGAGCGTGCGCCGCGCCGGATGTACAGTGGCGCCCTCATTGTATTTTCTAATAAACTAAAATATTTTCTTGATATTGGACGGTAGGTTTATGTACTACAAATGAAAACACAACTTATAGGGTATATTACATAGTTTAATAACAATTCACCTTCGAGTTATCAACTTAACGGAAAAAAGTGGCCACCTTTTCCCGTTAAGCTGACTACTCAAAGGGTTATTGTCATTAAAGTTTGTTACGTATTCCATAAATTGCGTTTTTACTTGTACCACAAAAACATATCGTCTGATTTTAAGTAAATTCTTTAGTTAATTAGAAAACATAATAACAGTAATGAGGGCGCCACTGGACGCTCGACGTTTGCTCGGTGCAGTCTTAACTGGGAATCGAACTGGTCGAATATGACAAAAGAATAAAGTCATATTTTGTGATACAGATCGAAAGGGTCATTGATAGTGATCATTTATACATATAACACAAACTCACACTTATAAATTAAATAAAGACCGTAAAAACAAAACCCTACTTTATTATTTTGTAATATTCAACCAGTTCGATTTTCGGTTAAGGCAGACGGATTTCCAAAAATCCATAAATGCAGTATTTAATGATCACAAAAATAAAAGTGTTTGCTATTTCCAATGTTTAAGGTAGTTGCCGTCCATGTGGCGTTCGTTTTTTTCTACCCTGTACAACACAAAACCAGAACATTACCTAACCTAACCTAACCTACACTTCTGAAACAACTTCGTTCCTGATGGGGTCACAGTTCTAACCTAACCTACTTTACTGACAGTTTCGTTCCTGTTTGGGTCACAGTTCTAACCTAACCTAACCTACTCTTCTGCTCTGTGCACGCTGTTAAAACAATGGTACATCGAGTAACTTGTGTGCGTTGATATGTCAGTCAGTCACTCAGTAAATTTATTCTTTTATAACAAATAGCAAATGCCTATTCCAGATACTTATAGCAACAAACCCAAGTTAGTGGCAGCTTGAAAATTAATCATAACATTCAGAAGTTGCAATCTATTCCTTATCCTTAACCAACAGACGTTATAACTAGTTATAAATAGCAGCAAGGAAGTACACAGCTTGGAAACTGAATTTAGATATTTATATGTTTTTATTCGATTACTTAACACACTACCCCAGGAGGCTAGGACTTGAAAAAAAATATAAAATTTGTTTTTTCACGTCACATACTAGTTATATACTCTGAAAGTAGGCCATTGATTATCATAGAAGCGGGATAAAAGTGCTACATGTCCACCCTAGGGAAGAAAAGTGATTCCATGTTAAAATACAGTACCAGGAACGCAGCGGTTATTAGGAGGTGCGTAGCGCAACTTATGTAGATCGCAGGCGGGTGATGTCTCCCACACGTCACAGCAATGTACTTTTAATGTTTATGAACTACTAGTAGGTATATGACGTTATATTTTTTCTCAAAAATTTAATACATAACCTTATCTTTTAACTTTCCTCATAATCGAAAATGAAAAATAGAGTGTTTAATCTACTATTAAGGATTAGGTATGTTTTTGACTGTATGTGTACCTATAAAAAAAATAACGCCCTAGGCCTGATGACATATTTTATGAACAGTACTAGTGATTAAGGCATTTTAAAATTGTTAAATATCGGATTGCGCAATACGAGTAATAAAAAGCAAGATAGGTACTTACAAAAAGGAAGAAAGCCCCAAGCAACACAGCTTTGATACTGACGTCGAGATCCATTGGGAATTCCATATCGTAGATTTCGGATTTTGGTTCACTCACTACTGATGTTTCAGAATCAGGCAAATTAAAATCGAAAGGTCGTGGTGGAGGTATGAATTTTAATATTTTACCTACTTTATTATTACCCGAATAGATCTGAAAAACAAAATGGCAGTCAAATTAATTTCTTATGTCGGTAAGTAAGTAAGGAATTACGATCGAGGCTCTAGTAGAAGCCCGAAGTCAAAGACTGAGGGCTTTCTGAGTCGATTTTCGTAATTCCCATACCGCCGCGCCCGTGAAACACTTTTTATCACATTTGCGAGTAAATAATTATGATTATAGCTTTAATACACAAGTCAGCACAACTATTACTACAAAATACCTACGTGAAGTTTTTTTGAAGCGGATGGCGGGCTTTTGCCCACACCACAGATTATACAAATGTTTTGTTCAGGAACGTTAAGGGCAAATAGTTACGTTACATCCATGACGGAGTGTAAAAAAAATATTCGACGTTTTGATACAAAAACTATTAAAATCGATTCGAAAATTAGTTGAGTAGGTATTTAAGTAACATGTAGCGAGATTGCAATGAAATTCCTGTTTAGATAACACTTTAAGTCAATTTAAACACTTTTTACGTGCAAGGGCGATGAAAAAAAATGTATGTGATGATAATTAATAACATGCTGTTAAATGTTTATCTAACTTGCCTCCTGGCAGTAGAGTTTGGGGCACGATTTCAAGATCTTATGCCACAATATTGTACAAAAGGGATGAACTTAAGAGCTACAATTGACGTAAGTCCTACTTAAAAAATACGTCAAAAATATTAATTATTACCATGACCCGGCGGGATCGGCTTTGGCCACAGATGTAGGAAAACATACATAGATACCGTATCGCGCAATGTCAAGCGTACCACCTTTTTAATCTGTGTACAACACAACTTGTAGCCTATATTATAGATAAACCACAGACTAATGCAGAGTCACACACTAACACACCTTAAAAGTGGTAAACTATTGAAATTCAATCGAAAGCGGTCATATACATATAGACAACTCTGTTTAACGAAAGGCATTTGTAACATATGCGATGAGTACTATACTACTATTCTATTAGCCGTTTTTATGCTCCTCTATGGTTTTAGCGAGCAGTTTTTTTTAAAGTCCGAATTAACGATCTGTGGTAGGTAGTTTTGCTCTCTTACTACAAAAACACGTTCGTTAGAGCTTCTGATTTTGAGCACGACGTCGTTAGCAGCGTTTTTGATCAAGAAGCAGGACCTAAAGGGGCACCACTCCTGCTCGACGAAGCCCACCACGGAGCCCGGGGGGGCCGACACCTCCAGCCTCTGCAGGCAGCACGGGCACCAGCACGACCGGAGCCTCAGCGGGCGGCACAGCTGGATCACCTGAATCAAAATCAAAATCAAAATCAAAATATACATACCTACACATACATAAACTCACGCCTTTATTCCCAGAGTGGGGTAGGCAGAGCTACAGAATTTCCAACAACTATAAAAACTTTTGATAATTCTGTAACCACACTTTGCACACTTAGGCGATGATGTTTACCAGTGTATTAGTGACAGGTTGCAAGCCCATCGCCTAACAATACTACACGCCTTTATTACCTTAGTCGGCTTTTACGACATCCACGGGAAGATACGGAATGGCACTATTCTAATCCGGCAACCACACGGGGAAAATAAAAATCAAAATATTTATTCAGTAAATAGGCCTGGGTTGTATGCAAACACGCCTCGAGTCACATCCTTAAGGAATGCATGGAAGACCCAACATTAGGGAATGCAATTAACGGCCAAATTTGAAAACTGGTAAATTACCGGTTTTTGTGTTGTTCAAATAAAATGTTTGGAAATCGTATATTTTAGTTAAAAAGTAATTTAAAAATAATTCTACAGGGTCGAATGTATCTGAAAGGGCCCATCTGTAAGATAAGATAAGATAAGATAACATTAACATAAGAGTATGAAGCGAAAAACACAAAGAACGCGGGTTATGTCGTGTTGTTTTTATTTATTTTTTACACAACTTGCCCTAGTATTCCCAAACTAAGCTCTAGGCTTGTACTATGAGTAGTAGAACACAATTTATATGGCGTATCGTGAATCTTCGTTCGCGACACGAACAACGATTTTGATGATTTCCGAAAGCACGATTAAAACCCGCGATCAGATTTGCAATAGTAATAAAGAGCAAATTAAATTGCATCTATTTTTTCCATCTCACTCACGCAAGTTTGACGGCTGATTGAATGACACGAGGGCTGATTGGTTCCCTAATAATTGCGTTAAATAAAAATATAATAAATATTTGTACTTTCTACATTTTTAAAAAAAACTATATAGGTACAGGGTGACTGGATATTCGATACAATCCTTTTATGGAGGCATAGTAGAGTTCATTTGGAGCAAATTAGGTCAGTTTTATTATAATTTTAATCTGAATTTTGGTGATTTTCCCTTATAATAATAATAATTTATTTATTCAGACAACTAGATCCACATTTTGTTAGTATTTTTCTTATGACTAAATTAGTATATTTATATTTAGTTAGCGACAGTGTGTTCTTAACTAAGTGTTGCATCATTGAGCACTCATTCCTAACGGCTATCGTCCTCAGGAGACTCTTTGGGCTGCCACGTATTCTGGTCAATAGCTCGGCATAGGTTATGTCTCGATCCTTAATGTCATGTTTTAAATCAATTTTTTTTTTGTGATATTTTACATTTTTGGATCAATCAGACAAGTTTTCAAACGCATTTGACCTTTTTTTATACTTAATCGAGTTTTCAAGTAATCACATAAAGTTTGTTTCTCCATACTAGATTTTCCTGCGTTTGTTTTTCACTTAGTAGGGAAAAACAAACTTTATTTGATTACTTAAAAACTCGATCATAAAAAAAACGGGCATCGTACTAGATTAGACTCAAAACGCTTCTCAACCTGCGGCTCAAAACTCACCTCATTTTGAGAACTGTCCCTTATTTTCAAGTCGAAAGGGCGACGAAGGCAACAAAAAAGACGAATACTGAGCGCGGTGGTTTCGTCGGAGAAATAAACTTCACTGCCGTCAATTTTCTTTATTATGTATTTATTGTTTGGTTCCCAGTCCCACCCCCCCTCCTCCAATCGATGCACCTTCAGTTTATCTATTAAAGATAAACCTTGTAACCCTGGAGCAGAGACGCCTGCAAAAAAATTACAAGTCATGCAAGTATTCTCCCCAAAAAAATATTTTATCTGTACCTACATATTATTCATTAAAAAATTGTGGCGACATAGCGACATCTAACGGCAAACATGTACCACCAACTCGCCAGCGCCAACAACGCCACAGCGTCAGACAGCGGAACTAAAGTGGTCTACATCACGGTAGCGAAATTTCTTCAGTCAGTTGATATAATAATGTAGCACTTCCAGCTTCATCCAAATGGACTTCGGTCCCCAGGCATAACACCCGTCAGGAGAGAGATCTCTCTATTGTCCCCTCTTACTTCAAAATAATCACACAGCATAACAGAATAAATAATATACCCTACTATTGTTGTGGTCTTTCAAATCACTAATTATTTGAAATAACTTCTAGTTACATTTTGACAGAATAAAGGACCGATTGTCTGTTCAAATATATCGTACTTTTCTTCCGCTAACCGTCCAATTTATGCTGATAACCAGGGATTGTAACCGGTTACAAATAAACCGGTAATTATTTAGGTTAAACCGGTAAATTATTTGGGTTACGTTCCAACGAATTGGTTATGCTCACAGGGAGCGAAATGCATTTACCGGTTATAACCGGTTAGAGAGCGCTTCCGTCATTCACCCTTGTCTCGGCTCACACGGAAGGAGCGTTCTCTAACCGGTAAATGCATTTCGCTCCCTGTAAGCGTAACCTTTATTATGGGTTAGGCTCTAATAGTGTGGCTTTAACCGCTACGGAAAATAAACCGGTTTTCAATCCCTGCTGATAACGGTAATACACGGTAATAAATAATAATGACATTTAAATTTAGTCGTATAATACCAATTTCGTGTTGTCATCCATTTAAAATGCATTTTACCCAATAAACTGGGTAATTTATAATTATGATATTATTGGGTACCTATTTTGTAATAAAACAAGTTTTGTTTATTTGACATAGTATTTTTTTACGAATGAACTCTTATAATCCGTTTTACATTCGCAAAAATTTAGTTTATTTTTTAATATTTTTCATATAGTTATAATGAAGCAAGGAAGCTTTGGACTACAGACGCGACACAGATTAAAATGTTTTTTACTTTAAATAAAACTATATTCGTCTTTAATTTGTTATGCTTTTGTTTTTAATCAGTATAAAAGCAATCATCAATCAATTTGTATCAGTAACGTAGCATTTTATTAATAAACGTAGGTAGGTCGTATAAATTTGGTAATTTTGAGCGTTCGATATGTTAATCGTGTGGAATTTCAGACGTAGACCTTACGATTGTAGATTACGTTCGATTTTGTAACTTTCGATATGCTAAACGCAAAACTAAAATATTATTGTACTTAGATGTTTTGCCCGTTCGATATTTAAATACGTAGGTACGTACATTTAGAGGTTAGGTGGTTGCGAATCTGATTTAAAACAGTAAGCAGCGCCGTATGAAAATTAGAGTGTATTTAGAGTATGTTCTTAAACCAATGTCACAATCACGAGGATTATATTTCCGACTCGTAATTGACCAGTTGTTGAAGTCGGGTAAAAAGTAACTACATACATACATTAAATCGCGCCTGTTTGCCAGAGGGGTAGGCAGAGACCACTTCTTTCCACTTGCTACGATCTTGATAAATTTCTTTCGCTTCTTCCACATTCATACATCGAGTCATGCACGCACGTCGGTTTCGGGTAGGTACTTAAGATTCGGGCCTTTTCTAGTATTTCTCCGATTTGATTCGAATTAGTACGCCTAAGGCGGCTACTTTCGACTCTTCCACTTACAAAAAAAAACTATTGGGGAAATTTTGCAAATTGTTGGCAACTCAGACAGAATAGATTGCATAATATTATACGTAGTACCTACTGCAACTCAAGTTTTTCATATTAAATATCTCCAAAACTACAAAATGTACTTCTTATCTGATTTTTGTATTTAAAAGGTAGTGAACTAAAAAAAAAATTATTGATTAATTTAGTAATACATCATCAGTAGTATATTTACTGGAACTCATTATCTCCAATGATTAAAAAACGCGGATCCGCGCTCCCGAAATTTTGAACACATAGTACGTGTAATATAAGAGTATAGGAACGAAAATGAATGGTTTGTTTTGATTGGAAGATAACTTCACTCAATAAGAATATGTTCAAGCAAATTTTGAATTGATCTGTAAATAGTGGGGAAAAATTAAAAAAATCGCACGGGGTCGTATAAATTTAGTCCAAACAAAGTTCCGAAGTCAAATTTTCTGCTTTAAACTTTTCCACCCACTACCTCCTTTTGAGTATTCATTTACCAAGCTATATGTATAGATACTATCTCCATCTCGAAGGTATACCTACGCTCAGGCCAAGTCTATTCTTTACTCTGTTTACGAGTAAACAGCAGTGAAGTGAAGGTATGTAGAATATTCTCCTTAAAACGTAAAGGCAAAGCGCCAACCCAATGTGGTTAACGTTTATTTATTTAATCTTTATGCACTAAAGAATAATCTTAATATACAAAAGGCGATCATCTTACCGAGCAACTTACCGAGCATCTTGGGTAAGTGGTACCCTCGTAAGGGTAACCCTTTCGTATAGGTACGTTGAATAAATGGGTTATCAATTCAAAGCGGTAAGCAAGTTCTTCTTTCTTTATCAATGGTGGTCCACTGCAGTATTCCGCAGTGATCTCGCTAGTGTCAACTGAGTAGAGTAAATCAGAAAAAGAATAAATCAAAAGTAAAAGCCGGCCATCTACCCTGTCTACCCAGTTATTTGTGTTATCAAAATTAAGTGATTATATTTTCAAGGGGTCCCCGTCAGTCATTTATGTCAGATAATGATATAAACATTTGAGTAGACAGTCATTTCAGTAACGTTTTATACCGTTTAAGAGAAAGGCCGCACTACGGTTTTTTTCCGGCAAGCGGTAACCGCCAAACCGCGAAACCGCCCGAAACGCACACACTGCGATTAAAAACCGCGGAACTGGCCACGATTTTCACAGTTTAAAGATGGATTTCAAGAGAGCTGTATGTATTGTTGCCTTTATATTAAGAAACAGAAAAAGAAAAAAACAGCACAAATTTCGCAAATATCGATCGTTTACGCTGTCGGGTGCAACTTAAAATGTTCGAGTTCGTTGTAATGAATAAACCCATTTTATAACTTGCCTTTCTTTTTCTTCTCAGCCTCCGACAGAAACATCCAATCTTCTACTGGGTGTAGGTAAGGGCCCGTTCAGACGGACAGCATTTCAACTGCAACCCAGCTGCAAAGTGGCAGTTCCGGGGCTGTTCTGATGCAGTTGGACCAACTGCATCAGAACTGCAAACTCATTGTGCAGTCCGCTTGCAGGTGTCATGCAGTTCTGTCAACCGCACACCAACTGCAATCTGGCTGCACTTTTGTAATGCAGTCGTATTGCAGTTATATATTAGTTATTGCTCCAACTGCAATACGACTGCATTACAAAAGTGCAGCCAGATTGCAGTTGGTGTGCGGTTGACAGAACTGCATGACACCAACTGCCACTTTGCAGCTGGGTTGCAGTTGAAATGCTGTCCGTCTGAACGGGCCCTAAACTTCCTCCCAAAGTTTGTTTTTCACATTTCTGTCACTATACTGACGTATAGTAGTATCGTATAGCGCTGGTCGTTTTTGTACTTCCACTATAATTTTGGAAGATAAACTGTCATATTCAGTTTCGTTGGAAACGGACTCCGACTCAGTCGACGACATAATTGCGACGCCACAATAACAACGCTACACTACACTATTCACCAAATTCTGCCAAATAATGACAGAAACCGCCCGCGGTAACCGCGTCAATGCGTGCGCACCAATAAAAGTTCTATGGGCTACAAATTTTGGCGCGATTTTTTGCCCCGCGCCGTTCTGTAACAAATCGCGGTTTTAAAATCAGTCGCGGGAAAAAGCCGCCAGTGCGGCCGCTTGCATTAGTTTTACTTGATTAAAAAGTCACGCGGTTAAAAACCGCGGCGGTTTAGCCGCAGTGCGGCCTAGCTCTAAAAGACAAAAATCTGCAAGGATAGTGCGTATACTGCTTTACATCATAACTACAGATAAAATACATAACTATTTGGCGTAATCTAATTTGACAGTTTCTGAACGCTTTAAGCAGTCAACGCACTATCCTTCCGTGACGTACGTCCGGGCTCGATGCACGACCCAAAACGACAGCGTAGGCTTGCTGGACGTCAATAATTATTATTATTAGCGCGATGGACTTGCACGATGGTTTTTTTATACCATTTGCACGATAGTGCCTACAGCAGCACGGTCGTGCGCCGCTGTACGTCAAGAAGGATAGTGCGTGGACTGCTTTAGAGGTTTTGCGATGTGTGTAAGATAAACTCTTTTGTGCCTTTGTTAAGCAAATCGATGTTAATGTCTCCACAAACAAACAAGAAAAGGTTGGGTGAAATAGTTGTCAACGAATCCTTAAGTTGCACTATGAAGCGTTCACATTCTGACTGGGCAGGCGATATATTATGCCTATTGCAAAAGGCCCTTCCTTTTTCAAACCATGGTTGCTCTACTGTTAGAGGGTACAGCTATTTTGGGTGACGTTGAGGCTGCAACTCCACTGAGGTCAATATTAACCAATAGAAGGCGCATGTGATCAGGTCGAGGCCCGTCTTGCGCACGTTAGTTTAGATTCTATTGGTTAATATTAGCGCAGCTCAGGGGTGGTTATACTCGCTCATTCCCGAAATACCAGTATTTTAAAATACCGGATTCTCAATATATCGGAAACCCAAAACTAAACATACAAATTAGTATTTTTAGTATTATTATCTTTACCCAACATTTCGAATCTGTTTTTTTGAGAACCTGGTAAAAAGAGTAGTTTGGTATTTTGGGAATGAGTGGTTATTCTCTCAAAAACAATGGACGGTCGGACGAACGAGCGAAATCGCAGCGGCGAGTAGTCCCGTCAGAGCGAACAAAACACATTTTAGCGCGTGCATTTTCAATTAAGCAGCCTTATACGTTCGATCTATCGGCAGAAACCATGCTACTAAATTGAAAATGCACGCGCTAAATATGTTTTGTTCGCAATGACGGGACCACTTAAACTCGCCGCTCGGTCATTCACTCGTTCTTCCGTCCGTTCATTAAAAATAAAACAAGTGTCATTCCAAAAAGAAATTTATTTTGTCAAATGTCTGCCTTTAAGTCATAATTAACACAAATCATATGGCATCCTTGGTGTAGATTTTGGGTCCATATTGACTCGCATAAAATTCTTATTCCTATTTTTTGATTTCCTACCGATACTCATAATAATCACTCTTCATAATTTTTTCCTCATACTTTTTTGTTCATATATTTTTAAGCCATAAACTTAATTTTTGAGATTGTTATAAATCTAACCTAACCTTATTACACGTAAGATATTTAAGAAAATGTGAAAAGTGTGCGGCTTCATTAATATTGGCGTTATGAATTTAGATGTTTGAGTTCCGATCATTAGTACTAAAATAAATTATGAAGAGTATGAAGAGTGATCATTATGATGTAAAATGGTATGAGAAACATTTTCGGACTTCGATAATAGGACTTCAAAAGTTATGTGAGTAGATACGCACCCGTAGGTTTTACATAGTTGGCAACTTTGCAAGCCGTTAAAATAAACTTAATAAATAATGAATGACTTAGGGCGTGTTACGGTGACGCGGGGCGTCGCGGCGCGTCGAGCGTTTTTTCCGTTTACAGAGGCGGTACACGCGCAAATACAAACATATTTCAATATACAGGGCGTCCCACGGCTATGCAACATGAAGGGGAAGTACCTTTAACATTGTAGATAGAAGAGTTTGCTTTATGAAGATATTATTTTATTTTAAAAAGTAGGTAAGACTGCTTTCAAAGATTTTTGAAAAACTGCTTGCCTTACCTGGGAATAGGGCATGCACCCGGTTCTACCCGGTTCTGAAATACCCGGGTATACCCGGTTCTTTTACGGTATGCGTAGAACCGGTTCCAAAAGCAATAAACCCGGTTCCCCCGGTTCTCAAGCAAGAGTAAGTAAAAGTGGTTTAATTTCACATAATTTCTTTCGCTAAAACGTTCATAGGATGTATTAGTAATTAGGAACTTGCGAGCTGGCAACGTCGCAGGACCGCGGTATGGCGTGGCGTCGCGTCGCTCGCCTCGCCCCCCCCCCCCCGCCCTGCCCCGTTTTTCTTTATTTGTTTATCACTAAATCACGTTACTTTTTCATCCCTGGGAAAATAGCACATTTGTACTTAGACTTAGGTAGCAAGTAAGTATCATAATATCATAAAGTAACTTAGACTATCTGCGATATTTTCTCTCTGGTACGTAGTTTAATTTAAATATCTAATAGGTAGTTTGCTGTACCCTTGCTGTATCTTTACTAAAGTTCTGTTTTTCTAAATTGTTGACAGTTATAACTAAAGTATATTTTCTTTATTGAAGGTGCAATGGATTTTGAAGAACAGTCAAGCGACAAGGCGACTATTTGGCGGCATTTTCTTCGTGCATTGGACAAAAATAGTGCGAAATGTAAAATCTGCAACAAAGTACTAAAATCCGTAGGAGGATCTACAGGTTCATTGCACAAACATTTGAAAAACATACATCAGATTGATTTGAGTGCTGACAAAACTGCCTCGTCATCTTCAACTGCAGTAACAAGAGCGGAAAGGGGAGATATCCAATCTGATTCAGAACGTCCATCTTCTAGCAAAAAAACAAAGCTAACTGATTATTTCGAATCAAATGAAAATCCATCTATCGAAACAAGAATATCCCGTATGGTTGCATTGGATGGCATCCCGTTCCGGACACTAGAGAAGTCTGAAGATATCAGAGAGGTTTTTGGAAAAGCAGGGCACAAAATTCCTAAATCTGCTAACACAATCAGAGAACTGGTTGTTAAACATTGTGACAAAAAGAAGCAAGATCTTAAAAAAGAAATTCAAGAACTTTTATCAGAAAAAGTAAAGTTTGTGATTTCGTTCGACGAATGGAGTTCAAACAGAAACCGTAGATATTTAAGTTTAAATTTACACTCGCCGTCTCTAAGCGGACCTAACAAATTCAAAACTTTAGGGCTCCTAAGAGTTCACGGTTCAATGCCCGCAAAAAAATGCATTGAAGAAATTGAACGAAAACTTGAAACCTATGGTATTTCGTTACAAAGAGACATTATTGGAGAAACTACTGATGGATGCAATATGATGATAAAAATCGGTAAAGAATTAAACAAGCAACGATTTAAGTTGCATCAAAAATGCGTGGCACATGCAATTCAGCTGGCTCTCTCAGACGTGTTTTACAAGACACCTACTGCAATGGATGATGGTATTGCTGATCACGAAGTTGTAGAACAACAAGACTTGGATGAGGAATACGAGGATAACATGCCGTTAGCCGAATTGGCTCCTCTATGGCGTCAAGATAATTTAACTCGCGAAACTTTAGATGCAGAAGAAAATGACGATGATAATGATGGAGTGCAATTTCTGGAAGAAACACGAAGACAACTGCCTGATTTTAAATATTTTGATTTACTAAAAAAAGTTCGGAAGGTAGTAAAGATATTTAAAAAGTCCCCCACCAAAAACGACGATGTTTTACAAAAATATGTAACTTCTGAATTCGGAAAGGAATATACTCTAATTCTGGATTCAAAAACGAGATGGAGTAGTATGGCAGACATGCTCAAACGCTTTCTTAAGCTCAAAGTATGCATCACCAAAGCGTTAATTGATATCAATTCTGATGATATCGTTTTCAGCCAAGACGAATGGGGAACTTTACATGAGCTTCACGAGATTTTGGACATAATGAAAACTGTTGTCGAAAGTTTGTGTCGCCGGGATGCATCTTTGGTAACAGCCGACGTTGCTATTAAATATGCACAAAAAAAACTAAAAAGGATAAATACATTTCTTAGTCAAGAAATGGAAAATGCTTTAAAGAAAAGGTATTCAGAGCGACGACTTGTTGAAGCCGCTACACTTCAATACTTAACGAACCCGGATCAATATTTCGCTGATATCGAAAACGACGATTTAACTTTGTTTCGTAGACCTACTTCTGACGAAATGTGCAGGGGTATTGTAAATCTCATACAACCCATGTCAAGTAATGATGACGACGAAATTCGGCAACAAGAAGACGAAGTCGTTCTTACTCTAACCCCAGCCCCAGCTCAAGCATTAACAAAAAAAGAAGAATTAGATTTCGAAATCATTAAAGCCACAACCGCACAATGCACAAAAAGGCAGCAAGATGACGACGATTTTTTCACAACAGTGAAAATTGAAATGACACTTTTTGAAAACGGGGGCAGTCGTGGTAGCAATCTTTCGCTGGCGTACGATTACTTGAAAGCAATACCGCCGACAAGCGTGGAACCTGAACGTATATTCTCTTCAGCTGGATACATATGTAATCGCCTACGCAGCTCATTAAGTGACCACAGTTTAGATGTTATTATTTATTTAAGGTCTTATTATCAAGAAAAAAATATTTTAAAGAAGACTGATATTAAACTGACTGATAAAACTGAATGAGAGAGAAAATAATATAACAAATACAGCCGGGGCCCGGGAAAAAGAAAAGCAGATTATTTTTTATTTAATTTATATTTTCACATGACATAATTTTCTAAAACTAAGTTGATTTTTATATTTTATATTTTTTTAGATTTTATTAGTGTTTTTATTTTGATTGAGGGTGAAAACTTATGAGAGAGGGTTTGATTTTCGAATACTTACCAATAAATACAAGTTCCTTTAATAATTAATATCGTTCAGTAAGACTGATTTGTTGTTGTGTTCTTTTACTTTTGTGATATTACTAACTAACGTAAAAAATAGATATTATTAAGTAAGCAAATAAATAATGTTGATTACATAATTTAAAACTTTTTCATTTCATTCCTTGTAATAGTGCTTTATCCTCTTAAATTCTCAATAATTCATTTTAACTACAAAAAAGTTCCAACTTTATCACCCAGAACCGGGGGAACCGGTTCCCCCGGTTCTATATGCATTCTAGAACCGGGTATCAAAAATCTGGAACCGGGACCGGTTCTGCATGCTCTACCTGGGAATCGAACAGACTAAATATAAAAAAAAACATTCTGAATTTTTATGATGCCAGCCAAAAGGGTAACTGATAATTAATAATTTCCTCCTAGTAACATTGTATCTAAAAATAAAGGAACAATGTGAAATTTTACATTTAAGTTACTAGAAAATTTATTAGTATGTAAAATACATGCAAAAACAGAAGTTTTTTTTAAAATCTTTGAATGCAATATTACTTACTTTTAAAAATAAAACAAAGTTTGTAAATAGCAAAGTCTCCTATGGACCCTATTTAAGGTACTTTCCCTTCATGTGGCAGAGCCGCAGGACACCCAGTATATCGTTCATTGAATACAAAACGGACACAATCCGAAATGAGTCAAGTGTTGCATTTTAACATTAGAACCGGTTGGAATACGATTTTTAATGGAAGAGCAAATTATTTTGGAGTGTGTCCGTTTTGTATTCAATGAGCGATATGTTATCTACGAAGATGCGGAGAGTAACCCTGTATTTGAAGCAAACGCGTGTAATATTGCTTCACCGTAAACGCTTTCATACAACCCCATACATTTGAATTTAGTGCAGAACGCGCCGCCCAACGCTACGCACGACGCCCCTCGTCTCCGTAAACAAACCCTCAGCATGTCAACATGCCAACTCATTTAAGAATAATTTAGCCGAAAAATGAGACATGGTGACAGGTGAAACTATATCTAGAATGATGTGGCAGACGTATTAATGTAATTTCTGATTTAAGTTAATTTTCGATCATGTTGCCAATTCAACTTAAAATAGATTCACATTTGACTGGATCGATCATTTTCTCAAATTAATTCATTTCCGGAAGCGTATTTTTTCATTCGCATTTTTACCCATTTATGAATTTTACCGCACGCATAGCATTGTAGCTTTTAAAGGGTCGCATCTCTGCCCTTAAGTGAATTTTGTGTTGGAAGGTTTAGGTTATTATAGTTTTGCAGCAGGCCCGAAGGGCCAGTGCATACAGAAATAGGTGCTCCGCAATTACGGAGCTCCGTCGACTTTATAAAATATATATTTAATACGGGCGAACACGCGACACGGATTTTGAGAAAATTATCGAACCAGTATCTCATTTATTCCAGAATTATTATTTGCCAATGTAGAATAGGTCTGATTCGACAGAATCCAGTAGCCATGATTAAATGAGAAAAATATTAACAGACAGTATTTGAATTTATCTGTAAATCTAAACAAAACAACAAATACAAAACACTAAACACTTAAACTACTCACAAATAAGTATTCTTAAAGCCAAATATACGAGGGCAACTTTACGAACTTAAATTAATTTTAGAAATATGTTTTATACATTTTTTACAACGCAAGCAAACTATTTTTTTACTTTTTTTATGTATTAAAAGAGTATATAAATAAATTGTGGTATATACATGGTATGAATCATTTCATATAATCATGTTATTAACTTAATATTAACTGGAATGATAATTTTCATTGTATGGATAAATCAACAAAACCTCATACAAATAACAGATAAGATATTCCTGTATGAACAATGATCTCTTTTTATAAAAGATAAATTAACAGATACATATATTTGTATTAGCTCGTTTTGGAGCTACAAATAAAAAAAAATAGCTTTCACTTTAAAATACTGTTTTCATTGATCTTAGAAAAGTGCGAAAATTATTCGGTGAGATTTCTGTAAAAAGTGAAAAATTAGGAAGTGAACGGAACTGACAAAGGAGTTTTTTGGGAAATTCTGACAAAAATCATGCTCAAAGAGGTGCCTGAAAAGCATACAATATTTTTCAACATTATTTGTTTGTAGCTGCATTATTTTTTAAGTCTAGCACTGTCTGTGACGAAGAAAAGACAAAAAAAGATTTTAAAAAAAAGTATGCGTCTCCTTTAGCTAGGTAGTTACTTTAATTTTTGTATTAAAATTTGTATCTTTCTGCAATAAAGACTACATAAACATAAATAAAATATGCTTTTGAGACAAACTTCTGTTCAATCTTTTCTTCAGAACACCTTATAAAAAAGTTCCGTTGTCAAGAAAATCTTTCTTTCGGTCTAGAAAATACTTGAGTTATTATAAACTGACGGCCAAATGTTGTGACCAAAACTCTTCTTTCACTTGTTTACCAGAGTAGTACCTCTGGCAGTAATAAAAACTGGTTATTCCCACGTGTTACCACCAATTTGTTACCACTGGTAACAGATGAGATGTTTTTTCTATTACTACAATATTTGGTGACAACTACTGGGAAAAAAACCCAATAGTTAGTGGTAACCATTGGTAATTTTAATTCCCATTAGTTATCAATCACTGGTAAAATGGGTATAACCCAACAAAAACCGTCCACTTCCATTGTTTTTTGTTAATTTAGTTTCTGGTGATTCATATAAAGTGTAGATGTAGTGACAAACAGATTGAAGTCGGCCCTGTAACGTTATATCACTGCTCGCCCGCACAGCGCATGTGCGTATAATAAAAAATATCACATTTCAAGCAACGATTGTATAACATTGTATATGGAATATGGAGACGATATCGGCAGAATGCATTATCGACACTTCGTTACAATTTTTTCATTCCCTAGATTAAAATATTAGCTAGTAAAAATACCTCCCAAAAATGACGGATTTTATTGAGCTATAGTTTTATTAGGCAATTGAAAAAAAAAAGTCCAGACTGATGAAGTTTTTCAATAAGATATATAACTCTACATTTCTTTTTAGTGTGCTAGTATTTGAATACGGCATTATAATTACAATTGTGCAAAACATACAAAAAACAAAGTCTAAATTCTTAGTTTATATTATAAACGGTCGACAAATAAAATAAAACGGAAAGCGGCCATCTTTCGATCGGCCATTTTCCTTTCTGGCACTGTTAACAAAGTCGTGGATCGCACATTCTGACAACACCGGCTTTGACTATTGTAAATTGTGGAGGAGTGGGGGTGTGGTGGGTGTGTGTAAATATATTATCTTGGCTATTACTAGGTGTCGCGCAGGGCTGGCAGTATTCAGTCTTATTTCACACTCTATAGGTGCCTTCCGATCTAAAATTAGTTTTAATCTCGCAGTATAGAATGCCAGGTTTTTGACAAACCTAGATGTCTTCAAACCAGTCCAAATAATGATAATTACGAGCAGTTACAACCTGACAAGCTCTAACCAGACAGATATGACGCTCATGATGATGAGTGGGGACACTCTCATAGTTGGAATTATTAGACCAAACCCAATTTAAGAGACCCTTGTTTACCTATACTGCTAGAGTAAAATTTATGACAGGTTCATAATGGTTCAATAGTTGTTATGTTCCTAGTTAAAATATCCCAGTTTCTTAAGGCGGTTACACTTGGTGGTAATTAGAAAAATATGGTCTGGCATGTGGAATGAAAGATACTACCAAAACATTTTGCAAATAACAGCCAAGTGAAGTGCCACCATTAGTGTATAAATTGTGAAAAACCATCTTCCGAATAACACAACTCGTTTGTTACACGAGTCTACTTGGAAGCAGCCATTCTGACCATGTAATTACATGACTATCTGATGGTCAAACTCCCTACAAAAAAAAGAACATTTTCCTGGGAACATTTCAACAATTGAATGTTGACTTATGAATCTGTATCGAAAGGCACATAGAGCTCAATATTTGTCGTCACAGGGCCAACTTCTCAAGTTTCTTGGTGCGTGCAGACGCTGGACCTAACCAGTGCGGGCCGGAGCTGCGCACTGGCACTGTTTAACAGACTTATAACTAGCTTAGGTTAACGTTTTGCCACTCAACTTAAATAAGCCTGAGATTTACATTAAATTTATAGTTATTAACCGTACAACATCGAATTGTGAATGTGCACGTTTTTCCAGAATGAAAATACTATAATTTTGATTTGTTATTTAAATAAAGTGGCAAAACTAAAAGATCAGTAGGCTGTGGCTAGACATTAAAGTAAATTTCGAAACGTATTTGTGTACAGACTTGATTACGACTCTCGTCCTAAATGCTAAATTATTAATTTGGAGAATTGCCATGAGTAAACGTTGTAATTAGAAATTAATTAAAAAGTAACATTTATTTCTTGATGACAATGCCTCACTGCGTGAACAACCCTTTGGCTTATAATTTCTTAAATTGCAGGCATCAAGAATGAAATGCTACATTCAGCAATTATGCTCGAAAATTGGTATCTTTTAGGTGAGCCGCTTCAATGTCGACAAATGCTTCGTCCTCAAAGGGCAAGAGTTAGTTGAGGGCAAACCCGTAATCAATAAAAAAAAAGTATCTCCTCTGTAAGCCTGACACTGTTACGTATCATATAACCATTCAGACAATCATATTTTAGATGATTATCCTCGTCCTCCCCTAGCATTCTATTTAATACTCCAGTTTCTGCTAAAGGACAATTTTACATATAAAAGTTGATTTCCCGGGCAGAAAGTACCAAATTGAAAAGAAAGAACACTGAGCAGGAGGAGGTTTTAAGCCACAGACCTACCTACATATCAGTAAACAATGTCATAACACTTATTCTAAGTAAAAATGAAATCTACTTTCACATGTGAACACACAATTTAAATTACTTAGGGTTATTTAATCACAATACCAATACATTATTAAATTATGCCTGTTACATGATTCATCATAATTTGTAGGTTATATTTTAGTTTGTATATTAAGATGCACATTGGATAAATGCTGCTACAGGCTATAGCATAGTACTCGGAGTGGTGGCTTGCGGTAAATGTGTTAAATCACGCAATTTCTCTAAGCAAATCATAATAAGATGTTTACATACTTATTATTACAGAACACAAGTGATGCTATTTGTCTAATGATGGAATTATATAGATGGCAACCAGATGTAGTAAAACTTGTTTCTTTATAAGATAACAAGAAAAACTGAACGCCCATCTTTTTGCTGACACAATGTGATCTATATTTGCCCTGAATCTTAATTGTGTGCTTGCACTTCAACTGGAAATGCTGAGTAAATAATAAATAAACTACTTTATAAGCTAATTCAAAGTGTGTTCACAGAGTAAGTAATATCACAAGGACGCCAATAGGCGTCAAGAGAAAACTTGAAAAACGTAAAAGGATATTAGTTTGTGCGGAACTGTGTACAGGTCGGTGCTACGCCACGAAGTCCAAAGGTCTGTTAAAACCTCCTTTTCTATTCATGTATTGGCGATACTTCCTCTTTAAAACAACATGTACCTCGCCTTCGACGTTGTCTTCGACTTTCTTACCTTTCGTAGTGTCGAAACCGCAGAAGCCCATTGTCTTCAGCATTTCTTGTTCTTCGGGAGTTTTGCCCTCTAAGTCTGCAGGAGTAATGATTGGGCGCTCCCCGAAGGTTTTCTTTTTAGATACGAAAGATGCCGAAGGGCCCGGGGACAGCGAGCGGGAGCGTCGTCTTCGTGTGGGCGAAGGGGACCTCCGGCGGTCAGGAGATCGCCGCCGGCGGTCTAAGGAGCGAGACCGAGACCTTGTGCGCGGCCTCCGCCGTTCACGGTCCCGGTCCCGGTCGTGGTCTCTGTTTCTACGCCGATCTTCCCGCCGCCTCGGGCTCGGCGACCGACCCATATTTCTCTGTGAATACCAAATTTGAAGTGAAATTCTGAAGTAGGATTGATGTATCTAACAAAGCATTTTTAATAAAAGACAACTTACTTTCGTTTTGTGTCAACAGCTTTAAAATTTTGAAATAAAACAAAAAGATAACAGTTACACACAACCTAAACGAACGCCATTTTGCTAGAATGTGCTGATGCGTTTCGTTGCATGGCGCGTCATTGTCTTATTCAAAATGACAAAACGGTTAATAAACGAGGAACATTATTTCATTTTTTAATTACCCTCGAAATAAATATTTATTGAAAAAAGGGGAAACGAGGTATAAAAGTACACAAATCATAATAATTAAAAGATACTTTACTTTAAATTTATAATCCCTCCAACTTGAAACTACTTACACAAATAAAGTGCGTAACTAAACGCAAAATTTCCTTGTTGCCAGGTTATAATTACAGCGCAATGCTCGGGTAAATTATACATGACCTTACTTCATTGATATACAATGTTAAAGCGTTTAATAAATCCCGTTCCAGTTCCCGTAAAGCCAAGCCAGAATACAATAAACCTTGTGGATACATATAAATAAACTAATATGTATCTGCAAGGTTACCTACCTATCTAAATATCATAACTAGAAGGTGACAAGATAGAAATGTGGACGTATTAGGACAGTGGACCATTTGACACGACAATAAGGACAAGATAGAAAGGTGACAAAATAGTGGTTTGGGTGAAGCAGGATAATGGACGATTATGGAATTGTGGATGACATGACGTAGGAAGATCACAAAAAAGAAATGTGGTTAAAGAAGTAGTTTGGTACAAAAAACACACGCACAGACCTAGATGCTTATAACAACTACAACAACAAGATGAGTCTAAGTGTGGCTAAATCAACAGGATGAGTCTAAGTGTTGATCCTTACCTCCAGGGCCGGACCGTGGGTTTAGGGGGCCCTGGGCTAATACTACTTAGGGGTATATACTAATTAGGGGGTTTTTTCACATAATCGTCTATCGACTATTTGTAGGGTTCCGCAGTCAAACTATAGTTTCGCCATGTCCGCCCGTCCGTCCGTTCGCAGCCTAGCTCTTAGTATTAGAAAGCTAAAATTTGTTACACCAACAAAATGGTAAAATAAAACGTTGAAGAAAATTTTTATTTAGTGTACCTCCCCTACCCCTTAATGTGGGGTGTCGTTGGAAAGGTGTTTCAAAAATATTTGATTTGTTTTGTTAGAGTCAAGTGTCGTCGTCGTCCCCGCCTACAGCCAAAACTACAAATACTAAAAATCTGAAATATATATTTAATGAAAGTGCATAATCATGAATTTAAATGGAAAACTATCACGACTAAGTAGACTTAATTAGTTCCTGAGATACAGGCGACTAAAGACAGAACCAAATAACTTTAAATATAAAATTCGTTCATACATGTTTTTTTTCGAGATAGCTTTTTGTGTTTGCCGTTACGGCTTCGGAACCCTACACTGAGCACGGTCCGACCCGGGGGGGCCCTTGAATCCACGGGACCCTGGGCTGAAGCCCAAAAAGTCATATGGTAGATCCGGCCCTGCTTACCGTAGGATTTAACTGCTGTTTACGTATGTGTGGTAGTATATATTGGTGTATTATATTACATCTTTGTATGTATCTTATTAAAGAAGATATTTTATTTCCTTCCTGTTTCTCTGTTGTATGTACTATTTGTTATTTCCTGAAATGTTGTTAATTTGTCTATCCTTCGGCATTGTCCTTGCTTATTCTATTCCAAGGTTAACTGAAAGAGATCCCATGTGGGATAAGTTCGCCTATGTACATTATTTATATTGATGCAAACATATCTTGTAATTGTTTATGTGCAATTAAGAGTTTACATACATACATACATGCATACAACATATTCAAGAATTGTGGATATCGGACTGGATTTAGGGGCTGAGGATCATCGCCCGGTGGTACATATGAATGGGTTTTTCTGACAGCCGTCTTAACGATGGTGCGGTAAAATTAGCTATGTCATGGTATCCCTATGCGACAGCAGCGCCACCTGGCTTGTCAGGCGCTTACCGTAGAACTAATTTATAGGACAACAGCGACGCTGCAGCCGAGCGGCAACAAAGCGAAACTCCGAGTCCGACATCGATCTGGTGGTGGCTGGTTGACGGGCCCTTACGAACGAAATAAGGAAATAAACGTGTCGACGCGTAATGTCGGTGGTGCTAGTGCATTAAAACATACCGAATAACATTCTGTGTGTTCAAATATTATAATGTTACTTCGTTTATGTGCTTAGTGCAAGAAATATAGCTACGCGCAAAAAGTGAAGTGATTTCGTGTAGTGGTCGGAGTAAAAACTGACTTAACGCCTTCTGGAGACTGCCGGTGCGTATTGCGTGTGATTATCATTTATTGAACACGAAATTGTATTAATTTCCAATTAGAACGCCATACTTAATGTAGATAATGCTTTCTTTTGCACATACATAGTAGTTTAGGGTGTGTCTGGTGATTGTTCTGAAATGGGTCATTTCTTGTAGAGACATTGGTATTTGCGGGCAAGACGCCGATTTATCGGGACGTCCGCCGTGCTTTTCACGCGATAGACGTACGTTTAAATACCTTTTTTCTTTACGACTGTTTGCAGTGATTTTACGTAAATCTGTGAAAATTTAACTTTAGAATAGCGTCAGTACTCTGTAAAAGACTCGATAGAAGCAGTATATTATATTTTTTGGGCGTGCCATTTATCAATTGCACGTTATCTACCTCAATAAAGCTATGACATCATCTTCGGGTGCGGACGGCTGGCTAACCGGCCGCGTAGAGAACACGCGTGCTTTGTAATAGGGATATGGAACTCGCAGCTTTTTTTTCCGGACGGATAACAGAAATTCATCGGCGTGACCCTCAGGTCATGCGATTGGACCTAAATTGGTTACAGATGTGTGATTTTATCCTATTTCACTGAGATTTCACGATTTAACGACTAACCACTATGTTCTAAATTCAGAGTACTCATTCATTTCTATGAATCATTTATATTTTGTGATACATTGCCTTACGAAAACAACAGTACAAATAAGTCAAGTTGAAACATTGTTTTGTAAAACTTTGATGTTATATATTCGTGTGATTATCTAATCTTCTTCTATTCTAATAACATAATATATAACTAAAACTCGGCAAAAAACCCAGTGTACGGTTCCGACGGCGTTACTACAAACATAAAAAACTTTCTTGAAAAACAACAAGTTTATATGAATTTTCTGTTTAAAGTTACTTGGTGCTGTCTTAGATGCTTTTTAGTAGGTAGGTATAAAGACTTTAGTTGCCTGTATTTTAAGAACCAATCAAGTTAATTTGTTGTAAGTATGTACTTTCCAAGATATTTTCCTGATTTTTATTAAGCCTTTTTTTTGACATTTTATTTTGTAACCTAATTTGCGTACCTAATTTATTTGAATAGCTATGCCAAATTACAGCTCTGTAGTAACAAGATTCTCTAAGCTAGACCACGGACAGATGAACAGACAGACATGGTGACAACTATAAAAGGTTGTTAGTTTGACTTCGGGACCCTTAAAAAGTGTTGCCCTGGTGGTGGTTGGAAAGTTGAGGGACTACAATATTCTCTAGTGACAACTAGATATAATTAAGATTGAAAAATTGGATCATGTTACCAATTTCATACTGAACAGCACCCTCACTTTTTCCTCTTTTTTGTCAACATACAATACAGCACTTTCTGATGGCCAACTATAGAACCATGTTACAGTTACATTTTGGTTGACAAATCTTAGGATTTGAGTTCTATAGTTGGTCAAGGCTACAATTGAAATTATATTATGTAGATCTTCACAATCATATCAACATCTATTTTATAGTGAATTAAATGTGACCTTTTTATTAATTAAAACTGAAGCGCACTCGAACATTATCAATTGATAGCTGTTGCTGTGATAAGCCGTGATTAAAAAATTATATGGCAAATGTAGGTTTATTGCTGATAACATTGCTATGGTACATTTGTTTTGTTATTTATAATTTCAAACTTTACGACAATAACTAGCGACTTCAGTTCCGTTTACGTGAGTTTTCTGTGACACTCATATAAACCGTAGTAAAATCATGAAAAATTATGTAACTGATGGTGAAAACTGCAAAGATCTAATCGTAAATACAGAGGGAATGATGGCAGGAAGCGACTTTGTTTTATACTATGTAGATATATGCTCCTGAGGTCCACCTTACTAGGTACACACAGTAAGATTTTTCTGAATGGGAATTTGAATGTACCTGCAAGGAAATAATATTGCTGATTGCTATTATAAATTTTGAAACAAGGAAAAATTAACTTTCTTCCTGTTAAAATAATAATCTGGACAATTTAATTTAAACAAAACGGATTTAAACTAAAACAGTTTAATTTGTACCTCCAATCGCACATATTAGGTCTATAGCAATAATTATTGACCACAATCTATTTGAATCTAGGTTGGAAGGGGCCACCTTAGGCTTATTTTTTTTGAAACAAACCGGAGAAATACTGGAGAAGGGCCGAATCTTAATTAGGTACAGTCACAAGATTAAATTTGGTATCCATCTTAGGTCCAAAGTCAATCAGACATTCTACAAGGATAAGGTTGAGTTTCCTAAAGGTTACAAATAACTTTACATCCCTAATGACCCCAAATGGGTCCCAAATTAACGCTTGTGACCGTGCCCGTAGGTAGGTAGGAAACCGACGTGCGCGCATGACTCAGGTGTATGAATCTGGAAGAAGCGAAAGAGATATCGCTGGTGAAACTGCAAAACTGCGTAAGTAACTTTTATAATGAGGAGCAAAATGCACCTTTTTTCTAAGACTAAGGTATATTTTGCGCTATGATAAATTTGTTGGCTACGCGGTTTTGCTGTATCACCGACGATATGTCAGTATCATTCATAGCAAGTGGAAAGAAGTGGTCTCTGCCTACCCCTCTGGGAAACAGGCGTGATTTAATGCATGTATGTATGTACATCTGCTAAAATCTAGCATAGGGGTGGCATGTGTGTTTGATTATCTTCTTTTTATCACTTAAAAAGAAAGGATTATTGTCATTTTTCTCTATGTGAATGTTAAGGTCAAGAACATTTTGATTGGTGGTCAAAATTGAAAAGACATATTGTAGGTCGGGTTTTTTTCGTTTAGGTTCACTTGTCTATATTCCCATCTCATTCACATTCGCATCTTGTCCACTTTGTTACTCCTTCACACTACAACGGCTAAACGGATTTGGATGAAATTCGGAATGGAGATAGATTATACTTTTAAATAACACATTTAAAAAGTTCCCTTGTATTCTACTCAGACGAAGTCGCGGTCAAAACCTGTTATATATAAATTTTCCCATCAATGAGTTAGGTATATGTTCATGTTTAAACATCGGCGTGCTATTTCGAAACCTTGACCTAGTTTTATGATGTTTTTTAATAGGTATTGTGCACATGGGTATTGTTTTGAACTTTCCGTTTTACGATCTGATGCATTGCCATCTTTGACGACGCGTTAGCCTATAGGTAGTCGTTCGGCGTAGGGAATGCAATTTAACCGGATATTAACGGTTTTTTATGAAAATAACCGGCTAAAACCGGTTATTACCGGTTATTTTCATTCCCTAGTCCTGGGTATGGGCTAATAATTGTGTGATGTGATGAGCCTGTATATTATTATTATTACAAGCTATGTAGCTATGTACGGTCGGCCAAGGAAGTGATCTACCAGTTTTGTCAAAAGTTTCATAATCATTGTCATAATATTATTCCAAGGGAAAATCGAACTTTTTGTATCGTGACATGCAAATGAACTTCAACCGCAGGGTGGTAGACCATTTTGGCCGACTGTACAGGTAGGTAGAATCAATAAAGCTGTCAAGAATGGAATGAAGAAAAGTAATGTCACCTATCACTGTGTGAGTGCCGTCCTTTGAACCGAAGTTATTATTTTACTTATTGCCTCTTTTTAAATTAAATCGATTCGTGCAACTCGTGCCAGCTCTTGTGAATCGACCTGTGTGTACGCGTATAACACATTAACAGGTTCCATAATTAAGTTATATATTAATTACTGTTATAGCTTAACTTAGCTTATCAAATGCCAACACATTGTGGAATACAATAAATGTTTGAGTATTTGACCCACTTCCCGGTTTCCATACACCTTTAGTTCTGGTTCTGATGACAATATAATATAGTACCATCGAGCTGGTCTGATGATGGAGAATCAGGGTGGCCATAGGAACTCCTAAATTACACATGATAAACCCGTCGTGTTAGGGCTCGTTAGAATCGTCTTGACGAGTAGATGACGACCGTGCAAAAAAAGTACAGTTGGCAACAAAAGCATGTCCCATAAATGAAATTTTAGACAAAAAAAAAATTATCTTTATTAAAACATACCGTACCGTCCCACTACCGCAGGAAATTCAGTTAAGAGCTGGACCTATAATAATAGTTATTTTCTATGAAGTATGTTTCATAAATGTCGTGACGTAGATGACGTCTGGGGTGTTATTCTCTCAAAAACATCGGACGGGCGGACGATCGAGCGAAATCGCAGCGGCGAGTTTAGGTAGTCCCGACAGAGCGAGCAAAACACATTTTAGTGCGTGCATTTTCAATTAAGGCGTTATACGTTCGATCCATCGGTAGAAATTATGTTGCTAAATTGAAAATGCACGCGCTAAAATATGTTTTGTTCGCACTGACGGGACTACTTAAACTCGCCGCTTGGACATTCACTCGTCCGTCCGTCCGACCGTCGTTGTTGAGAGAATCACTACCCTGGCCGTTCGCCAAATCCCGCCACACACATCGTTCAGTTATTGCACCTACGTGTAAAATCGATTCATACAGTTCTCTCAAACACGATTGATGAATATTTGAGGTTATCTGATACAGTACTAATTTGTTTACATCTTTTGCAATTTCAATTGACACAGACTATACAAAACAAGCCTGATACAGAATTATTAAAAAAAAATGTGGGCTGGCATTGGCATATTAGTAGTTGATCCTTTTGTTTCTCTTTCTCGAGGACAATGACTTGACTACATATCATTGACCGCAGTCTAACTGCTATTTTAATGTGTTTTTCAATTAAATTACAATATTCATTTAATTATATATATATAATGCGATAAGAAAACAATTGTAACAGACGAATAAGTTACATTCAACAACTTAAGTAATTCATCCATGATGTAAAAGCGTGCGAAGTATATACGTTTTTAGGAAAATTACGTATATACCTGGCTAGTATAAAATAAAAGTACCTATTTCCAAATAAAAAAGTATTCTTCAAATGTATTTATTTATTTGTTTGAAAACTAATGAAACTTCACATACGTTCAGAAATTTCGCAGAAGCCTTGATTCTGTGTTCCGGTCATCAATTTCGATCCATTTCACGCATAAGTCAGAGATAAAGTATTTTCAATGAAAAAAAAAAACGTAGGATACGTTATTATAAAGTATGGTTGGCCCTATCTGTGACCCGTCGACACGCATTCTCAAGACTACAGTCCTAAGACCGCAAATGCGTTGCCAACTCTGAGGGCTAAGATGGAATGCCTCTATACTTGTTCGCGGGCGGTAGGACCTTGTGCAGGCTCCGTCCGGATCGCTACCACCATCTTATCCATTAACCTACCGCGAAACAGCAGTGTTCGCATTGTTGTGTTCCGGTTTGGGGATAAGACACCCGGTGAAATGACTGGCATAGAGGCATTCCATCTTAATCCTCAGGGTTGGCAACGCATTTGCAGTCTTAGGATTGCATCGCAGTCTTGTGAATGCGAATGTCTAGGGGTCACAGTTTCTACTTACCATCAGGTGGCCTGTGTGCTCGTTTGTCTTCTCTATGCTATAAAAAGTTAACTGTGTATAATGCTAGTTTTGTACAACGGACGTTTTTGTATATTTTAGGAAAACTACTCATTTTCCTGGTCATCGGTAAACCCCTAAATGTTTTCCTTATGTATTTGATTTAGATTTATATTCCACTGCTGCAGGGGACGTTGCGGGATTTCCTCTATCAGACGAATTATGAGTAGGTATTATGACATGACTATTTTGTTAATTTTAATTAATGGCTTTCACTACTGTTAAGGTGTATTTCGCCAATGTCAAATTATTTATCGACACTCCCATGGACTTATTAGAGCAATAAGTCCGTGGATATCACACGCGAAGACAATTGTTCGGTAAAAGAGAATTATCTCCAATGGACTAAGCAGAAGCACATGGGGTTAGCTCCACGCGCTTCTGTCAAGTCCACATGACTATCTATAAAGCGTAACACAAAGAATTTCGTACATTGACTCACCATTACCATTGCTGGTACTGGCTGAAAATCAGCGCTGTAGGTGTCTGACACTTCAGCATTTTGCTGAGTCAGTGTCCGTTTCCCGCGAGGACACACATTTGCGTGCTATCCCAGTTTCCTTCACTGTTTTGTTGAATCATTTGTATGTTTGTGTGTCTTATGGTTGGTGAATAAATGTATTTCTTCTTCTTCTTCTTCATTACTTGGCTCTGTTACTCGCGCGTGCACGACATTGACCGCCGCTACCATGGATTGTAAACTAAACCCTCTCCCTATAGTAATACGGTGCCCTACGGTAAAGGTCAATGAACGAAATTCTTTGTATTCGGCGCCCGCGTATTATAATTCGTAATTCATAATTATTTATTCAGTAAGGATTATACATTGTCATTCATGTTCAGTACATAATAAATAAATATCATCATTGTACTGCCCTTATACAAACTTATTTAAAACTATCTCTTTCTAAGTACTCTTATAACAATGACAGCTCTCTATATGTGTAGCTCGTAATAATAATAATAAAGCATGTAAAATGAAAAATTAGTGATACTAGTGGCAGATAAAGTCTTCGTAGTTTGCGCCCGCTGCCAAAGTGTTTTTTTACATACATAAACTCACGCCTTCATTCTCAGAGTAGGGTAGCTTCTGAATTACCAACAATTGGCTTGCTTTTTGAGTTGGAGGCGGGTGTATGTTTATTTTTTACTTTTATTTTAACTAATAACTAAACTAGATACTAATTTAACAACTATGACATGAGTTCTATCACCGAATGCACCGAATCCCGATACGTTATCAGTGTCGAGCTAAAGAGGCTGATAAAATATCTGTGTTTGGAGTATTTGGACGTCGTTATCTCTGAAATACCGTTACAGTTCTGTTTGGTATCCGATAAAACTTATCAGTATTACAAATTGAGTGTCTTTGACTTAGGAACTTATATTTGTTTTTATGATTCACTTAAATTCTGTTCCTATTGTTTCGGTCGGTCATATAAACAAGTCAATTTACCGTTATTACTCCATATTCGCGAACTTTTGAAGGTTGATCATGGTCATGTTATTTATTTATACACTTAATCATTGTCTTCATATTCGTTTCGAGGTAAAGTAATCTCCTGCCTGCCTGTCAGCCTGTCATACAGGTACATTTTATTTTTTCGAAATATATTTGTTATGAAAATGTAGTGATGGTTGATAGATTTGATTGATAATGATAAGAGAGGTTTTCGTCTTTGTCGCACCCAGCATAATAATAGGATGATGTTTTGGATATATTATATTCAACCTTTTTAATAAACTAATTAGAGGTAACACTATTCTCATCACTTATCTAGTTCTACTATTTCAGGGGTTTTCATTAATCTCACGCAAATGAACCTTAAAGTCTTAAACTAAACTCTATATTCTATACTTTTAGGTGTTTAAAAAAATTTATAATCCAAACCACGACATTGTTGAACAGCCAATCAAAACTGTTTTATTGCACTTTGACGTATCATTGTTCTGCTTCTAAATGCTGACGTACTATATCACGTGGTAGTTTTGTTTAAACAAAAAACCTAAAAGTATAAGGCTTGCACTGTTGGTACTAGACGGATATAAATACTTACTTACATACATACATTAAATCACGCCTGTTTCCCAGAGGGGTAGGGAGTAGAGACCACTTCTTTCCACTTGCTACGATCTTGACAAATTTCTTTCGCTTCTTCCACATTCCATACATCGAGTCATGCACGCACGTCGGTTTCGGGTACTTAAGATTCGGCCCTTTTCCAGTATTTCACCGATAAAACTTATCATTTTTACAAATTGAGTATCTTTGACTTAGGAACTGATATTTGTTTTTATGATTCACTTAAATACCTACTTATGTGGAGAAATATTATATTGCAGAGATGTGCACACACCTTTATACTTTAACTGACATTATGACGTTTACGTTGTTGTCACTGATAAGATTGTAAACAAATGAGACAGGGAGTTACATTTTTATTACATTATTATTATTTTTTTACACTATCAGTAAAAAGTTTCCTGATTTCATTAAATTAGGTACCACATCCATTTTTCTCGCCTAAACATTAATGGTTCTCTTTCTTGGCCTTTCGTTCTGATACAATCTGTATATATACCGAAATATATGTATTAAATAACATCCAGGACTCGGGAACAAATATTCGCGCTAATCATACAAATATCTGCCCTTACCGGGATTTGAACCCAGCACCGCTAGCTTCGTAGGCAGGGTCACTACCCACTAGGCCAACGCTTCTTTGGATTAGATGTACAGTCACTAGCAATAATATATTATCCAACATCGAGCGCAAAATTATCTGACACGTCTTTATTGCTAGAGGTATACGAGCGTGTCAGATATTCTTGCGCCCAATGTTGAATGATATATTGTTACTGGTCACCGCGTTAATTTGGAACCCATTTCAAGAAAAATATGCTTGAAGTCGTCATTGTCATTAGAGATGTCAAGTCATTTGTAACTTTTAGGAAACTCAACCTTATTGTTGTAGAATGTCAGATTGACTTTGGACCTAAGGTGGGTACCAAATTAAATCTCGTGACTGTACCTTAGTACAAAAGTGATAATATTATTGGCCGGTACTGTACCTACGCTTTGAAGATACAGTGTAATTTAACCTTGCGGCCATTTTAGGTATATGACGACGGAAGTTGACAATTTAAGTGTTGATGTCATTATGACAGCATAGTTATTTGCTTCTTTTTCTTTCTGCAAGATTAGCACAGCCTTTCAACAGCTGACAGAAGGAATCATGACAATGACAGCATTAAATTTTATTGGCAACTGGTTTTTTTGAAAAGTCAAGGTTTATGTACGGGTGTTACAGAATAATCACATAAACTAAAGCGAAGCGAGGGCGGGTCGTTAGTTTATAATAAATATCGGATTTTTTTCGAACCCTAGGCGCACTTATCCTTTAAGGTATTTCTTCCAAAAGGGAAGTAAGTACCCTAATGACAAAAAACCATTGAACAAAAAGATAACTAAAAAATTTACAAATATCTCAGATAAAATGATTTATTATCCTTTATCTATATCAGAGACGGCGCCGAAAGACACCGGCCATCTATCTCCCTCTAGCCAAAGTGTCTGTCCCGCTCTGATCAGGATTTCGAAGGACCGGTTCGATCGGTTCGTCACTCGAGTTTTGGTTGTAATATCTGTTTCAGTGAACTGTCGTTAGTCGTTATGTTAACAGGGTCCCGTCGAAATTATTTTTACTTGGACAAGTCTTCACGTAAAAAGCAAACAATGTAATAAAGCGACGACATTTTTTGAAATAGTCATCGATGTTGTTTAAAATATTGATCATTCTCCCTCTACTTTTTCTGAATAGGTGAAGTCGAAGTCATAAACTATGTTTACACTTTAGTACCGTGTCACTTAAATCGCTGTGACAATTTCAAATGACAGTTTAAACATGACGTTTAATAGACAAGGTACTAAAGTGTAAACATATTTTTCACTTCTCATGCTCTTAAAATGTTACTTTTGTCTCTCTACATCGATCGGGACTAAAACTCTTTATTAATCTCTAGGGACTAAAGTAATATTTTTTTAATTTATTTTGGAAACTACAAAACAGCCAATCACCACGGTGTTTGTGAACGGAGGATAATCGCCATTTTCAGTGATTGTGTATGGACCATTTTTTGAGCATGGAAATAACCTCAAAATGACAACTGTACAAAAATATAAAAAATAACGATTTCATTTCGTGAAACACGATTAATGATTACGAATATGAATCTATTTAATTACATTAAGGATAATTCATTTGATTATGCATGGTCCAATAAGTTATACTTAAAATATTTTTCAAGTTTGAATCTGTTGGCTAAATATGCAAGAATTTAAAGCGTCACTTTACAACAATAAAAAATGCGGAACAATTTTTTAAGAAACTTTGTTCTAATCCATATTGTAATTTTGTACATGTAGAACGTCGTTTTTTTCCTTGCATTCAAAGTGAAAAGTAGAGTGTTTAACGCGAGACTAAACAACCATAATGATACTCGAGCTATAGCCACCCGCCGCGCTGCGCTTGGGTGGCTAAACATCTCGTGTCATTATGCCTTGTTTTAGTCCCTTGTTGAACAATCTACTATTTGACTTCAACTGTACTTTGATGAAAATGTTATAGCCCTAACAAGTGGAAAATGGAAGTAAGTGGCCTACCCCTCTGGGAAACAGGCGTATTTTAATTTTGCCATCCTCATGCGTTGTCCTTGCTCAGTCAGTCCAAAGTTAGTTAGACGTCATGTACCTAACACGTCGGCCATATACACTCGATGTTAAGACTGCACTGCACCGAGCAAACGCCGAGCGTCCAGTGGCGCCCTCATTACTATTATTGTCTTCTAATTAACTAAAGAATTTCCTTGCAATCAGACGGTACGTTTTTGTAGAACAAGTAAGAACACAATTTATGGGATACGTAACAAACTTTCATAACATGACCCTTTGAGTAGTCAGCTTAACGGGAAAAGGTGGCGACTTTTTTCCGTTAAATTGATAACTCGAAGGTGAATTGTTATTAAACTATGTGATATACCCTATAAGTTGTGTTTTTATTTGTAGTACAAAAACCTACCAACCAATTTCAAGAAAATACTTTACTTTATTAGGAAACACAATAATAGTAATGAGGGCGCCACTGTACATCCGGCGCGGCGTACGCTCGGCGCAGTCTTAAATTCTGTCGTCTTAGAAAGGTGCTGGAACAAATCTTAGTTGCCTTATCTTGGTTATTTTTATAGCTATTCAAAAAATGATTTATCTCAACTGTTTGTTACATGAACTAGCTTTTTTTTTATTAGCCTATTTGGGTGTCCCACTGCTGGGCAAAGGCCTCCCCTCTTTTCCGCCATTCATCCCGATTGAGTGCATGCCCCCCACCATTTGCTTTGAAACGTGTCTATGTCGTCCCGCCATCTCCTTTTTGGTCTGCCTGAACTAGCTTTTATTGGCAAAAAATAGTCATGGCTACTCCCTATTAACTATCTAATCGGCTACATCAAATTACGTCAACGAATTGAATGCATCCACCGGAGCGTGGCGTATGTAGGACCATTAACAATTGTCGACCTTCGCAACGATAACAACAGATGAGTAGGTACGTATAGCCCGCTGGCGAGCTCCGAGGAATCGGGGATTGGGACGAAGACGCGAGTACAGTAAAACACAACTGATATGGCTTTCCGATGTACCTGCACACAAGACGATTTTTCGAAGCGTGCTAATTAGATTCCAACATACGTCAAAAAAGTGTTGCCATTAAAATGACATATTAGGTGGATCGGTAAATTTTCACTTCTGTAAATGTTATAGGTAGCTGTTTATTTTATTTATAATATTAAAGGCAACATTTAATTTGCTTCTTAAATAAACAATCTTATCTAAATACTCGTCGCAAAAAAAGATATTTAATTAAATTGTTTTATAGGAGAAAAGTTTAAATAAAAATGGCAATAACTCAGGGTTTAATAACATTTGGTACCAATTATTATTCTCATTATGTGCGATTACATTTTTAGGAAAAAAAAACAATCACATTTTTACGTAGGTACGTCTTCAAAACTTGACCGAAATCTTCAAAAAATCTTCAAGTCTTCAAATAATTATCAGTTGATCATGTGTGGTAACCTTATATTGTTTTATTTTAACATATATTGTTTTATCTAAATATATAAAAGAAGAAACTGACTGACTGACTGACATATCAACGCACAGCCTAAACGGCTAAACGTAGGCACTTGAAATTTGGAAGGGACGTAGGTTAGGTACCGTAGAGGTGCACTAAGAAAGGAATTCCCGAAATTCCCACGGGAACGGGAATAACGATGATCGAAATCTACGCGGACGAAGTCGCTGACAGAAGCTAGTTTTAACATAATTATTGTACCAAAAGGTTGGTTTTTCCTGAAACGTCACAATGATGATGACACGTGTAACTGTGACATTCCGCCATCTTTGGTAGTTTTTTTGACGTATATTGGAATCTAATTAGGTTTCCAAGTTTAGGGATGAAACGATACCGATGGATGCCGATAATCGTAAACCGCAGGTTATCGTTATTTTTAACGATCATCCGTATCGTAAAAAGTATTACGATTTATAACTGTGGCGACATGGCGACATCTAACGGCAAAACCATGTACCACCAACTCGCCAGCGCCAACAGCGTCACAACGTCAGACAGCGGAACTAAACTGTTCTACAACGCGGAAGCGAAATTTCAACAGTCAGTTGATATATGTAGCACTTCCAACTTCATCCCAATGGACTTCGGTCCCCAGGCATAACACCCGCCTGGAGAGAGATCTCTCTATTGTCCTCTATTACTACATTGGTGACCCTCGACAATGGACAATTAGGCAACCTGACGACCTTCAAGCAAATGACGCAGCCTCACAGCAAGCCAGACTTACCCGCACTGTGCACCACTAGCATTCTGTCATATCTCTATGCCTGGTGTCTACAGTGTGCAACACTACTCTCACTCAACAACGCGACTCACTGCGTCCAACTACGAGTACTTCACGAGCAGGTACACGACTCACTGTGTACTCCACTCACTCCTCCTCTCCTGCTACGCTCGCCAACGCGGCTCTGAGCACTACTGGAGACATCTACTACTGGCAAAACTTGCAAGCGACAATTCAACGCACAAGACTGCACGTCATCAGAATCACCATCAACCTCCGGTCTCAAAGGGGGGCTGGTGTGGCAACATGGCGACATCTAACGGCAAAACCATGTACCACCAACTCGCCAGCGCCAACAGCGTCACAACGTCAGACAGCGGAACTAAACTGTTCTACAACGCGGAAGCGAAATTTCAACAGTCAGTTGATATATGTAGCACTTCCAACTTCATCCCAATGGACTTCGGTCCCCAGGCATAACACCCGCCTGGAGAGAGATCTCTCTATTGTCCTCTATTACTACATAACGATTAGCGATTCTTAAAACTAGTTGCTTAGATGTAAAAAAACGTGATAAGGAATGCAAGACAGCATCGATGTTTGCACTGGCAACACTAATGACAGCCATTTTTCATGTTTTTGACGTACTGACATTGACAATTAATTTGTGACATTTGTTTTTCACGCGGGAAAGGTTGTGTTGTAGACGTTGTATTGTGTAGTATTTATTGCTTTTGTACGTCTTGGTGTTGTTTTTAATAGAAAGAAGAAAGAAATTGATTTTAACTACGACATTTACTACGGACTTCGTCCGCGTAGATTTCGAATATCGTTATTCCCTCGTTAAAATTTAAATTTTCGGGGATGAAATCTGGCCTATCTGTTAAACCTGGGCTTTCTTCTATGTATTTACGTAAGTATTTATTTCTCTATGTAAGTATTTACATCGTTGTCTAGTATCCTTAGTACATGCCTAGAGCTTAATTTGGGACTAGGTCAATTGATGTGATATTTTAAATTTTAAAAGGGTGAACAGGTTCCGACCACAGTCTGACCACCCATCCGTGTGCAGTTCTAAAACAATGCGTACGCGCGCAAACGGTTAAATGTATTCCAACACTATTCTAAATTTAAATTTTATGGCGCACGGCCATTTTAAAAGCTATTGTCCGACCACAATAACGAGTTACTTGCGAAGATTCTGAAAAAAGCCACATCTAGTTTATGAATTGTATTGCACTTCCAACCTTATTTATAACCACTGAGAGTTTAATGTTACGTTACTATGAATTAATTGCACTTGTGCCTTTTCTCCGTAGAAGGACAGAATATACCAAGTGACTTCAATACAGAACATAAAAATCATTAAGGAGATCAAATGAAGATGTAAAAAAAATCTTTTATCGTGGGGTACCTAAACCATGTTTTTTTTGTTAATTAATGGCTTTCACTCCTGTTAAGGTGAATTTCGCCAATGTCAAGTTATTTATAGACACTCCCATGGACTTATTAGAGCAATAAGACCGTGGATATCACACGCGAAGACAGTTGTTCGGTAAAAGAGAATTTTCATCAATGGACTAAACAGAAGCACATGGGGTTAGCTGTGGGTTAGCTCCACGCGCTTCTGTCCTTATCTGTCACTGTGACATTTGTTGCGGGTGGTAGGACCTTATGCAGGGTCCGTCCGGATCGCTACCACCATCTTATCCATTAACCTACCGCCAAACAGCAGTGTTCGCATTGTTG
Organism: Acleris laterana; assembly: GCA_963966035.1. Classification (NCBI taxonomy): domain Eukaryota; kingdom Metazoa; phylum Arthropoda; class Insecta; order Lepidoptera; family Tortricidae; genus Acleris; species Acleris laterana. The sequence continues at coordinate 8,181,361 of OZ014464.1, forward strand.
TGTTCCGGTTTGGGGATAAGACAGCCGGTGAAATGACTAGCATAGAGGCATTCCTTCTTAGTCCTCAGGGTTGGCAACGCATTTGCAGTCTTAGGATTGCATGGCAGTCTTGTGAATGCAAATGTCTATGGGTCACAGTTTCCACTTACCATCAGGTGGCCTGTGTGCCCGTTTGTCTTCTCTATGCCATAAAAAAAAAAAAAAAAATTGAATTTGACGGATAAAGACAAAGCATGGTTTCGCTATCCCTCGGTTATTCCACTTATAAATAAGACAGTTAGGCATTAAGTCAGCCTTTTATGCAACGACTGACTGCTGAGTTTCTTGCGGCGTTTCTTCTCGGCAGTGGTCTCCTCTTGGGAAGCGCTGGTAGATTCTTGACGTGTAAAAGTGCCCGTACTACTTACTGAATAAATATCTTTTATCTTTTTTATCTTTACAGATTAAATAAATAAATAGCAGGAAAGGCTCACGTATCCACTTCCATACGGACTCGCCTACGCCAATCATTGCACTGGCCGGCGACCTTGCAAGCTATTTCGGTTAATAAAGCTTTAACTACCTACTAGACTGCTGTTCGCTTATAAACCTAATCACTACCAAACAAGGAACGTTTTGGGCTGTGTAAATAAATCCTTAGCGTTAGGCTATGCAAGTTATATGTATGTGCTTTTTAGGGGTCGATATTGACTCACATAAAATTCTTACTCCTATTTTTTGTTTTCCTACCGATTTGTATTCATAATAATCACTCTTCATATTTTTTTTCCTCATACTTTTTAAGTCATAATTATCGCAATTCATAATGCATTTTTTTTTAAGAAACTTACTTTTTGAGATTTTTTATAAATCTAACCTAACCTAACCTAACCTTATTTAAGAAATTGTGAAAAGTGTATGACTTCATTAATATTGGCGTTATGAATTCAGATGATTATGAGTTCCAATCGTTAGTACTAAAAAAAATTTAGAAGAGTATGAAGAGTGATCATTATGATGTGAAATGGTATGAGAAACATTTTCGGACTTCCGGTAATAGGACTTAAAAAGTTATGTGAGTAGATACGCACCCGCTTTTTAGGATACCGCACTTCTAAAGGAAAAAGCGGAACCCTTATAGGATCACTTTGTTGTCCGTCTATCTGTCTATCAAGACCCTTTTTCTCAGGAACGTGTGGAGGTTTGGAGCTGTGAATAAAACAAACTTCTAGGCCAACGCAATCAAAAGATACAGCCGTTTATGCCGCAAATTTTCGAAACTCAAGGGAATCAAAATCTACAGGGTACTTCCCGTGAATTCAGAATCTTGAAATTTGGTTACGAAGCAACGTCTCATGGGACAGATAAAGGAAAATTTGCGAAAGCCGCAAATTTTTAGTTACATAATATACATACATAAGTACATACATACATAAACTCACGCCTTTATTCCCAGAGTGGAGTAGGCAGAGCTACAGAATCACCAACAACTCTAAAAACTTGTTGATAATTCTGTAACCACATTTTGCACACTTAGGCGAAGATGTTTACCAGTGTACGAGGGTGCATTGAAAAGTTCTGAGCCTAAGGTTGTATATAATAAAAAAAAAACAAATAAATACTGGCAGGTAAAAGTGCCATATTTAGTCGCCATTATGCACTATCTTTTGTTTTTTTCTTGTCACAATTTTGCATTTTATGCTGGAACTGCTACATAAGGTCACTGATTTTTCAAGTAATGGATAAAATTGAGCACCGTTCTGTCATAAAATATTTGCAAAAGAAGGGGTTAACACCAAAACAAATATTTGAAGATATGAACAAAACATTAGGGCAATCTGCTCCATCGTATGATACCATAAAAAGATGGGTAGCTGATTTCAAACGTGGCCGGGAGACTGTTCAAGACGAGCCTAGGAGTGGGCGGCCGTTGACGGCTACTACGGATGAAAATGACAATAAAACATTAGATGCGATAATGAAGGATAGGCGATTGAAGATTGTGGAGATAGCGGAAGCAATGGGTATTTCTTATGAGCGGGCACAGAACATCATCACCGATGTTCTTGGATTTTCTAAGGTGTCAGCCAGGTGGGTGCCTAGACTGCTTTCAGTCGAGAACAAACGAGTACGTGTTACAATTTCCCAAGATTGTTTGGACATGTTTCAACGTGACCCCGAAGATTTTCTCAATCGTTTTATAACTATGGACGAGACATGGGTCCACCACAGTACACCAGAATCGAAAGAACAATCCAGGCAATGGAAAAGACCAGGTTCACCACCACCCAAAAAAGCCAAGGTCATTTTGTCAGCTAATAAGGTAATGGCCTCGGTTTTCTGGGATTGCAGGGGGGTTATCATGATAGACTATCTCGAAAAGGGCAAAACAATAAATTCAGAGTACTATTGTGCTCTTTTACGTCGTCTGCGAGAGGAAATTAAAATAAAGAGACCTGGAATGCTGTCGAAAAAAGTATTGTTTCACCAAGACAACGCTCGCGTTCACACTTCGGCGAAATCAATGGCACAAATACATGATTGTGGATTTGAAGTGCTGCCGCATCCCCCTTACTCGCCGGATATAGCTCCTTCCGATTATTATCTCTTCCCAAACCTCAAAAAACACTTGGGAGGACAAAGATTTTCGACTAATATGGAGGTACAAGAAGCAGTAGACTCATATTTTAACGACTTCAGAGATTCTTTTTTTTTTGATGGGATAATGAAGTTGGAGGCGAGGTGGACTAAGTGCATTGACCTTCATGGAGACTATGTCGAAAAATAAAATTGTTATAAAAAGTGAGCCAGTTAGTTTTTTTTACCAGGCTCAGAACTTTTCAATCCACCCTCGTATTAGTGACAGGTTGCAAGCAAATCGCCTAACAGTAGTACTACACGCCTTTATTCCCTTAGCCGTCTCTTACGACATCCAACGGGAAGATATGGAGTGGCACTATTCTAACCCGGCAACCACACGGGGAGGGATACATAATATACTAAAAATAATTTTAATAATTTTCAAGTTATTACCCTCTTTCCTCATGAACGCGTAGAGGTATTGAATCGAAATGCATATCAAGGTTTGTACGGAACCCTCGGTGCGCAAGTTCGACTCGCACTTGGCAGTTTTTTTTTTTACCCTTCTGCGCGAATTGGTCCTTCTTCCTTTAACTGCACTGTTAGCTTGTCCCCGCCTGGAAAACACTATTTCTAATATTCAAGTTATATCAGTACATGCGTTGGAAAACCCCAAAAACTTGTACCAAAGGGCATTGGGTAAATTTGTTTGAAGAATATAGCCTTTTTTTTCAGCGGCCACGTATGATTTTACATAGTTATTTAGGGGACCTCTAAATACACATAGATATATATAATTTATGGCGTTTAATAGTATCGGAGCCGAGATATTTAAGATTTAAGTGTTCAGTTTTTGGTACTAAAAGTACGCCCAGGTAAGAATATTAAATATCTCGGCTCCGATGCACTTAAGAGTATTACATTACATAACAAAACATGATTATCTTGAATTATTCTATCATAATTTAGCACTAATGCATAAAGAAAAAGAAAAAAAAACATGAATTTAGGTGTTTTTCGTATCACGGACATAAGGAAAAATGACAAATTCCGATTAAAATGATCAATATCTCGGAAACTAATAACAATTGCTGAACATACATGGGGGTCAAATCGTTAGATTATGTATGAGCTGCTCTATCAGCCCTAGGCGGGTTGACGTTGGTTTCTGGGACACCCAGTATAGTATGGCATGATGAAAATCAAATAGTGTAGTAGGTATGTTATGGAATTTCGTGGACACATATTGAGCCCAAATTCTGTTTTGTAGTTGTCCGGAAACTTCAGCGTACCTGGCTCCTAATTACTGGTGTTATGGCATCTTGAGATAAAAACCCTTGGACTATTAATTAACATGAAAAAAATTACAATTCATTCGAGCCGTTTTCAAGTCATGCGCTTTTTACCAAGTATTTATTTAACTTGTAATTTGTAATGTATGTATATCGCTCATTGAATACTGTTAGGAACAGAACTTTGATAGACAGAAAATAATAGAATAGACAATACCTTTAGTCAGTCAGGTGTATTTGTAGGTGTTACTTGCCCGGGCATCCCACGTTGTGCGGCGCCGCTCTATCCTTTTAGGAGTGTTTCATTTTCTTGTCGATTTGAACACCTAGTCCGTATGGTTGTCACACTATGGGGAGTCACGAAATATGCAGAAGGCAGACGGGGACAGTACGTGATGGTATTTACTTAATTTTAGAAATTATTAGCGCGAGCGCATGTTACTCGGCTAAGAGTTTAGAAGGAAGAGAGTGAATGATAGCCAGGATTGACCGAATGAAGTCGCAAAAGGATATGGGATTGAACTGTAGGTTATGTCTTGAATGTTACCAGCACAAATACGATAATTCCTAAACATACTGCCGGGGGAAGAAATCTTTAGGATTTCTTAGAATACATACAAAGGAAAAAAAAATACTTATCCCGTCTACTATTGTACATGAACTAATACTACGATTACATTAAGTCAGTGCTGATGTGGAAGTGGGCATAATTTAGAAACAGGTCGAACGAGTTGGTTACCTGTACCCGTCTTCAACGTAGCAACACGAACCACACCATCTCGTCCAGGTGACAACGAAACGATGCGAGCTAGTTTCCAATAATATGGCGTTGTATTTTCATTAACGATTAGCACAATATCGTTAATTTTCAGATTATCCGCACCTTTAAACCATTTGTTGCGACTTTGCAAATGATGCAAATATTCTAAACTCCAACGACGCCAAAATTGTTGGGTGAAGTTCTGGAGAAGTTGCCAGCGAGACAAGCGATTTAAATTCTCCGTTCGCAAGTCATGTTCAGGAAGGGAGACCATGTTATCTCCTACAAGAAAGTGAGCCGGTGTTAAAACATCAACGTCATCTAAGTCGTCTGTTATTGGGCACAGAGGTCTAGAATTTAAAATTGACTCTACCTTGGAAAACACGGTGCTTAACTCTTCGAATGTCAGAACCGTTTCACCTAATGTTCGTTTCAGTATGGTTTTGGCAGACTTCACAGCTGATTCCCACAAACCTCCCATGCTTGGTGCAGACGGTGGATTGAAATGCCATTTAATTTGGTGTTTAAGAAAATAGTTTTGCACGTCAGAGTCATCAGTGCAATCCCTGAGGAATGTGTAGAGTCCCTTTAGATGATTGTTTGCCCCAACAAAATTGGTGCCACAGTCAGAGTAAATATCTGAGCACCAGCCACGTCTACTAATAAACCGGGTAAGACATGCTAAAAAACAGCTAGTTGAAAGATCCGATACAAGCTCAAGGTGACAAGCTTTGGTGACCATGCAAACAAAAACACATAGATATGCCTTTGCAATAGGTGCACGTCTCAATTTAGAAGTCTTGATAAGGAAAGGACCAGCATAATCTGTCCCTACTCGTGAAAAGGGTCTACATGGAGTGACTCTGGATGGAGGCAAGTCTGCCATGAAATAATCAGCAGGTTTAGGATTAGCCCTGAAACACTTGTAACATTTCCTAATTTGCTGTTTGATGACAGTCCGAGCTGAAATGATCCAAAATTGTTTGCGCATCAAAGAAAGTAGCAGTGGCGCACCTGCATGTAGATACAAGTTGTGATAGTGATTAATCAGCAACACAGACAGAGGATGTGATTTAGGAAGAATCACAGGATGTTTACGTTGGTCAGACAATTTAGTATACCTTAGTCTCCCTAATACTCGCATAAGACCTTCATCATCGACAAATGGAGATAAATTTCGAAGATTAGTTCGGTGTGGTAAACCTTGTTGAACTAATTTTATTGCATTTGCGAATTCGGAACCTTGAACTAATTTTATAAGCGAATATAAGGCATTTCGCCACTCAGAACATGTCAATGGACCAGTATGCTTAGACTTTGGATGTTTTAAGTTATGAACAAAACGTAAACAATATCCATGAACCTTGACAAGCGTGTTAAGTGAACTGTACTTAGATATATACTCGTTAACATCTGGTTTACAGGAGACCTGGTTCACGTGAACAGCGAGTCCTTGTTCATTCGGGTCGTCCAGAGCTGACATTTTAGATGTGACGGAAACATTAATTGGCCAAGTGTCACGTGACAACTTGAGCCACGGTGGAGACCACCAAAGTGGGTGCAACGCGAGCTCTGAAGGCATCAGTCCTCGAGATGCAGCATCTGCAGGATTCATTAATGATGGTACATGTCTCCAATTAGATGGAGCAGTATTTGCTAAAATTTGGGAAACTCTATTCCCTTCAAACATTTTTAGCTGATGGACCGGAGTGCGTATCCATGATAGTGCAATGCTAGAATCGCACCAGGTAATAATTTCATGGGGAACATTGATTAAAGCAGAGCAATGGTTTACAAGTTTAGACGACAGAAGAGCGCCGCAGAGTTCAAGTCGTGGTACTGTCATCTTTGTTTTTATCGGCGCGACTTTCGACTTGGACAATACCAGGTGGACGTCCACCTCACCATTGGATCTCTCAACGCGAAGATAAACCACCGCTGCATACCCTTTGAGAGAAGCGTCGCAAAAGCTATGCAATTGAAAGTCTATGCCGTCAACGGGCAGAATAAACCGGTTTAATTTTAGATCCGATAAGTTAGTGAACTCTTTGATGAAGACGAGCCACTGCGATTGTTCATCTTCCGGCAACGGATCATCCCAACCAATACCGAGAAGCCACAGACTTTGCATGAATGCCTTTGCAGTAAATATGACTGGCATCAGCCACCCACACGGGTCATATATGCACGCGATGTTAGCGAGCACAGCGCGTTTTGTCAATCCAGTATTAAGAATCCTACTATGATACGTAAATGCATCAGACACAGGGTCCCATTTGACTCCGAGTACCTTGACAGACCCCTCATTTTGAGGTTCAAATGACAGCGACCCTTCGCAGACGTCATCAGGCAAATCGGATAAAAAATCACGATCGTTACTCGACCACTTTCGTAATTCGAAACAACCCTGATTGAGAAGGTCCACCAACTCCGCTCTATACTTCCGAGCAGTGTCGAGGTCACGAGCCCCCGTCACTACGTCATCCACGAATATTTGATTGGACAAGATTTGACTAGCGTCAGGATGTGATGCTTTTCCTTCTTCTGCCAATTGTAAAATGCAGCGCATGGCCAAAAATGGTGACGACGAGACTCCAAACGTGACAGTCCGCAAACGGAATTCCTCAATCGGATCATCAGTATTCTCACGCCAAAGAATCCTTTGATAATCACAGTCATCTGGATGGACGAGTACTTGGCGATACATAGCCTTGATGTCGCATGTGAATGCGACAGGATGAAGCCGAAAACGCAGAAGTATGTCTACAATGCTACGCTGAAGTTTAGGACCAACATGCAGAACATTGTTTAAAGATATGCCTGTAGATGAGGGCATAGACGCATCAAAAACTACTCTCAACTTTGTAGTTGAAGACTCCTCTTTAATCACAGCATGGTGAGCCAGGTAATATTTTCCCTTACCAGGGGGATCATGAACAGGTTCCATATGCTTCTGTTCCAGATATTCCTTTAGAACTTTGCTATATTTCATCTTGAGCAATGGAGTTTTATTTAGTCTACGTTCGAGACCTAAAAGTCTACGGGTTGCCAATTCAAAACTATCACCTAACTCAGACTGGTTCCCTTTGAAGGGAATACGTACAATGAAACGCTGCTCATCGTCGCGAGAGACAGTTTTCAGGAAATGATCCTCAATAATTTGATCATCAGGATCCGAAAAAATAGTTTCTGGGATTTGTTCTATCTCCCAGAACCTAGACAAACAATCCTCTAACGCCACATGGTTTGACATTAGCGGCGAAACTGAAACAGTGAACTTTGAAGCATCACCAATTATTACCCAACCAAAGACTGTTAGGTAAGCTGCTGGTACATTGTGGGAAGGCCACACCTTCTCGCCACAAGAAATGTCGTTATACATGTCACTGCCTAAGAGGATATCTATAGGCCGAGACAAATGAAAATTATTATCTGCAAGCTGCAGGTCCTGATAACTTGACATTATGTCTGCAGACAGGGATACAGATGGCAAATTACCAGTCACTTTCTTGAGAATGATAGCCGAGACTGTCAGTAACGGTTTATCAGAATGTTGGGGTTTCAAAAACAATGTAGTCAATCCACGTGAATGATGAGGCATGCTCGACCCTACACCACGAATTGCCACAGACTGATGACTATGCTTAAGTTGAAGTCTTTGAACGCACTCCTCGGAAATGATAGAACATTGAGATCCAGGATCTATAAATACACGTACAAGTTGAAAATGACCATCACCATTACCCGCTAGACACATGGCTGTACCCAACAAAACATTCTGCAAATTAGGCCTGGCGCCTATCGAGCATGAAGACATTATCATTGTATTGTTGACCTTTGGTATAGTGGGTACATCCACTTCACCATCACCATCACCCATCAAGCATGAAGACTCAGGGCAATCTGCCAAAATAGCTGCTGATCTGATGGCTGGCGAAGACGCATCATTGTTTGCCGACGATGGGCAGATCAAGGTGTGATGCTTTGCATGACACACCTTACATTTATGTAGCGATGTACATTCATGATATTTGTGAATACCAAAACAATTAAAGCACAAATTTTTAGATTTAAGAAACTCTCGCCGTTGCTCAATGTTCAGAGCCTTGAATCGATTGCACATGTACATGTAATGATCTAAGTTACAATAACGACAACTCACTTCTTTGTTATGTGCCTGAACATGCATAACTGTTTTGACAGAACGGAGAGGTTGAGACTTTACTGACAGTGCTTTAGATGCGACACTGAAAACAGGTTTGACATTGAAGGCATTCTCAAATGCCTTGCATCGGTTTTCCAAGAAGTGTATGAGCTCAGTATAACTAGGTATATTTGATCCTTTCAGACTCAATTCAAATTGACTTCGCAAATCATTTGGTACCTTTTTTAACAAAATATGTACAAGGATAAAGGACCAATCGTCCGGTTTAAATTTTAATGCTTTAAGAGCAGCAATGTGTTCATTAAATGAATTGAGGAACACCCTCAAATCAGACTTTACATTGACAATGGTAGGCAGTGTCAATATATACTCCAAGTGAGTATCAGCAATCAACCTTGTGTTAGAGAACCTATTCTCTAACAGACCTAAAGCAACATCATAATTTTCATCTGTAAATGGCAAATGCTTCACCAAGTCAAGTGGCTCCTTAGACAGACATGATATCAAATAATGTAATTTTCTTACAGGTTTCATTGATGCGTCTTCATCTATCAAGTTTTTGAATATGTTTATAAAATTCATCCAGTCTGTTATTGTCCCTGAGAATGTAGGCAGTGAAATACGCGGTAAATCAGACACCTGACTTTGTGAAACATTGTTCGCAACACTCGCTGGCAATATCTCCTGACTTGGAAACAGTTTGTAATAAATCACACTTACGTGGTTTAATTTCGTGTCATATTCCGCAAAATCCTTTAAATGTTGATCGGCATCGAACCCGGCTCTTTTACTAGCCTCCACAGAAATATAAGCCTCGATAAATTCACTTTTCATTTGGTCGAAACTACGATAACGAATTTGGAACTCTGCACGTACAGACTCGTCATCCACTGCACTGTTTGCAGCATTCCAAATCATGTCTATTTGCAATTTAACCACTCTATATCGAATATCAACCGCCATTTTCACTAAAACACTGATAATATCCCGGAAACTTAACTTGAGAAAACTAAAATAACAATAACAAATGAAATGACAACTTCCCTTTGACAACTTAATTCATTCGTCCATTCGCTCACTGCGTTTCGTTGTCATTATTATCACCACAGACAATGTTGTTCGCCTTGCTGGCCGAACTACACGAACTAAATGTATGAATGAACCGTAAATTGGAATTCGAAGTGAATGAATACTTGATTTCAGACACAGCACTGCCGAAACGCAATCTTGTAAGTGGAATCTACCTACCTACCTCGACCGAAAGTACTTATTTACGAATTCGTTTGACGAAATGTTAACTTCTGGAAATAAGGTTATTAAATACAATTATGCAAAAATGCACGACAAAAATGTTTATGCACAATAGCAGACAACATAAAGTATGAAATTTTTACGTTCCAAACTTGAAATGCACTAGCAGGCAGACAGGTTACGACTTGATGCACGAGGTGCAGACAAATTATTTAATTTGAATTAAATAAGACAAATGCAATCTTGCAGACAATTTACTAATTAATGCACGACGTGTACATTATATTAAAGTGATTTAAACAAGACATTATGCAAACTTGCAGACAGTAGACGCTATTTAATTCGAAAACTAAAAAACATGGCGGACAATGTATACGCGAAACAAACTTTAAACTTGACTTTCTGGTAACTAATCCGGTCGAAGAACCACTTTTATGTTAGGAACAGAACTTTGATAGACAGAAAATAATAGAATAGACAATACCTTTAGTCAGTCAGGTGTATTTGTAGGTGTTACTTGCCCGGGCATCCCACGTTGTGCGGCGCCGCTCTATCCTTTTAGGAGTGTTTCATTTTCTTGTCAATTTGAACACCTAGTCCGTATGGTTGTCACACTATGGGGAGTCACGAAATATGCAGAAGGCAGACGGGGACAGTACGTGATGGTATTTACTTAATTTTAGAAATTATTAGCGCGAGCGCATGTTACTCGGCTAAGAGTTTAGAAGGAAGAGAGTGAATGATAGCCAGGATTGACCGAATGAAGTCGCAAAAGGATATGGGATTGAACTGTAGGTTATGTCTTGAATGTTACCAGCACAAATACGATAATTCCTAAACAAATACATTGGACACATTCCAAAATAATCAAGCTATTATGCAACACTGACTCATTTTGGAATGTGTCCGTTTTGTATTCAATGAGCGATAAGTAAGGGTTAAATCTTGCAAGTTACATTTGACCCACTACCAGGTTTCCGATGAAACTGAAAATTTTATTATTGCCTTTAGTTCTGATGTCAATAATATAGTACTATCGAGCTGGTCTGATGAAGGAGACTCAGGGTGACCATAGGAACTCCTAAATTAAACATGATAAACCCGTCGTGTTAGGGCTTGTTAGAATCGCATTGATGAGTAGATGACGACTAGTGATGTGCCGTTACCGGTAACTTACTCGAAGCGGGTATTTTACCAGTAACGCTACCAGAAACATTACCAAAAAGCGGTAATATACGGTAACATTCAAATTTCGTAAATATGACCTATGTTTTAAATACATGTTTATACTATTTTAGCACCAGACGGACCCTTTTAAACTAATAATGTTAAGATGGGTTTAGTAGTTTAGTATATTACCAATGTTACTGGTAAAATACTTAATATTTCCGAGTATTTTACCAATGTTACCGGGAATATTACTCCCTCATATTTATACTTCATTAGGGTTTGCAATATTCGTTCAATTTTAGTATTCGAATAATACGAATATTTCGATTTCCAACATTCGAATATTCGAATATTTCGAATAATTCGCATATTTTTGAAAATTAAACAAAATAATGATTCTAAGTTGTGTAATTGTAAAATATGTGATGTTAATTTAAAATGTAATGACCTTACAATTCAAAAAAACATTTATGGTATCTTCTCCAGATACCTAGCATGTAGCCGAACTTGCTAGCTCCCTAGCTCGCTACCCTTTTACCAATTCATCATCATCATCATCCCCGCTGCAGTCCACTGCTGGACATAGGGCTCTCCCAAGGAACGCCTCAGAGCCCGGTCTAATGCTTTATGCATCCAGTCGCTGCCGGCCCTCTTATGCAAGTCATCCCGCCATCTGGCCAGAGGGCGTCCCACGCTACGTTTGCCAAGACGCGGTCTCCACTCCAAAACACGGTTACTCCAGCGGTTATCCGTTCTGCGACATACGTGACCAGCCCATTTCCACTTCAACCTACTAACTTTTAGAGCTATGTCGGTCACCTTGGTTCTCTGACAAATCACTTCGTTCCGAATTTTGTCATTCAGAGAGACTCCGAGCATAGCTCTTTCCATAGCACGTTGAGCTACTTTAAGCTTATGGACTAGCACCACAGTCAGTGTCCACGTCTCGACTCCGTACGTCATCACAGGTAGGACGTACTGGTCAAAGACTTTCGTCTTCAGGCTCTGCGGTATATCCGACGAAAATATGTGGTACAACTTCCTAAACGCTGCCCAGCCCAATTGGATCCTCCTATCGGGTTCCTTTTCGAAGTTGTATCTACCTAACTGCATTAGTTGCCCGAGGTAGACATATTCCTTGACAACTTCGAGAGGTGTGCCATCGATGATTACTGGTCCCGGAACGACGAGGTCATTGAACATAACCTTCGTCTTGTCCAGATTCATCCGGAGACCAATACGTTTAGAGGCTTCATTTAGGCTGTACAGCATTTCTTGAGCTTCCTGCAGCGATTCCGCAAACACTACGATATCATCGGCAAACCTTAAGTGCGAGATGTATTTGCCGTTAATATTGATGCCCCGCCTATTCCAGGTAAGAGTCTTAAAAACGTCTTCCAATGCATTCGTAAACAGTTTTGGGGATATAACATCCCCCTGTCTTACTCCTCGATGCAATGGAATCGGTTTTGTTTGACTGCTCTGTACTTGGACGGACATAGTGGCAGCGTCATACAGACTTCTCAGCACTTCGATGTATGGGAAATCCACTTGGCATCGCTGCAAGGAGCTCAAAACAGACCAGGTCTCGACAGAGTCAAAGGCCTTCTCGTAGTCCACGAAAACGAGACACAGAGGCTGATTATACTCTTGGGTCTACTGTATAATCTGCCTCACAGTGTGTATGTGGTCTATGGTGCCAAAACCTCCGCGAAACCCGGCCTGCTCTGGTGGTTGGAAGTCGTCCAGCCGTCGCGTCAGCCTATTTGTGATGACCCTCGAGAACAGCTTACCAATTACGGTACGGTATTTAGTTCTTTTTAGGGAGTTTGATTTTGGCAAGGATAAAGCAAAATAGGTAATATATTGTTTGTCTTACATTTGTAGTTATTTTTAATATTTAAATCTATTTCCACGAACTCGTTAATATGGAGGATAATTAATCCTGGCATTTTGTTAATGTTTTGCTAAGGTAAATAATTACAGACAAATTTGTGCACTATTCGAAATATTCGTTTTATTCGAATAATGAATATTGTCGAATTCGAATAACATTTATGGCGAATAATTCGAATAATCGAATATTCGAATTGCAAACCCTAACTTCATACATATCTATCACGTGAAAACCGGATACTTACGAATAAAATAAAAGAACAATCAAGTTTTAAAATTATACACAGCGTTACAATAATTACACTTGAAACTAGATGAAAAACAAACATGGGGGTTCACTTAGTATGGAGAAAGTAACTTTGCACGATTACACAAAAAGTTGACGGGAAAAAAAATGGCAAGTAGCTTTAAAAACATTCTAAGTTCATAATAATTGTATACATGTAAGAAACCACTGAAAAAATATTGAAATACTACATCAAATTAATGAGTTTTTGTAACATGGACACAAGGAAAGTTACAAAAAATCCGACTAAAATGATCAATATCTCCGAAAGTACTAAAAATCGCTGAACATACATGGGGGGTGTTTTTGGTAGCCCTGGGTGTGAGCTATTATTTTTTTTCATTTGGACCACTAGTGATCCGACACCATGGATTTAATAAATGAATAAAGAAAGGAAACAGAAATACACGATCTCTATGTCCGCTTCTGGTAATATTACCGGTAGCATTGGTAATTTACTGAGTATTTTACCAAATGGTATTATACTGGTAACGAGTAAGTTACCGCCGGCACATCACTAATGACGACTGTGCAAAACAAAAGTACAGTCGGCAACAAAAGCTTGTGCCAAAAAATATTTTTTTTGACAGAAACTTATTTATTGATATAGATTTTTGTCTTTTTCAGATTGTGCATGGTGCCTGGAAGACGTTTGGAAGTGATCACAGGAATTACCTATTAGGTAAGTAAACTATTGTATATTCAGAACGAAAGGTAATATGTACAAAGATAATCCTCTAAAATGGCTACCTTTGGCTCCAAGCTATAAGGTTCACATTATAATGGGAACCCCAAGATCATTTGTCGCGGTAGGAGCTCACCCAGGTAGGCGGCAGGCGAGGCTTGCGGCAAGGACAGCATAGGCGTGTTAGGACAGACAGACGGACGGACAGTATTATCTCATAAAATACCGCTATAAAATCCTGTATAGGATAATTACTTAACTTCGTAAGGCCCGCGTCAAGTTTCGTTAGTTCGAAAAAGAATCGTGTGTCGGTCAGTGAAAGTCAAAAATTGAAGCAGTTGGGTTGGGCCTCATGAGGTATTTATGGAAAAAATAATATGAAGTGTTATTGACAGTTTTTGCGAAAAAAAAAATCTTTGAAAATCTGTAAGGTCAAGTTGGGTAAGTGAAACATACTTTATTTATTTCTAAAGAAAATCAAGTGGATTTAATAAAATGTTAGGTCTATCACAGTAGCAATATAGGTTGTATCTTTGCAAAACTAAGACGATTTATAAAATTAACAATATATTATTCTAGATGCCTTCAGAACAGACATATAAAAGAAAATGTACGCACACAAAAAACTGTTTCACTTGCCTCGCCGTTGGGGCAAGTGAAACAGTCGCGTTTGTCGTTCAGTACTTGCACTAAAAGGTATTTCAGATGCAAAAGTACTAAAGTACTAAAGTTATTAAGCTATTTTGATCCTTTCAACATTGAAAATAAGGTGATTTTTGTATAGAAAAGATAAAAACGTTATTTTGGGGCAAGTGAAACATATATCCAAAACCAGGGGTACTCAAATTTTTTTTTTTTTTTTTTTAATTTATTATGCCAAGGATACACATTGAAAAAACATTTAAAATAGTTTCGCCAAACTGCAAAGCAGTTTGTTGGCGAAGACAGCACTCTTTTTTTACATTTTTACTTTAAATTAAACAAGATAAGTAAACACCAGGTTTGTGCGACTTATTACCAATTTTACCAAACGATGTAAAATGTTAACCAATGTTCATCGACTTTTAGTTTATACATTTTGACAGCTGTTAACACTCTCATCGTCTGTTAACTGGTTGATTTAATAATGGACTTTGAATTAAATAAGTATCGGTTTTGGAAAAAAACGTGGCATTTATTGACTTATAATCATAACAATCAGAAAAATTCACGAGACGTTATTTTAGTACTTCTAGATCTTCCACAGAAATTAGGAATTTGAAAATAAATTAAAGTTAAGTATTTACTACTTAGCATTTTTTCAAGTTAGAAATTCCAAAGTAATGTATTTAAAATAAACTAAAATACAAAAAAAAGACAAAAACACTGTATGAACGGCAAGTTTACGAAAAGTAGAACGTGATGAAAAATGTTTAGAGCCCCTGAACTGGGGTAAGTGAAACATACATTTCACTTGCCCCGGCCGGCACTGTTTCACTTACCTCAATATGTAAATTTTAGGTTATATTTTTCTTCATCAAATCCTGGGAAAATCTGTTGCTTTTACGTAAAACAAATACACACAGGTGAAAAAGCAATTAAAAGTTATACTACTTACATTTTTTACCGCTCCGTAAGTCAGGTTTTAAAAGTTAAATAATAAGTAACTTGACGATGGGTTGAACTCGCTAATATTTTATTCACAGACTAAAAATTTGCAATGGTTTTTTTACTTTACCCGCAAACCGCATCGACATCTCTTTTTTGAATCCAGAACTATTATGACAATAACTGCTTTACCGAAAAGTCTGTGCTTTATTAAAGCTATTATTTAAGAGATATTTGAAAGTGTTCCACTTCCCCCGGTGTTTCACTTACCCAACTTGACCTTATTAAATTGTAGGCTGGTTAACATTTTCTGTCGCGCATCAGGTATGTGCGCCGTGGCTCTTATTCGCAAGTGAGTCGCATCCCTGATGCGTCGTGTGCGAGATAGTCCCAACAGCCTCCTCAATACGATTGTGCATAACTGCATAGGTTCGACTGCATTGGAATTCTTGCCATGCGGGTCATACAATTTTATTGTTTTAAAGCAGCGACCACACCAATGCTTAAAAAACGGTGTCGGTACGAAATCGCAGTGACGCGTCGTATTAGCACCGTTTTTGACGCATGCCCTCCACACATGCAATGCAATAACATGGCGTCAATTTTGACGTGCCGTGATATTCGCAACGTTAAGCAGCGGTGTGGGGAGCGTGCGTCAAAAACGGTGCTAATACGACGCGTCACTGCGATTCCGTACCGTCACCGTTTTTTAAGCATTGGTTTGGTCGCTGCTTTAATGTTGTCTAGTATTTAATAGTGTAGTACCTACTAACATAGTTAAAGCAACTGTCACTAATTACATAAGAACCCTGTGTTTGAAATAAATTATTATTATTATTATTATTATTTAAAATAGACCTAATTGCATAGAAAGTAAAGTTCAGAACACACGAGTATTTTCTTTTGCGGTTAAGGTGAGCGAGTCCGACTCGAACTTGACCGGTTTTTTAATCTCTCCACACAAACGACTTGAGACATTTCTGAATATACTCTTTCCGTCCCCCTAATTAGTCTAACTGGCTAACAATTAGTGTTAACTAGCGCTATTAGAATAGATAATTTTAATTATGACACTACTAATGGACGCCCGTGACTTCGTTTGCGTAGAATTCGTTCCCCGGTAGGTACATGCCGGTAGTCCGGTACTCCCCCGATTGAACTCCTTAGATTTTTCATATCGCATTTCTCAACATAATATGCAAGGATCGGAAAAACGCCCGTCAGTTTAAAATATACTTAACCCTGTTCCGTTTATGTTAGTATGATATATAGCCTATAGCCTTCCTCGATAAATGGGCTATCTAACATTGAAATAACATGATCTCATAACTTTTAAGTTAATTTAAGTACCACCTATGTATACTTATGGAATGCAATAAATGATTGAGTATTGAGTATTGAAATAATTTTTCAAATCTGACCAGTAGTTCCTGAAGTTCAAGCAAACAAACAAACAAACTCAGCTTTATAATATTAAATATAGATGTGTAGATAAATTGTTTTATAATCACCCTGTGACACCGTTCTATGGTTGGTCAGTCAGGGTTCCAATAGGCGGATAACATTGGCAGTATGTTCCTCGTTCTCGTTTGTAAACCACCGTTCGATGTCTTTATACTTTACGTGATTAACCATGTTTATAATAGCTACACCTGTTAAACATATGTTATGTAATGTTTTATGTCAGCTGTGGAATTTTAAATAATTTAGAATTGTACGCACTGTCTTTTTAGCTATTGTAGATCTCAATATTTTGGGTGGATGTTATCAACAGAGATCGGAATAGGTAGAGCAAATTTGCCTAAACTGGATGCACCTTCATTCAATAATGTATTCCCATTTCGCTCACGCATGAATGAATATGCGTCAAGTTTAGGCAAATTAGCTCTACCTATTCCGATCTCTGGTTATCAATCAATCTATATACATATATAAAATAATAAATTGATGGTCTGGGGTGTGATCCTCTCAAAAACGCGAACGAACGAGTGAATGTCCAAGCGGCGAGTGTAAGTAGTCCCGTCAGAGTGAACAAAACACATTTTAGCGCGTGTATTCTGAATTAGGTAGCCTTATAATTACTTACGATCTCATCGTCAGAAGCGATGCAACAGTAATAAACAAAATCAGCAAAACAGTGAATGTACATCAAAATTCGTTCTTTCCACTCATTAACTCGCTCGCCATTTTGTCAATTAAATTGAGATCGATTAGATGCAAACACGTCCGCCCGAATTGAAAGGCGTACGTAGAATGCGCGCGGTTCGAAATTCAAATTCGAAAATGGCAGTCTCGCCATCTTGCCACTTCCGCCGCGTCCCCAATTGGCCGCGTCCTGCGGAACGCCGCTGCTTCGCATCCGGAACGCACCTGTAGTCTACTCTACGTTGACGGAAAAAAAAAACCATAGACGATTGTCATTGACCGAGATATGCGAAGTTTTTATGATGTATGTAAACTCTTTGTTGCACAAAAATACAAATATTACAACATTGTTATTAAAGTAATGGGATCTCTTCCAGCTAACCCTGAAACTTGACCCACGTCCTGGTTTCCGAAGAAGCTGAAAATTTGCAAACGCCTTTAATTCTGATGACAATACAATAATATAGTACCATCGAGCTGGTCTGATGATGGAGACTCAGGGTGGCCATAGGAACTCCTAAATTACACATGATAAACCCGTTGACGAGTGGATGACGACTGTGCAAAAAAAGTACAGTCGGCAACAAAAGCTTGTCCCAATTTTTTTTATTATTTCACTTTTGAAATGCGATTTAAAAAATGCATGTTAAACTTAGAAGAGTGTTTATATGCCCGATGACATGTGGAACTCGATTCCACACGCCGTATTGAGTCTGAAGGCTCGATATTATTTATCTAGACCTAGCCCTAGGCCTTCTGCGCCCACGCAGTCGACGACCCGGTGACTCATGGTGTGGGTTCGATTACCGGTTGTGGTACGGTTCGATTCTTCTGCTCCGGTAAAATCTTCTTTAGTAACAAGCGAAGTCTTCATTTTGCGACACGAACATTTTGACTACGGCTATAGTCTATACTTTTAGGTATTTAAAAAAATGTAAACATTCCAAACCACGTGACATTGTTAAACAGCCAATCAAAACTGTTTTATCGAACTTTGACGTACGACGACTTTAACGTCAGCCAATAGAAGCAGAACACTGTCTACTTCTATTGGCTGACGAACTATATCACGTGGTTATTTGTTTACATTTTTTTAAATGCCTAAAAGTATAGACTATAGATTTGGTCATTTAGCGAAACGGATATTTTCCGAAATAATCGCGTTTTCCACACAAATATTTACCCTTGCCAGTAATCGAGTCAAGGAACGCTAGCCTCGTAGGCTAGACTGGACGAGGCTAGGTTCTAAAAGGCATGGTTTCACCCCTAACATGGACTTTAAACGACCTCGCGTCTAGACACACTGGCGCCTGCGCGGAATTACTGTAGTTATCGTATAATTGGCTCCTGCGGGCCTAGTATGGTTGCGTTTATCGCGTGACAAGATGTGGATAAAGCATACGTCACTCTCGTACTTACATATGATTGAAAAAATGACCTTCTGCTGGAATTTCTTGCGGCGCTTCTCCGCAATGATGGTCTCGTCCGAAGCGCTGGTAGACTCACCCTATATTACCGACGTGTAAAAGAGCCCTCATGTGGCCTATTTACTGTATTTTTTTTTTTACGTGTCAGAAATCAAATCAAATCAATTAATTTATTCACTTGAGAAGCGGTTACAATGGTTTTTTTAACATAGAAAAGTACTCTCTCGCTGGCGACACCAGCATGCAAATATGTATAAGTATAGAAAATAAAAAAAACTTAAAAAATACTTCTACTAATAATCCAATCCATGACGAATGTTTAATGGCTGGTTCCTATATTCAAACCGCGGACAGATAGGCTTACTTCGGATTAAAATTTGACACATTTTGTATGGGCAAATGTCAAATTTTAACCCGAAGTAAGCCTTATCTATCCGCGGTTTGAATATAGGAACCCGACATTAGCCACATTCTGTAACGCGATTTGTCGCCAAATACATAAAATAAATAAATAAATATTTATCAGGGGACAATGTCACACCAATTGACCTAGTCCCAAACTAAGCTCTACACTTTTACTATGGGTACTAGGCAACGATATAAATACTTATATAGAGAAATATATACTTAAAAATATAGAAAACATCCATGACTCAGGAACAAATATTCGCGCTCATCACACTAATATCTGCCCTTGCCGGGGACTTGAACCCAGGACCGCTAGCTTCGTAGGCAGGGTCACTACCATCTAGGTCAGCGCGTCGTAATGTATATAATTGTCAGTTTTGTGACTAAGAAATGTCTTGTATTTTGGTAACAAGACTGACAAGGCACAAATGTTTGGGGAGATTTTGGAAATACTGTTTTTTCTTTCCACCTCTAGACCTCATAAGCAACCTTCTTGCTAGATTTGTAATATCTAGACCCAGGGGTGGGGTAATTGGTGGGGTGGGGTAATTGGTTGGGGTGGGGTAATTGGTTTGAATCTACCTCCTCGTGGTCCACCCTGGTTAACGTCTTCCCATAAGCAATCCACTCAAAACGATTTGCACCGAAGACGGCTAAACGATTCTAACCTTCATCGGCCCGCTGGATCTGCTCCTTCAGAGACTCCCAGCGTATCCTGCTATTAAGAAAATAATAATAAACCAAATGCAAGAAAACGGACCTTCTAAGGACCATCTGACGAGGATTGTCGGACCTTCTGTCCGCATTCTCCAACTAAATATTGAGGGATCGTCAAGATCCAAATGTGACTACTTGGCAAGATTGGCAAATGACAATGATATAGATGTGATAGTTCTCCAAGAGCATCACATCGATGATATCTGTAAATTAGACCACCGGGCGTACATACCCGGCTTTAACCTCTTGGCTTACACACTGTCGCCCATTTATGGGTCGGCAGTTTATTCAAAATTGACTTTAGTCGACTGTTCAGTTGTAGACATTAGTAACGCCAATAACCTAGAATTAATAACGGTTAAGATTGCTGACTTAACTATAGTGGCAGTCTATAAGCCCCCTGGAAACTTGTTTCCGAGCCCCCCCCTACCCACTCAATCTCACCCCTGCGTGTACATTGGTGACTTCAACAGCCACCACTCCTCCTGGGGCTACTCAACTAATGACGCCAATGGCATCTCTCTAACTGATTGGGCGGAGCAGGAAAGGGTCCAACTCGTATTTGACCCAAAAGATAGGGGTTCTTTTCGCTCAGCCCGATGGCAGCGCGATACGAACCCAGACCTCTGCTTTACCTCAGTCGATCAGCAAGGATACCCGCTGCCTGCTTGCCGTAGGATTCTCGAAGGTTTTCCGAGAAGCCAGCATCGCCCAGCATGTGTAAAGATCGGTCTCGAAATCCCACTGGTGAAGTCGGTGCCTAAAGCTCGCTGGAACTTCTCTAAAGCCGACTGGGTGTCCTACGGGGGGCATGTGGAGGCTACTATTCGGTGGATAAAACCTACTGTAGAAAATTACGACCGTTTCTGTCGAGTCTTGTCCAGTGCCGCTAACCGTCACGTCCCAAGAGGGTGCCGTAAAGAGTACACCCCGGGTTGGAGTGCTGACGTAGAGGTAGCGTACCAAGAGTACTTGACTACTGGAGACCCGGGTGCGGCCCACGATATTCTAAACGCTCTGGATGATTCCAGACGAAAGAAGTGGGTCGAAAGTGTGGAAGATCTGGATTTTACGCACTCTAGTAAAAGGAGCTGGACACTTCTCCGCAAAATGGGGGGTGCTGCTGCCCCTAAGCCATTGGAGAGCGGAGTGCACCCGGATGACATTGCGAAGAGGCTACAGCAACTTACTAAAAGTGGCTCTCTGGACAGGGTGTTCGCCAAGGCGATCCGGGTAGGAAACATGAGAAAGATTGAAGCCCTCCCGGCACATAAAACCCTTGGTGCCCCATTTACTATCCCTGAGCTGGAGTCCGCTCAGAAATCAACCAAGTGCGGTAAGGCGGCGGGACTGGATGAAATATATCCCGAATTTCTGTCTCACCTCGGGAAACGTGCAAAGCGGTGGCTTACCAGCTTTTTTAACAACATCCTTGAAACTGGTATCCTACCTCCAATCCTCAGAAGGGCTAAGGTTATAGCTATTTTGAAACCTGGGAAACCCGCTAATGACCCGGCGAGCTACAGGCCCATCTCGTTGCTGAGTGTCACCTATAAGTTGCTGGAGCGCTTATTGTACAACCGACTGTACCCCATGATCAACCCAAACATCCCCGCTGAGCAGGCTGGGTTCAGGGCAAACCGGTGTTGCGCAGACCAGGTGCTGGCACTGTCATCCTATATCGAAGCTGGTTTTCAGCGGGGCCTCAAAACCTTCGCTGCTTTCGTCGACCTGAAGGCAGCTTATGACACTGTCTGGGTTAATGGCCTGTTGCACAAGTTGAAAGACATAGTCCCATGCAAAAGGGTCCTGAAGCTACTGAAAAGTATGCTAGGCCCCCGCCTGATAAAGGTGATGCTCGGCTCGAAAGAAAGTAGCTTCAAAACGGTCAAAGATGGACTGCCACAGGGTTCTGTGTTGGCCCCACTGTTTTTCAACGCGTATACAAGTGATGTTCCGACCACGAAAGCAGAAAAGTTCATGTATGCCGACGACCTTGCATTAGCGTGCCAAGGCAGGAAATTCCGGGAGGGAGAAGATATGCTCACTAGCGACCTTCGCGTTATGAGCACATATTATAGGAAATGGCGACTCTGCCCAAACCCGTCTAAGACAGAGGCAACTGCTTTCCATCTTACAAATTGCATGGCAAGCAAGGAATTAAATGTATCCTTTGAGGGGGAGAGGGTCCGTCACAGTTTCACTCCCAAGTACCTTGGCGTCACGCTGGATAGATCGCTGACTTTCCGCGAACACCTGGAGGCCTCAGCGCAGAAGACAAAAACTCGGGTGAACCTAATCGCGCGTCTGGCGGGGACCACGTGGGGTGCCCGTGCTGATGTTCTGCGGACTTCCGCACTGGCTCTAGTATACTCCACTGCGGAGTACTGTGCCCCGATCTGGTACCGGAGTGTTCACACGCACAAGCTAGACGTCCAACTCAACCGAGCTATGCGCATCATCACGGGCACCTTGCGTCCCACACCAACCTCTTGGCTACCCGTGCTAGCAAATATTGCCCCTCCACATATGAGGCGCACACAAGCTGCAGCGGCTGAATGGAGCAAAGCAGTCGAAGTCCAACTACCACACAGGTTACCGATCACCAAGACCCTGGACAGGAGTATACCGGAGCGACTCATCTCGCGCAAACCTTTCTGGTCCGATCCCGGTATCCGCCAACGCGTAAACCTAGCGTCTTCTTGGGCAGCTGAATGGAAGTCCCAGGAGTGCTCTGCGGGTGGCCTTGTCTGTGATCCGTCAGCCCGGTTGCCTGGCTTTAAGGCCAGCCGAAAAATCTGGACGACGCTAAATAGAATACGCACGGAGGTCGCCCGCTGTAACTATTGTCTGTACAAATGGGGCCGTAGTGAGTCGCCGGCGTGTGACTGTGGCGCACCGCAACAAACAGTGTCACACATAGTGGAGGAGTGCCCTAATCGCCGTTTCGCTGGCGGCATTGAGGGTCTCAATGAGTGTTCTGAGGCGGCTATAGACTGGCTGCAAAATCTAGACTTGGAATTATAATGAATATCGCAGGATCTTCTCAGGCCGTACGATAATAATAATAATAATCTAGACCCAGCAGCTTGGGATGTGCGTTGATATGTCAGTTAGTCATTCAGTCAGTTTCTTCTTTTATATATTTAGATAATTCACGATGTGATGGCGAAAGTAAAGGCGTTCTGAGCTGATGATAACTCTTAAACGGCTCGTTTTCAAAAATATTGTACATACTCGTAACATACTTAATTAAAGGCTTATTGAAAACTAAATCACGATCGCATCCTTTGAGTAAACTATGTATATGGGTAACTTAGTCGTACAAACTATATGGGGTAACTTAGTCATACAAACTATATATTATGGTTAACTTAGTCATACTAACTATTTGGGTAACTTTGGTTACACAAAGGAATCAATTCAGTTTTGTTTTAATTAAAAGAAGATGTTGTGACTAAGATTGAAAAGGGCATGCTTCGATAGTTCGGTCATTTGGAAAGGATGGATGAAAGAAGATTGACGAAACAGATATACAGATCGAAAGTGACCCGTCCAGGGTCGGAAGGGGCCGCCCTAGGCGTACTTTTTCGAGTCAAATCGGAGAAATACTGGAAAAGGGCCGAGTCTTAAGTACCTACCCGAAACCGGCGTGCGTGCATGACTCGATGTATGAATGTGGAAGAAGCGAAAGAAATTTGTCAAGATCGTAGCAAGTGGAAAGAAGTGGTCTCTGCCTACCCCTCTGGGAAACAGGCGTGATTTAATGTATGTATGTATGTTTTAATTAAAGCCCTTAACTATGTACAATTCTTTTTTACAACGATCCAAACGGCCCAACGGATTTTCAAAACTAACTTAGAACCACCGCTAGAAAACCTGCTTTCAAATAAAAAACGCATCGAAATCGGTTCATCCATTTATAGTGCCATACACAGACACAAGATTAAAAACGAATATTATCAATAATCCTGTCCTAACAATCTGAATAACTTTACACCAAGTCATAACACCGTCTATTAATTTATTTTATAATCTACCGTGATTACATCACATGAACATCTCGCCACAACGACGTCTTTGAATCATCGCTTACGCATCCTAAAATTAACCTCATTACATTATTTAGCGTCAATAGTCGACTGTTCTCGGGTCGTTGACCCGCCGAAATTGGGCGTGCTTTCGTTTCGAATTCGCGCCGATCGCGAAACCGGTACGAACAGTACCATTACCATGAGTTACAATTATAGTACAACACAATTTATATGGCGTGTCGTCAATCTTCGTTCGTGTACGAACAACGATTCCGATCTTTTCCAAAACCCACCATCAGACTTGTACATAATGGTTATAAGGTGCAAATTAAATTGCATTTATTTTTCCATCTCATTCACCCACGTCTGACGGCTGACTGAATGACACGCAGGCGCGCGTCAACATGGCGTCACTAATAACCAATAATAGCACCGTATACAGACGATAGATGCTTGGATCATGCTGATTGGTTCCCGCGCTTCGAAGCGCTTAAAAGGAGCGCTCCGATTTCAGTCAATCGGTAAAATGAACTAGTTAGATCTTTTAATTCCTTTTGGTCCTTTAGCTCCGGAGCAAATTTTGTGATTTGAACAGGACAAGGACACGCTTTGATATAGGTGCTATTGGTCTCGTTAACATCGAGTGTCGTGCCGCTCTGTGTCGCTCATACGTACAACAATTGCTACTGACCTAAAGGACCGAAGACCGATTAAGATCGTTTACGAGGCACTAGTTCATTTCGGTCTGTGACGGGAATTCATTCCTTTTAGTTCTTAGTTCCTGGCCGAACCGACACAACCCTAGTTACGTTACAATTACCGTACTCGCTTAGGGCTTTTAATATCGGTATTCCGAGATAGCTCGCTATTTTCCAGTACCGCTTGCTGCGGGACGCAATAGTTTGGCAGACGATACATTATAATGTTATGGTTTCTTCGCAAAAAACGGGCTATTCCCAGTTGTCCACCCCCGCACACTTTTACAATGGAATAAAGTTGAAAGTGGCAACATAAAAGTGAAGATATCTATAAGTATTGTTTTTTTTTTACCTTATGTATCAATTTCGTTGCTTGATCCGGCAAATAAAGAGTCGAATACGTAATTCTTATAGAGTGCGAGGGACAGTCTCTAGTGTATTTTTACATGCACAAAAATGTCTCGATCGCGTTTACGTTTCTCGTATGAATAACATGGTCACTTTCGCGTTCGAGACGGTTTGCCGCGTGAACAGCAACTTACACTCGAGAATCTCGAGATACAGAGCATTCGACTCGCTAGTAGGGTTTGCAATATTCGTTGGTTTTTAATATTCGAATAATATGAATAGTTCGATTTCCGATATTCGAATATTCGAATTTTTCGGATAATTTGAATATTTATTGAAACAAAACGAATTAATGGTTTAATGTTGTAAAATCAAATAAATAGGCTTTAAATATTTAAAAAAATAGCATTCCGTGGTCAAATTAAATATTATTAGTTATTAATATAGCAAGTAGCAGGAAGCGAGCGACCCAACTACGTCACTCAACTCACTCACTGCTCGTTATTGTAATATATTTTTTTGAGCTAAATTTGTTTTTTTGGGAATGTTAACTTGTAGATACGATTAACTTTAATTAAGTAAAACAACATAAAATAATATAAAAACCATAACACAATAACTGAAAAAGAAAACTAAAATTAAATAAAACTAACTCTAAATATATAAATTACCTAACTAAAACATTAAATCTAAGAATGGCCCCTGCGGCATTGTACCAAAGATGCTGGCAGCATTTCCTCACTGGATGGTTAAGTAAACTTATACGTTGAGCGAGGAAACTGCCAGCTCTTCGGTCTCCCGTGACGTGACGTCAATGAGCCTCTTCGAAACTTCTTTGAAGAGGCTTCGAGCGCTAGGACCCCGCGGACCAAGGGTCTCGACACCGAATGGAATAAACATATATTCTGGGCCGAGACCACTATATTTTACTACCTTCATGCTTTCGGCCGCTTCAGCTGCCGCACCAGCCCTATTAAAGGTCCGGTGGAGATGTGATGGGGCTAGCGTGTCTACACAGGTTGCATCCCACACTAGCACCCGTCCCATATTCCACGGGACCAAGGTCATTCCGTCAGGTCTCTTGCCATCATTTCTAGAAATGCCTGTCGGCTCTAAAAGAGCCGGGACCTTTATTGAGGCAAGAGACCGACGAATGATGTCGTTGAGTGCGGTGTGTCTGGAAAAGCGGCCAGCACTTCTCTGGCAAGAAAGTCCGTGATGTCCTAGCCGATCTACGTCACTTCACCACAAGGCGAAGGCAAACTGAAAGTCGGAGTGTGTTAGGGTCTAGGAAAGTTCCAGTGCTTGGCGAGGGATGAGCTTGAAGCCAGTATCCAGCCTCCCTTGTACCGACTGCTAAAATTCTAGCACGATCCGCTGCGCAGCACTGGCTAAGAAGGGAATCAACAGTCAATTTGGGAATTAGTTTTAAAACTCATGTTGTCTCATGTTATAATATTTGCATTCCAGTTTAATATTTGCTTGCATTTCTCAGTAGGTATGAAAAAAAGCTGATTCCAGCGTTCTATTAAAAGTGGGAAACTATTTCAATCCTTTTTAGTACTATTCAAAATATCCGAATTATTCGAATAAGTAACACTGCCGTATTCAAATTTAATTTGTGTCGGATATTCGAATAATATGAATATTCGAATATTCGAATTGCAAACCCTACTCGCTAGCGAGTACGGTAATTGCAACTCATGGTAAGGGTACAGTTCGACGTGGGTTAACTGGGGTCGAGCGAACTACAATACCAGATTCTTGATAAACGCTACACTGATTTTGCTATATCGCTGTCACATATTACTGCTATATTACTGTTAAGGAATTTTGCTTGTAGAATTACGACAACATTATCGTAACTTATTTAAATGTATATGACAGACGTAAGCTGACGGGCGGTCGTATTTGAAAACAGGTTTTTTTTATAGGTGTGTGAGGCAAACGAGCCTTCTAAAAAAAAGGACGGTAAAAAATATCCTCATGGAAGTTTGTCTCTAATACAAACGATTTGACGTTTAGTATATAAAATGACTGAAGACCTTAAACGGCACTAGCTAGTGCTAGCAACACGCAGTTACAAAGTGACGTCATTCTGACAACCGGGGTGGCCCGCTTAGGACAAAGATGGTGTAAGATACGTAAAACCAAAGAAAGGCTTGTAGTACTGTTAGGCGATGGGCTTGCAACCTGTCACTGATAGACTGGTAAACATCTTAGCCTAACTGTGGGAAAGGTGATAGCGTTGTTGGTAATTTTGTAGCTCTGCCTACCCCAATCTGGGAATGTAGGCGTGAGTTGTATGTGTCTAAAGAAGAATAAAGGCCCAGATTGTATCACACGTAAAGATAAAGTAATTTGTAAAACAGTTCCACACGAAATCGCGGCGATTAGAGCAATTATATCCCGGTCGATGTGAGGTCAGTGTACGGAGCAGCACAGGTTATGGGGCTGTGTGGGTGGTGATCGCGGCTATATTGTATCTAAGTAAAGTTAGATAGGAAAAGCACTTATGTTCTCTAAGAATAAAGAACACTTTCCTATCTAACTTTTCGATCAGATTCGACGTTGAGAAAGTAAAGGGACGATATGCTATCGACGTGCGTGATAGCGATTGTTTATGGAATCAGTGATTTGAAGGACGAACGAACTTCATACAACTCCAAAAACCTGTTGATAATTCGGTGATCACATTTTGCACAATAAGGTTAAGTTATTTTTAGTGACAGGTTGCAGGCCCATCGCCTAACAGTACCTACTATAAAGCCTTTATTCCCTTAGTCGCGTCTCACGACATCCACGGGAAGACATGGAGTGGCACTATTCTAACCCGGTAAACACACGGGGTAACCAGAATTCATCATACATGAACTGAAAACTGCATTCAACTTCGTTGCGCAGTTTAAAAGATCTAAGCGAACGGACAGCGGGAACGTCTCTATTTTATACTATGTAATAGTAGTTTATGTAGAAAACAAGATGACGGTGACCGTCTTTTTAAACAGGAGATAACCTCACACAAAGTGACCTAGTCCCAAACTAAGCTCTAGGCTTGTACTATGGGTACTAGACAACAATAAACTTACTTAGGTTAGGTATATAGAGAAACTAGCTGTTCCCGTGTCCACTTCGTTGGGCAAAACATTTTTTTTGAGTTAATTATTTTCCCGCTAATTCCAGTTTCCGTGGGAATTTAGGGAATTCCTTTCTTAGTGCACCTCTACGGTACCTAAGCTACGTCCCTTCCAAATTTCAAGTGCCTACGTTTAGCCGTTCAGGCTGTGCGTTGATATGTCAGTCAGTCAGTTAGTCAGTTTCTCCTTTTATATATTTAGACTAGCACCCGCTGTCGCTTCGCTTAGGTTGAATAATTGATTGCGTTTTCTGTAACACCTGTACATAATCAAGGCTTTTTGTAAATAAAAACCTTCCTCTTTAGTTTGAAAGATTTAAGCGTACAGACAGAAGGACTGACGCCACAGACAGCGGGAAGCTTCTTTGTTAAAAAGTCGCTAAAAATATCATGTGATTAATTTAAGAGCCCTAAAGTATGTGTACTACTACTATAGTATAATTCTGACTGTCTATACCTCCTGCCATAAAAAAGCTATTAGGTACAGTCACGAGATTAAGGCCTGTATTAATAAACTAATCTCAACTCTAATGCTCGTCTCGAGATGTGCCAAAAAAATGACAGTGTTCTATGGTTTGACGTTTACTTTGACGTATCTTGTGACGCGCATCTCAGCCAAGATGAGTTTATTAATACGGGCCTTAGTTTCCTTAGTATAGTACTGTTAGGCGTTGGGCTTGCAACCTGTCACTAATACACTGGTAAACATCTTCGCCTAAGTGTGCAAAATGTGGTTACAGAATTATCAACAAGTTTTTAGAGTTGTTGGTAATTCTGTAGCTCTGCCTACCCCACTCTGGGAATAAAGGCGTGAGTTTATGTATGTATGTATGTATGTAGTTTGGTATCCACCTTAGGTCCAAAGTCAATCTGACTGTTAGGTTTAATATACTCACGTAGCTCTAGTTATAGCGTATAGGTTGTTTGTGTACGGCGAAGCAATGTTACTATGGATAGATACGCATGTATGTAGATATAGGTTGTAAAGAGAAATAAAATCAGTTAGCAACAGACTATGCTTGTGTATTCATCTCCGGTCCATAACCTCAAACCTAACACTGATATACTACAATCATAAGGTTGAGTATCCTAAAAGTTACAAATGACTTGGCATCTCTAATGACATTGACGGCTTCAAGTATATTTTTCTTGAAATGGATCCCAAATTAACGCTCGCGACCGTACCTATATTATTTCTTCGGAAGAAACAACAAACATAAGTACACGCGTACTGTGCTCAGCATAAATAATTAATGTCCCCTCGGAACAGGGGCTATGAAAACCTACAAATTTGACCCGTATAGCACTTTTTTGTGCTGCACGATCCTGCCGTTTCTAAAGCACCTTAGTCCACGGAAACAAAGCTCGTTTCAGCTCGACTAAATGGACAGCATTCGATATTCAGTTGTTGTAGTAAAGGGTGTCTCAAGTAGTCACGAGTTGTATTTATTTACTCCTCTTAGGTGATTCTCATTATATAACTCGCTATTTATTTTAAAACCACTTATTAAATTATAGAAGACGTCCATGTACGTGTAAAAGTCGTTTCCCACTACTACCCCTATTTCTTCCCGTTGGGGGTCGGTTTTTGGAAAATCCTTTCTTGTGTTCAAGTCCCTAGATCTTGCAATTTTAGCAGTGTGTTGATCGATCAGCCAGACAGTTTCTTCATTTTCCGTCTTATGATTGGAATCTTGAGATTAAAGCTTTGAGAATGCAAATATCTATAGCCCACCACCATGATCAAAAAATGGTTGCGAAATTAATACAGTTCCCAAGGGAATAAGGATAAACAAGTGTCTTATAAAAAGCTTAATTAAGAAAAAAAACAACCTTCTAATACTCAAAGTGACAGTCTTACTTACGTACTTTCTCGATTCTTAAACAAAGCCATTTTACCCAACCGACACAGCTCCGCCGTGTCTCGCCCAAGTACCACAAACAGCTATGCAACAAGCGCGAGTCTAAACACGGAGTCGTGCGTGTCGCCAGTTGAAAACTCCAGTCCATTTCGGTCGATAATTTTGGCGCCCAACGTGGTACTCTGTATTCGCACTGTAACTTGTAGTTTTTTGTGTCTCCTTCTATCTCGGCTACTGTGGTAGTGAAGGGTGTATTCTGGTACGTGTTCCGTTATTGCGCTGTGACCCAAATATATCCTTTGTTAGGTTTAGAGGGTAGGTCAATTGATGAGATTGCATTTTGTTTCTATTGAAGGGAATAATTTGATTCAAATAATCGTTATTTTTTTTGTTATTAATGTTATATGGAAAATGGATATCTTTGGCATCATTATACGGTTAAAATGATTGCAAATATCTGTAACCTCCTAATGGGAATTTAAATTTTCTAAGAAAATTTTCCGTTTTGACACGAAAATTTGCCGCACAATTTTGTAGGGATACTTTTCGTCGCACACGGACCTTTTTTCGTCTTCGTTGTTTGTATGGTTAACTGCGCTTAACTGTGGTCCAACTTTTTGGTCCCCGCCCAATAACCATTAACGCAGTATAATGAACTTAAAACAAAAACTGTCACGACATAGAGTTGATTAGTACTTGAGATACAAGCGGGTAAAGTTCACCTAAAAATCATGTAAGTAAAAAAATTGTTCATACTAGTCTTGTTGTTTTTTTTGTGTTTGTCGTAACGGTTTTTATAACATAAAATCAATGTTTTAATTAATACCAAGGACAATATAGGTAGATTTTATATAAATGAAGGCGTCAATGACTGGGCGCACTGCGAGTACTTATAGTCTTATCGACTTCGCCCTAGCGACCGGCACGCACACGTCAACAACATCATTCATATTAGCGGAATGAGCTCATACTCAGGTGTGAGGCGCGAGCGATACAGTATAGATATAGTTTTGTATATACGTATAGCTTCTGCCCGTGACTTAAAAAGCTTAAAAAGGAAAAGGTTGGGGAAAGTTGTCGTTGGGTAAAATGACCGCGGCCTATGTCGATGTATGGGCATAACAGTTTTCCAACGGCCAAGTTAAGTTTGTCACGAGGTCTAATTTGTTTGTAGTAACGGCTTCGGAACTCTACACTGAGCCTCGCTCGTCCGACATGGTCTTGGCCGTTTTTTTTGCTTTATTGTGTGTTGTAGGTTTTTTTATTCGTACTAATATTGTGTAGTGACTAAAATTGAAAAGGGCATGCTTCGATGGTTCGGTCATTTGGAAAGGATGGATGAAAGAAGATTGACGATATACAGATCGAAAGTGAGTGGACGGGTCGGAAAGGGCCGCCATAGGCGTACTTTTCCGAGTCAAATCGGAGAAATACTGGAAAAGGGCCGAATCTTAAGTACCCGAAACCGACGTGCGTGCATGACTCGATGTATGAATGAGGAAGAAGCGAAAGAAATTTGTCAAGATCGTAGCAGGTGGAAAGAAGTGGTCTCTGCCTACCCCTCTGGGAAACAGGCCTGATTTAATGTATGTATGTACTAATATTATAAAGAGGTAAAGTTAGTGACGTTAGGGTAATCTTTGGATCTACTCAACCGATTTTGAAAATTCTTTTATCTTTAGAAAACCCCGTCATTTGTGAGTGTCATAGGCTATATATTAAGTTAAAAAAATGTTTATTGCCCAACGTAGTGTGCACGGAAACAACTAGTTTCAAAAACAAAACGTTTTTAGTATGGAAACGCGCTACACCGCGCCGCTTCCGCTCTCAGCGAGGTTGTGACTTAAATTCGTGCTCGATACGCGCTTGGCGTAATTTATTAACACGTCTGAGTCATCGAAACTAGTTGCACTCTAAAATTAGTATTTATTTTTGGACGTAATCATGAATCACTGAAAGTGTAAAGCAAAAGTATGGTAATTAAAAAAAAAGTGAACCCATTTAAATACATACAATTACATACCTTCATGTCTGTAATCCCACAGTGGGGTAGGCAGAGCTACAGTATTACCTACAACTCTAAAAGTTGTTGATGATTCAGTAACCACATTTTGCACAATTAGGCTAAGATGTTTACCAGTGTATTAGTAACAGGTTGCAAGCCCATCGCCTAACAGTACTACAAGCCTTTATTCCCTTAGTCGCCTCTTACGACATTCACGAGAAGACATGGAGTGGTAGTATTCTAACCCGGTAACCACACGGGGTGAACATATTTAAGGACCAAAATTAAGAAACTGTAACTTAAGTCATCTGAGTAACAGTACATTTCAATAGAACTGAATTTAATCACTTAACTCACACTAATGCTAGCCAAATTGCAGCTAAACCTAATGGAGCAGAAGCCGTACTACCATTAAACATACCTAATTGACTTGCCGTGCAAAAACTTTCTGGCAGTGTGCCTACGTTCAGACACTTAATACATCTGTCTGTTCTGCATTGCTTCAAGGAATATTCAGCAGTCCACTTGTTACACACATTGTCCAAAATGGTTAGTTTTGAGTAGCAGAATTTTCTTTCAGGTGTATATTTTGTTCCAAATATTAATTTTTCCGTAAGCTATGTTATGCTGGAGCTATTTTAGATTAAATTGCATTATTTAATTGCTATATGTAGGTTAGGTTTGATTCAATTTATAAGCGATATCAAAGAATAAACTCATTTGTCAAGAAATTGCACTCTACATTTTGAT
Source organism: Acleris laterana (assembly GCA_963966035.1). Classification (NCBI taxonomy): domain Eukaryota; kingdom Metazoa; phylum Arthropoda; class Insecta; order Lepidoptera; family Tortricidae; genus Acleris; species Acleris laterana. The sequence continues at coordinate 8,214,542 of OZ014464.1, forward strand.
GAAAAACCGTATTAAAATCCGATGTGTAGGTAAGATTTAAGCGTACATATATACGTCTTTAATTTATACAATGTAACCTACAAATATACCTATATAAATTCTACATAATACATAAAAATGTAAACGGTAATAATATCAGGGATTGAAAACCGGTTTATTTTCCGTACCGGTTAGAGCCGCACTTTGAGTGCCTAACCCATAATAAAGGTTACGCTCGCAAGAACCGCTCTAACCGGTATCTCTATGTCGGAGCGTAAACAGGGAACGAAATCAATTTACCGGTTAGAGAGCGGTTCCTCCGTGTGGGGGGTGAATGACCGCTCGTTTAAGGAGACAGGATTGGTTTGCTATGGTATTAGATTGATAGCGCAGCCACCAGCAGCGCCTCGACGCGCGACAGCGGTCATTCATCCCGTATCGAAACACAGAGTAACCGGTTAGGGAGCGCTTCGAAATAACGTTCCCAAATCATTTCGTTCGAACGTAACCTAAATTATTAACCGGTTTAACCTAAATAAATACCGGTTTATTTGTAACCGGTTACAATCCCTGAATAATATACCTAGAAAAACAATCACCGTTAATAAGTGTCGCTAAACTTTATCCTTCTTATTCATAAACCCACAATAAACCTATTTCAGTAAATGTATTCTTCGTCCTTTTCTGTTAAATTCCAATGTCACAATGAGCGATAACTCCAGAGTATATATACAGCATTTTTTAGCTTTTATGAAAGAGGGCAAGGCTCGCGCCAGCCCCACGTTGGGCGCCAGTTTGACTGAGCGCGGTCCAATCGATACGCTCCGCACGCATCGCCACGCTGTACTGGATTTCCTTTCTTTGTCTACCTGCCTCCGTTTTCACAAAGCCGACAGTGACACGAGTGACCGTGAGGATGAGTTGAGATTGGGCAGCTAAATAAAAAATACGTTTGTTATTTTAGACTACTCTCTAACATATGTCAAAATAAATCAATTCGGAGCAGGGTAGTGATTCCCTCAACAACGTCGGTCGGACGGACGGACAAGTGAATGTCCAAGCGGCGAGTTTAAGTAGTCCCGTCAGCTCGTGCGTCAGCATGGTTTCTGCCAATGGATCGAACGTATAAGGCTGCTTAATTAAAAATGCACGCGCTAAAATGTGCTTTGTTCGCTCTGACGGGATTAACCAAACTCGCCGCTGCGATTTTGCTCGTTCGGTCCGCTCGTCCGTTTTTTTTGTGAGAGTAACACCCTAGGACACATGCTACCCGTGCAGTTCTTACGATCGGTTTGAAAAACAGCGGTTATCTATGGTTCTTATCCAGGTTTTTCGTAAAACACGCGCTCAAAGTGGAATCCATTGACTGTTATGATCGCTGGGATAAACCTGGTGATTTTGGTTTTTCGATCCTTCCTGCAGTTGGATGGCGTTGCGACTATAAGGCCGGCTTGACTTCAAGGCCTTCAAGCTAAGCAAGTGAAAATGCAACTAAAGAGCTAGCTTATAGGGTAGGAATGACGAGAAAACGATGGTGGTGCCGCGGTGGTGGGCGGTGCAGACAACGTAGCGAGAGAAATTAACCGTTATTTCGAGCAGGAACAGTTTTACTTTGCTCTTTGATCAGAATAGTATTAATTCTGTTAATGTTATTGTGAATAGTGCCACTCCATATCTTTCCGTGGATGTCGTAAGAGACGGCTAAGGGAATAAAGGCGTATAGTATTGTTAGGCGATGGGCTTGCAACCTGTCACTAATACACTGGTAAACATCTTAGCCTATGTGTGCAAAATGTGGTTACAGAATTATCAACAAGTTTTTTAGAGTTGTTGGTTATTCTGTAGCTCTGCCTACCCCACTCTGGGAATAAAGGCGTGAGTTTATGTATGTATGTATGTTATTGTGTGTTAAGGGTGGTAAAGAAAGAATTACAGACGAGAGTCTGTTAGCTTTAATGACTCGAGCTTTGTATTTCCTTTACCAACCGTGTAATATACAATGTTTTCATCACAATTGCGAGGAAATAAAATAAAATCAGACAAAAGATCATATTTTTAACTTATTAGCGGCAGACTACATCATTGTCTGTGACTTACCACAGATAATGCCAAACGGGTTTGGAGTCCGATTCTAGTGCCAGTCGAGATCAATAGTTTATATGCGAGATAATGAAACTTCATATCGAATGGCACAAGAATTGGGGTCCTGACGTATTGTGATAGTTTGAGTCCACGTGTATAATAAAAAAAAAAAAAAAAAACTATTACGCACGATAGGGCGTAATGGTAAAATAAAGGCCCGCGGGTATTATTTTCGATTTATGGTCGTTTTTTCTAGCATGTTAGGACACTATTTACGAGCAAGTGTGATGAAAAAAATTAACCTGGTTTCCGAGGCCTGGTGCGTCGCATTTTTAAAGTAGCACTTATCGATTCTCAGAGCGATATCGCCAACGATTTTTGGCTTCGTATCGCGTTTCAGTTGAAATGTAATGCGTCCACTAAACCAATCAGGGATGTCATGTTATGTCGATTAGTTGTGAAGGCAACTGAGCCTTATGCCGAGCGTTGACCTCAGGCCGGTACCTACCACCACGTACCCTTACAGTGGTGGCCACATTATGGGACACTAGGGAATGCTAATAACCGGTTATAACCGGTTATTTGCATACAAAATCGTCTAATAACCGGTTAAATTGCATTTACACGCTTGCGTTTTTACAATACACGTGGGTGGATCGATTTTTTTTAGGGTTCCGTACCAAAAGGGTAAAAACGGGACGCTATTACTAAGACTCCACTGTCCGTCTGTCTGTCTGTCACCAGGCAGTAGATCATGAACCGTAATAACAAGACAGTTGAAATTTTCACAGATAATGTATTTCTGTTGCCGCTATAACAACAAATATAATAATAATTATAGAACTGTTATTACCATGGCAACGCTCATTATACAATTGTTAAAATATTAAGGGAATGATCGTGTGATAAAAAATTGAAATTTTACCCTCTTTCAACAACATTAGTCCCGGAATCCCGGGATATATCCATTTCCATAGTTTGAGGTCATTCACCTCGTGTTGCACCGGAAATCCGATCACTGATTGTGGCGAAAAAACAAAAATAAATAATTATTACACATTTTTATCCTGTGATTTTGCCTTATCGTTTCAATAAAACACTGTGTTAACCTTTAAATTTGATCAAAGTACCTTTACCTTTTGGATTGACGATCAAATTGTTAGTCATATTTGTAGGTAGGTAAATGTATAAAAAACGGAAGTGTATTAAATTATGTGGCCACCACTGTATTACTACTAGTATTCAACGTCACGCCATACGGACTTGCCCATAAATTTACTAACTGGGTCGAACATGGAACGTGGCGAACATGAACTCTTATTGTTATACCTTTACAATTTGTAGTTGTAATATTATAGCTACGTACAACTCGAATTTGGTGGTATAATTACTATTTAACAGCCGCAAAAACGCGATATAATGATATACAGTGGCGGTCACATAATTAGGAACGCTTGCGGTTTTCCCATACAATTGCCTGCAAATATGACTTTTCAGTTTTAACTACCAATCAAAAAGTTCTTAGCCATTTTCATTTCGATTTAGCTCGAATAGATTCGATATTATTCCGATTTTTATCATCGAGCAAAATAAAACTGTTCCTGCTCGAAATACTGGTTAGCTTCGCTCGCTAATTTGATCGCACCACGGCCCATTACCAACCATTTTTCGTCTTTCCCACTCTAATAGTTGCATTTCACTTGCTCTGCTTGAGACTGCACCGAGCAAACGCCGAGCGTCCAGTGGCGCCCTCATTACTATTATTGTGTTTTCTAATTAACTTAAGAATTTTCTTGGAATCAGACGAAATGTTTTTAAAGTGCAAGTAAAAACACAATTTACGGGATACGATACGTAACGAACTTTAATAACAATTACCCTTTGAGTAGGTAGTCAGGTTAACGGGAAGAGGTGGCCACTTTTTTCCGTTAAGTTGATAACTCGAAGGTGAATTGTTATTAAACTATGTGATACCCTATAAGCTGTGTTTTCATTTGTAGTACAAAAACACACCGTCCAATTTAAAGAAAATACTTTAGTTAATTAGAAAACACAATAAAAGTAATGAGGGCGCCACTGTACATATTTCTATATTTCTGTCTTGTAGGGTTCCGAAGCCGTTACGATAAACACAAAAAACTATCTCAAAAAACCACATGTACGGACGGACATGGCGAAACTATAAAGGTTCGTAGTTTGACTACGGAACCCTAAAAACTAACTACCAGGTTAATCCCAGCTATGATAAACCTTGCGAATCTATTTCGCTCCGAGCGAGCTTTTACGAAGAACCTGGTTAAGAACCGTAATTAACCAGTACTTTTGAACCGTTCCCAAGCGCTATGCATATGTACACCTTTTTTTGTACAATAGGCTATTTGACAGGTTTTTGAAAACCATCTCAGATTATTTGTTGGTGTTTATTGAGTACTCCAAAAGTGGTAATTTTAAATTCTTTTATGTATTTCGTCTAAAAAAAGGAAATAAAAATTCACTTTTAAAATATGCCGCCAAAACGCTTTCTTGGGCAAGATGGCGTCGCACAGGAATCAGTGACGTCAGTGGTCAATACATAAACAAACTGACATTGGCTAATCATATATAGCAAAGCCAGAAAAACAAACAACCGTCAACTGTCATATAGAATATACAGACATCCTATAATCTGTGATATTTACCGACCCTTGACGTCATCATGGATTCGGCGCCGTTTTCGATAAAATGGCTACAGATAAAAAATTATCAAGTTTTTTGGATAAAAGATCCATTTTTTTTAAGTAAGAATACCTTAAATCGATTTTAAAACTCATAATTTATATGAATATACATAATTATTACGTTTTTTTTCACCTTGTCAAATAGCCTATTGAGTTTGCTTACTTAGTTCACAAGCCTCTATATTTAACGATTTGTCACTAGAAATAATAAACCGGTCGAGTATGATCTCAAAATAGATTTTATTAACGTTTGTAGTTCCAACAGATGTGCATCGAAATCCATAAAATAACGTGTTAGTTTCATTTAGGACCCTCTTGTCTTATATTCTGGTTGAGTTTTGTTTGTGTTAAATTACCGATGGCAATCAGAGTAGTACAATTTTTATATTTTTGCCGATTGTTGAAAAAAAAAAACATGTAATTTTTTTAACCTTATTTGATATTATCACTGCCGTTAGAAAATTTACGAGCTTGTTTTCGATCCAAGATGAATTTTAAACCTAATCTATCTACATAAATAAAAATGAATCACTAAATGTGTTGCAAAGAGATATAGAGATCGAAAGTGCGTGGACGGGTCGGAAGTGGCCGCCCTAGGCATACTTTTTCGAGTCAAATCGGAGAAATACTGGAAAAGGGCCGAATCTTAAGTACCCTAAACCGACGTGCGTGCATGACTCGATGTATGAATGTGGAAGAAGTGAAAGAAATTGGTCAAGATCGTAGCAAATGGAAAGAAGTGGTATCTGCCTACCCTTCTGGGAAACAGGCGTGATGTATGTATGTATGTATGTATGTGTTGCAAAACTCTAGAACGGCTGAACCGATTTGGCTGACACTTCCGCGCTCTCGATAATATATCTATACTACATATAGTATTATCTGTCAACTATTTTAACAGCGTAGAGACTATTTGTATGGAGTTTTCTGTGCGGTAATCACTTTCCATTCAGTCATTCGTTGTACATTGCGTAGCTTAAATGACCCCAATGATGCAGAAACATTTAAATTTTGCAATGTATAACAAATCTCTGACGGCTTTGTAAATTACTGGTTTGCCTATCAATCGCCTATTTTTAAACACATCGCTTGTGAAGAAGAAGAAGAAGAAATACATTTATTCACTACACAGAAGGCACACAAATAGACAAATGAAAGATAACAAACAATGTGACAGAAACAGCAAGGAGTGTGTCCTCGCGGTAGCGAATCGGACACTGGCTCAGCATTATGCTGAGGCGTCAGACGCCTACAGCGCTGATTTTCAGCCAGTACCGTAATAATAAGTGATTGAAATTACGAAATACGGCTGTCACAGGCATCATCTTAGAATAAACAGAGTATAGTGAATGTCTAGTTTTATTTAAAAAATGAACAAGTCTTGTTAGGGTGAAGATCCAGCCAATCGCACGCCCGCTAGCCGTTTACGAATAAAAATTAAAAAGTCGGTGAAATTTTAAATTTGGAACCGGCGGAAGAACATTCCTAGCGCGCGCGCTAATTCGGTCGGACTGGGCCGGCGCTCTATAAAGTGGCGGCGTTCCGTGGGCAGCGGGAAAAGCCGTTTAACAATAGGTAAAGCTTAGCAATGCCGTATTGGACGATTTATAGTATCGGAATTTAAATTCGGTATTGTTATATCGGAATCCGGAGTATCGGAATTGGGGATCTAATAAAAAAACACACTTTTGTCCACTACCGTTGCAAAATTCATCTGATAAGTTTGACAGATGACAAGTGGCTAATCTATTGATGGAATGATTAACATGTAATGCATAGAAGGTGCTGTCATCTATGTGTTGGAACTTGCAATACGGTTTGTTGCCGGACGGCCGCTCCGCTCCGCTCCGCTCCGCTGCCGGAAGTAAAAAAAGCGAGTTTTTGGCAACTTATTGAGAATGCACGCCCTAAAATGTTGTTTTGTACGCTACATTTTTTTTGCTGGTTAGGTAATAATTCGTTCGAGCTGTAGAGCGATTTTCTTAAGAAAATAACATTAGTAAATCAACATTCTAAGTTTAAAAAAAGATAGGGGTTTTTTTTATGTCATCCTTACAATTTTGTTTAAGCATTTACTTGCATTGAAGTAAAAAAAAAATCGCGTGTGGATTGAAACCATCTTGGTATTCTTGTTTTCATTAAATTAATGCATGCATTGCATTTTAAATTGTCATGCACCAGTCTGAGCGAAAGCGAGTAAGCATGCTCTGTCGGCAACACTACTACAACCTATATATCCTTTACTTTTTTATTATTTGGGCGTTTGTTCCAAAGTGGTCACATTTTTGTAGAAATAGCGGCATATTTCGATTTCGTTTCTGTTTATGTATCTAAGTTTACCGGACATCTAACAAATATCCTAAAACGTCATCAATATACGCCGAATTCTTCAAAAATATGTCCACAAAAGTGAGAGTTGAAACGCTCGAATAATGACCCAACTGCAGTCCGAACTTAATAGGGTGAAGTGAACTAGTAATGATTGGGAACTTGATTCTTATTTTACAGAAGATAAGGTTTATTCAATTGTCTTGCAACAATCAATTTCGGACCGTATGAAATTTGAATCAAGAGTGAAGTGTCCATTACCGGTGCCTGTCAGCTAAAAGTGTCCATCACTGGTGACGTCACCCTACGGAACCCTGCGTGTAAATTGCCCCGCTCTCCTTCTAATTATAACCGCTCCAGAAATTCCTTGTAGAGCATCCGACATGTTTGTTTTGACACAAGTTAAGAGCGCGCCCGGATAATGGATGAAATGGATTTCGGCTTATCGAGGGAAATTGGCTTTTAAGACGATTGTGAAGTTTAAAATTTCCACACGAAATGCGGTAACGTTTCTCTCGCCTTAAACCTAATCGGATTTTACCGATTTTCGATTTACGAGATATCATTAAAAACTATGTTTGTACGTTTTCCTTTCCGAGAAAATATTTCTTAGAACAGACTTACCTCCTTACTTATAAACGTGGAATAAGCTTGAAATAGTTTATGTCATGCTTGGTCCTTATCTATATTTGTGACATTTGCATCTGACAGAAAGTGACAAAGCATGGCATAAACGATTCCAAGCTTATTACACGGTTATAAGTAAGGGGGTTAGAATTTACATTTTATATAAACTCATGCCTTCATTCCCAGAGTGGGGTAGGCAGAGCTACAGCATTACCAACAACTCGAAAAAAACAATTTGATAATTCTTTAACCACATTTTGCACAATCAGGCTAAGATGTTTACCAGTGTATTAGTGACAGTTTACAAGCCCATCGCCTAACAGTACTACAAGCCTTTATTCCCTTACTCTTACGACATCGACGGGAAGGCATGTGGCACTATTCTAACCCGGCAGCCACATGAAAACAAATTAAAAAAAACAAAAACATACAGACCTAGTTCTTTACAATAACAACATGATCATGATCATTATGTAAAACGTTTTAACGAAGCCTGTTGCTGATGATGTGTTAATGGGTTATTTTCTTATGTGTTACGTACATACATACACACAATCAAGCCTCTTTCCCGTAGGGGTAGGTAAAGACCACTCCCTTCCACTTGCTACGATCCAGACTAACTTCTCTCGCTTCCTCCACACTCATGTCTCGTCATACACGATGCGTTGGTTTAGAGTCCCCTGACCTGGCCCTTTTTTAATACGTCCCCCACCGTCCCGTCGTTCTCATGCCTTATGCAGAAATAAATGAATTAATCTATACTAATATTATAAAGCTGAAGAGTCTGTTTGTTTGCTTGAACGCGCTAATCTCAGGAACTACTGGTCCGATTTGAAAAATTATTTCAGTGTTAGATAGCCCATTTATCGAGGAAGGCCATACTCACATAAACCAAAGCGAAGCGAGGGCGGATCGCTAGTTATTAATAGAAATAAACTACTTAACAGTAAACAGTTCGGCTTCGATCCACAATTTCTACTTCAAGTTAACCTAGAGTCGCGGTTAATCTAAATATATAACTTATACGTAGTCATCTCACGTCTGGTGACACTTCTATTCATAGGCATGTCATGGCGGGTCTCTGACCTGCCTCAATCATACATCAAAGATAGACGTGTTTCATTTTGTTTAGTTGCTATTATTAACCTATCATACACTACTTTCTGCCCTCGACGTCGCGTAGGTTTCGATTATGGCTATTCCCTTGAGAACTATTCTCCTATGGAATCCCTAATCTTTATTTGTCCTAATGCATGGTTTGTCCAATTTTTCGTTTATCCTAAAGCCATTTAAATTTTTAGAACTTTTAAGTGTTGTTATAATACAACCCTAACCTAACCGAACCGCAGATATAATTGGACAACTAAGGCTGGGTTTTATAAAGATCCGTTTGATCAAATTTCGGTCAGGAATGTCAAAACTTGTATGAGGTTACTAAAATTTGATCTGACATATTAACGATTACGATATATTTACAGGATTGTAACGATTTGAAAAGTTCCTGAAACTTGTTTCATGCTGAATAATATTCAGCTCATTAGCATAACATATTCTTCAGTTTAGCCATGTCCTTTTATCCAAAACCGCCAGCCATTGGAGCGTGAAGGAATAACAAACTAACTCGCACACAAACTTTCGCATTTAATATTAGGTAAGATAGGATATTCGGGATTTTCGGGAATCGACACTAACATTACAAAAGGACAACATTTGTATTTTAGTGGACCGATTTTATCTCAGAGCAACATAGCCTTGTTATTAAAAAATATATTAAAGAAAATTACCTAAAATAAAATTGCTTCGATGGTTCGGTCATTTGGAAAGGATACACTACTACTAATACTAATAACGAATATACTAATTAATAACGCATTTTACGACATCAAAGAATTCTTCAGTAAATTTACCAGCAAGACATTGTAATATTGTACCGGATAAATAAATTCATTTTGTACCTTAACTTTAAATGTAATTTTTGTAATTATTATAACGTGACATGTAATATTCTGATAATATTATGAATAAATGAGTATATGAGTATATGAGTATATGATGGATGAAAGAAGATTGACGAAAGAGATATACAGATCGAAAGTGAGTGGACGGGTCGGAAGGGGCCGCCCTAGGCGTACTTTTTCGAGATAAATCGGAGAAATACTGGAAGACGGCCGAATCTTAAGTACCCGAAACCGACGTGCGTGCATGACTCAATGTATGAATGTGGAAGAAGCGAAATAAATTTGTCAAGATCGTAGCAAGTGGAAAGAAGTAGTTTCTGCCTACCCCTCTGGGAAACAGGCGTGATTTAATGTATGTATGTATGTAATATCAAGTAGGATAGGATAGTCGGGATTGTCGAAAATCGACACTAACATTACAAAAGGACAACATTTGTATTTTAGTGGACCGATTTTATCACAGAGCAACAATAGCCTTGTTATTAAAAAAAAATGTTTAAGAAAATTAGCTAGTGTTAGTTTTAGCGATAGAGATCTATATGGTCTCGAATTTCATGGGTTCTTGACCTTCCCCAACGACAGATAAACATGGTTGACTTCACGGAAGCGTTACGCCACATGTGGTGCCGCGGTGTTGATTATTGATAAGCCGGTTTACGTCGCGTGTCAATAAATAACGTAATAATAGTGATAAAGAGGTTAGTTCAGTATGCAGATGAGGTCTATTCATACGGCCGTAGTATCTATAGTAAACCGAGAAGGTATATGGTGGCTCAGTATCGAGTCGTCTATGTAGCAAGATGTCCAGTGACGCAAATTGATCGCCAAGCGAAATGTACATTATGTAAATTGACCTTTTTGTGAAAATGCCTGGCGTGTGATTCTCTTAAAAACGAGGTTGGACTAACGAACGAGTGAATGTGGCAAACGAGTTTAAGTAGCCCCGTCAGAGCGAACACTTTTTATCGCGTGCATTTTCAATTTGGCAGCATGGCATGGATGAGATCGAACGTATACGGTTTTAAGACTGCACCGAGCAAACGCCGAGCGTCCAGTGGCGCCATCATTAGGTACTACTATGGTGTTTTCTAATTAACTAAAGAATTTCCTTGCAATCAGACGATACGTTTTTGTAGTGCAAGTAAAAACACAATTTATGGAATACGTAACAAACTTCAATAACAATTACCTTTTGAGTAGTCAGCTTAACGGGAAAAAGTGGCACCTTTTGCCGTTAAGTTGGTAACTCGAAGGTGAATTGTTATTAAACTATGTGATATACGCTACAAGTTGTGTTTTCATTTGTAATTCAAAAACTTACGATTCAATTTCAAGAAAATACTTTAGTTTATTAGAAAACAATAAAAGTAATGAGGGCGCCACTGTACATCCTGCGTAAGCTCGGCGCAGTCTTAAAATTTAACTGAAAATAGCTTTAGGATAAACGAGAATTCGGACAAACGATGCAGTAGGGCAAATGACGATTAGAGATTCCATAGGCGAACAATCTTATCCTATATAGTTACGCGAGCGAGGTTGTATTTATTGGGAGAATACATACATACAATACGTACCTTCACGCCGTTATTCCCAGAGAACTACCAACAACTCTATAAACTTGTTGTTAATTCTGTAACCACATTTTGCACAATCAGGCTAAGATGCTTACCAGTGTATTAGTGACAGGTGGCAAGCCCATCGCCCATCGCCCAGCAATACTACAAGCCTAACTCTTAACAATTTGATGTTAATTCGTTCATTGAATACAAAACGGACACATTCCAAAATGAGTCAGTGTTGCATTTTAAAATTAGAAGCTATTCAAGAGCAAATTATTTCGGAATGTGTCCGTTTTGTATTCAATGAGCGAATTCTATGACTACATTTTGCACAAATAGGCTAACATGTTTAGGTACCATTGGAAGAAACTAAATCAAACCAATCTCCAATTTTATTTTTAGATAAGACGCGCCGGTGTATCATTGGATCTGAATGAGTCACTTTAATATACATTAATATTTAGATGTCCGTCTGTCTGCTTCTCAAATAGACGAGTAATTTGTGGCAATCAACGTTTGACAGACAAATTGACTTAGAGTAGGGTCCCCCTATGATTTATAACTTTTGTAGAGTCCGTTCCAATAGACTTGTCTTATTTAGTAAACACTTGTATAACCAGAAATACTGGAAAAGGGCCGAATCTTCAGTACCCGAAACCGACGTGCGTGCATGACTCGATGTATGAATGTGGAAGAAGCGAAATAAATTTGTCAAGATCGTAGCAAGTGAAAAGAAGTGGTCTCTGCCTACCCCTCTGGGAAACAGGCGTGATTTAATGTATGTATGTATGTATGTTGTATAGCCACAAAACGCGCCTAAAGTTACAATTTGTCACACAAAAAAACATCCATAATGTAAAATCAGGAAAATGGTGTGCAAAATGTAGTCTCTAGTTGCTATATTTATCAGAAAACGGCCGTTTTAGCCAAAAATTATGCATTTTGAGGTTATACAGTTTGCTTTTTGCTTGAATGCGCTAATCTCAGGAACTACTGGTCCGATTTCTTTCAGTGTTACATAGCCCATTTATCAAGGAAGGCTATAGGATATATATCATACTAATATAAACCGAAGCGAAGCGAGGGCGGCTCGCTAGTTGTTAAATAAGACAAGTCTATTGGAATGGACCATAGACCATGTTCGGGACAGAAGTATTTGATTGCGAGGTCTTTACTATCCTAAAGTAGCATTAAAATTAAATTAAAGGTCTATGTCATCAAGGTACTCATTTACGGAATAGTAAGCTTTCTAAACATAAATAAATAAATAAATACATACATACCTTCACGTCTGTAATTCCAGAGTGTGGTAGGCAGGGCTACAGAATTACCTACAACTCAAAAACTTGTTGTTAATTCAGTAACCACATTTTGCACAAGCAGGCTAAGATGTTTACAAGGGTATTAGTGACAGGTTGCAAGCTCATCGCCTAACAGGACTACAATCCTTTATTCCCTTAGTCGCCTCTTACGACATCCACGGGAAGACACGGAGTGGCGCTATTCTAGCAACCACACGACAAATATAAATAATCACATACACTAATATTATAAAGAGGAAAGATTTGATTGTTTGTTTGTTTGTTTGTTTGATTTGAATATGCTCCGAAACTACTGAACCGATTTGAAAAAATCCTCCACCATTAGAATCCTACATTATCCCTGATGAACATAGGCTATGTTTTATTTTTCTGCGCGGACAGAGTCGCAGACAACACCTATAATATATAATTTCTAAATATATATGTGCTCGGATTTTCTATTTTTAAGCCTGGCAACCCTATCCGTATACAAACCCACTCCCCTACAAAAGCAACCCCTCGCGTGATTTGCCTTCGGCCCTGACCTCGGAAGCCATACTCGCTCCACACTAACACTTCCACTGTCTGTTATAGCTGATTCCATTCGAACTAATCCACAATACATAGCTAGACCTGCCTCGCGACGCGGTTAGGCTCCGCAGCTAGCGGTTCAGGGTTCCATTATGAGGGTCAATATTTGTGTGATGCGCGTAATAGTGTCTGATAGTGTTCGACCGAAGTTTTGGTTTCGGCATAAAAAACCATGTGTCGGCCGAAGGTTTGGTTTCGGTCAAAAAAATGACGAACCTTTCGGTCGCGACGCGACGATACTTATGTGGTGACATAGCGACATCTAACGGCAAAACATTTACCACCAACTCGCCAGCGCCAACAACGCCACAGCGGAACTAAAGTGGTCTACATCGCGCAAGCGAACTTTCAACAGTCAGTTGATATATTATTATGTAACACTTCCAACTTCATCCCAACGGACTTCGGTCCCCAGGCATAACACCCGCCTGGAGAGAGATCTCTCTATTGCCCTCTCTTCCTACACTTAACTATTTATATTTGTTTAATTTTCATTCGTTTTTTATGAGGCTGGCTGATTATTATTTCATAAAATTAAAACTCGGAATACATCGTTTTATTTTTTTATAATTGAACTCGTTTCATTTTATACCGCCTACTAGACTTGGGTACTAGTGGTTTGTCCAAACTAATCTACACTAATATTATAAGCAGGAAAGATTGTTTGTTT